>CM047748.1:24924433-25323037 GCA_026225825.1 Pistacia integerrima
TTTTAATGTTATTGATCATATTGCCATTTGAGATCATTTGATGCTAAGTTGGAGAGGATGTTTGTAGTTGTGGGTCATTGAGGACAATGACATTTTAAGTTGGGGAGTGTTGATTGATTTTTATTTTGTGGAGTATGTTGTTGATCATATTTTTAGGAAGTGTTATTGATGATGCTTTTGTGGAGATTGTGATATTTTTGTGAAATGTTGTTAATGATGCTTTTGTGGAGATTGTGTGTTGAATGGATTGTGCTTAAATTTTTGTGGCATGATGATGTTGTTTTTTGTTGAAAATATGTTGAATCTTACTCTTGTCCAAAAGTGGTTAAAGTGAGTTATTTTTAAAATTTTTCATGAATTCATGCATAATCACAATTTTAGAAGCAATTGAGGTACTAGTTGAAAGGTTTTGTGAGGTTTTTGAAAATGGTTTGTTACAACATGGTTTTAAACATTGAACTATTGGTTCTGTTTTGTGCTAAGTTTGTCCATAATTGTGGTTAGACACTGTTTTGTGTAAATGTCATATGTTTTAGTGTTTATGCAAGTCTCCCATATACTTTACATGCCTGTGGAGCAAAGTTTCATTTATTATCTTGCGTGTGTTAAAAGTGTTTAAATGTTGCTTGATGATTTGGTTTTGATTTGTAGCCTAGTTGACTCGAGTGAGTACGCCCAAGGGGTGTTCTACACCTAATCCCCTAAAGCTATCTAGCTTGGGAGCGGTTGGCCTAAAGCTCGTTACATGGGTCCTCTAGAAAGCTTAAGAAGTCATTTCATAGATTATGAGCTTTATAACAAAATAATAATAATAATAATAATAATAATAATAATAATAATAATAATAATAATAATAATAATAATAAATTAAGAGAAAAAATAAATATAAGTCTTGACTTGTAGTCTAGTTGGTTCGGGTGGGTAAGTTCGAGGAGTGTTTTATATTTAGTACCCTATAGCCGTCTGGTTTGGGAGTCATTGACCTAAAGCCTGTTACACAGACCTTCTAGAAAGCTTAAGAAGTTAAGACAAAAAAAAAAAAGGGCAAGTGATGAATGAAAAAGAAATTATATGTCAAAATCTTATGTGGAAAATGAGCATTATGTTGCATGTACATAAGTTGGGGAGTTTTGCATGACATTTTAACATTGTGATATGAATATGAAATGTGTGTTTGAGAAGCTTGAATGGAGATAGGCAATTCTTGATAGAAACTTTAGTTCTTTATTTAGGATTGTATTGTTTGCTTATTGTGTTCAAATTCTTCACTTTACCTTTTGATGAATGCCTTGGGCGTTGATGAATATGGTTGTGTATGGTTTGGTGAGAATGTTGAAAGAGTTCCTTTAACTTTACTCGAGGACGAGCAAAGAGTAAGTTGGGGAGTGTGTTAGAGTCATGAAAGTGACTCTATTTTGGTGATAAAAAGACCCTATGTGTGATTAAAATGAAATCATATTGAGATAATTAAGAGAAATTATGAATTTATGTATAAAAATCATATTTTGAGTTTTTCTTACTAATTTGGCATGTTTGGATTGAAATTGGAGTTTGTGTAAGTTGATATTAGGATGTGATTTATTTTCTAGGGTTGATGTTGTCTAATTTATGTTGTTAAGGGTCAAATTGTCATAAAACTTGGGGTTGATTTTGTCATTTTTCAATATGCAGGACCAAATGGATATTTGTCACAATGTGTATAAATTTCCAGGTGCAAGGTCGTGAAAGGGGGATACGTGCCAAACCCAAAAACCTTAGCCTCTTATTGGAGTTTGGTCGCCGGCCAGCGACGTTTCATCTTCTAGGCCGGCGACCCTTCATCTTCCAACACCGATCGGCCACCCTCCGCCATCATTCAACCAACACTGATGATGTATGCCTCCCACTGTCATGACTCTTCATTTTTCGGTGACTTTTCAACTTCTCAGGCGTCGATCCAGGTTCTCCTGGTGGCGACCACCCTTCCCACGGTCGGATCTACCTTGCTTCTGGCCAAATCACCGTCGTTCAATCGCCATCTCGCTAAATCGCTGCTGCGCCTCTTCATCTTCCGGCCCCGATCTCGCTTATTTCCAGCGACCTTTCATCTCCCTAGCACCTAATCCGAACTTCCCATCACTAGAGCTTTCCATTGGTACCCTTGGATCCCATTTCCGCCACCATTTTTCGGAAGACCCATCGGAAAATTAAAGTTTTATAACAAGTGCGACTGTTCATATTCCAGGCTGTCCGTTAGTCCTTTTTGCCTCTTCTTTGCATCCTATCACTGTCAGTTACTTCCTCTCCGCCATGATCAGCTTTGTTTCCATCGCTTCAGCCTCTGTCGACACCACCATGAGCGGCTGAGTTCCTGATTGTCTGTTACGGTGTAGAGAGATCAGGATCGACACTCATGGATCTTCTCGACAGTTCTTGACTAGTTGGATGAGCCCGATTGTTGGATATTTGGTTAAGTTTCTTGTATTAAAATTATATTTGTTTTCGTTTCAGTTTGTTTGCGATGCTTTAATATTATTCTGATGCTCGACGTGCTGAATTGATAATGTCCATTGAGAACGTTTGTTGATAAATAACTTTTCACATAATTGAATGTCGGTTTGAAATTATTGAATGTTGGTTATGAATTTAAATTGCTTCGGCACTGATTGCAGTCAAGCCGTATTAGCGTTTAATAACATTTCTACTAGGAATGCATTTGTTGTGTAATTAGTTGATTGGATGATACAAGTTGATAGGATGTACTTATTAACGTTGTACCAACTAGTGGTGTTTAAAGGTTTAGCATTTTTCGATTAGTCGATGATAGTCTTTAACCAATTGATCTATAACTCAAACGACGAGGAGACAGGATAAATTATATCTAGATTACCGGGAGATATTCTTATTGATTTGCCTAGCCTTGTAGGTTTAGGAAATTGAAGAGCGAGGAGAGGAATAGTGAAAGTTGCTCTTGAGTCAAATCGAACCCGTAGTAGCAACGCTTTTAATATTGTGTTTTAGTTAGCAATTTATTTGATGCTTTTAATTTCCTGCAATTAATTAGTTTCCTTACTTTAATCAATCAATTTGTCAATTTCTCTTTCGTTAACTCAGATGTACCCTAGGTCATTAGTCTTGCTCTCTGTGAATTCGACCTTGCTTACCGCTAACTATGGTATTTAGGTTTAATTTTGTGGTCGTGATGACCGGTTTGACAATACTGTGTTACTGGAAGAAACAAGATATCTAATAGGAAAAATGTAGTTTCCTTTAGGTGCAGTTCTGAAGCTGTAAAAGTGCAGTTCTCTATTGATGTGTACTATGTTGCTGGAAGAAAACAAGAGGTCTGATAAGAAAGTTAACTCTCAACCGTATGAGGAGTAGTCCAATTTTCGAATATTAGTTTCTAACAAGAGTTATGATTCCGCATGGAGGTAAAAATTTTGATCTAAGTGAAAATAACAAAATTGTATGAAATTCGTTGTTTCAATCTAAAATTTGAACCTTTTTTACAACTAATTAAACCAAATGATTTTGTTATTAAATTAATTTGGTACAGGCTGAGTTATCTACAAATTTTGTAGTCATTAAGAAGGCTTATATCTCTTATTTTATTTTCTTTCAGGAAGGGATGCTACACCAAGTCACTACTTAATCAAAATGGATTCCTTCTCTTTCCTATCTAAAGCTTCAACACATATATTTATCTCGGACACTCCGTCGCAGGGGGCTTCAAATGGTGTGTGCTTTACTCAACTTTGTCGTTTATAATTGTCAGCACAAGTAAGACGATGATAAATTTGATTAATTTTTTCACTTATTCTTTATCTATCTTAATTAACGAAAATTTAAGCTGCTATCATAGGAAATTGACAATCTATCTAAATAGGGATTAGATCAAAACTGGAATAGGTTATGTCTCAGTGAATTTGGAATTGATGAATACGAATTCTCTTCAAACGGGATGGAAAGTCGATGTGATTTTCAATTATTTCTTACTTAATCAGCTAAAAGAGAAATATTTTAGTCTTCAAAGTAATATAGTCACAACTTTTTTATTAGAAATTAGTTGTAAGAAAAATCTCATAGATTTATTAATGGACATTTTGATTGATGCAGATGGGAGTGTGAAGCAATTCCAGGAGATGAATAATAGAGAATTAAATTAATATATTTAATTGTAATTATCTTAATATATTTAAATGTAATTATCTCTCTTCCCTCAAAATAGGATAGTAGGGTCCGATATTCTATATATTGACCGATTCTTTAGTTATCAATTTTGGATTGATTCCTTTGTAACAAAATGATTCTCTTTTGTAATCCTATTTATATCTCCTAACATCAATGAAAAGACTATGCCATTATTCATTCATTCCTTTGTTTCATTATGGATATCGAGTCGTAGTCCGTCCCTAAACCAACTTTCACCACTCTTCCGCCAATCCTACCCGACAACATCACCATGGCCACTGATCCTCAGCTTATCGCCATCCCCAACCCAGGAAATCCAACCCAAAATCTTCAACTTATAAACATCTCTCATCAATCCATTATCAAATTGACTTCCACAAATTATCTTGCATGGAAACTCCAGATTGAGGCCATTCTCATTGGCTATGACCTCTACAAATAAATTGACAACACTCATCCATGTCCTCCTCGCAACCATCACCACCAACAACGTTGAAGTTCCCAACCCGGATTTCCTCCCATGGATTCGACAAGATAAATTTTTGTTTGGTGCACTTGTTGGTTCCATCTCCTCCTCTCATTTCCGCTATCCAGCAATCGGCCACCTCCCATGAAAGCATGGCAAACTCTTGCAAACACCTATACTTGCCCGACTCGTGGTCACATAAAGCGAATCAAGGACCAGATCAAGAAAGCCATGAAAGGCTCCCAGTCCATATCGGACTACATGCAATACGTCAAGTGCCAAACTTGATCAACTTGCCGCACTGCGGCAAACCGATGGACCATGAAGACATCATTGAGAAGATCTTAAAGGGTCTCGATGATGATTATCGCCACATTGCAGATATAGTGGAAGGTAGGGACACCCCCATCTCATTTGATGAGCTTCCATTAGAAACTCATCAACAGGGAACTGACTCTTCAGCATGCGCAATCTGCTTCCTTCCCGCATCCCGCCATGGCAAACATTGCATCGACAAGGTCAGTAGTTCACACCGCTCCTTTGTCAAACTAGACGCAACCTCCACACTCTGCTCCTCGACAACATCCATCTCAGCCTCTTCAAACTGCGACTCGCCAGTAGAGGCCTTATCTCGGCAAGTGTCAAGGATGTCGCCAATAGGGCCACACTATTGCTCAGGGTCCCCTCCCCTTTCAGCTAGTACTCGTCCCCTCGCAAGGCGCTACTCGCTCCTTGCCCACTGGATCTCAGTGGCACCCAAAGGCGCATGTTGCCACAACATCGTGTCGAAACCCTGGCCTGGCTTCTCGACAGTGGTGCTTCTCATCATGTCACGGCTGACATCGAAAACCTCTCGCTTCATGCTCCATACAATCGGGTTTGACAATATCAAAATCGGTGATGGTATTGGGTTACACATTTCCAAAACTGGTTCCACTTCTATTAAAACAAATCAAACTTTTTCAATTACATGATGTTTTATTTGTTCCTGCCATGAAAAGAAACCTGATTTCAATATCTCAATTTTGCAAAACCAATAATACTTCTATTGAAGTTCTTACCATCTTCTTTTTGTGTGAAGGATCTGCTGACAGGGGCCACATTGCTAGAAGGACAACCTAAAGGTGGTGTGTATGAATTGCCGGTTTCGCACCTCGCTTCTCGTCCTTCGGTCTTCACCAGTACCAAAATGTCCTCATGTGCCTGGCATCATCGTCTTGGTCACCCATCCGAGTCAATCCAACGTCATATCGTCTCTAAGTTTGGTTTACCTTTAGATTCCTCTAGTTCCAAGCATTACCATTGTAAAGACTGTTTTTGCAATAAGAGTCATAAATTACCTTTTTCTCAATCATCAATTGTGTCTACTTCTCCTCTCCAAATTATTTATTCTGATGTGTGGACCTCGCCTATTCATTCTGTTGATGGTTACAAATACTATGTCATTTTTGTGGATCACTTCACGCACTACATATGGCTTTACCCCCTCAAACGTAAATCTGATGTTGCCACTATTTTTCCTCGTTTCAAAGCTCTTTTTGAAAACTTCTTCAAAAAGAAAATAGTCACATTTTACTTTGACAATGGGGGGGAATACATGGGTGTCTTACCAAATCCACTGGGCTTGCCATATACTTATCCACACATGGCATCTCGCACCTCACCTTGCCACCTCACACTCCAGAACATAATGGCTTCTTGGAACATAGACATTGCCATATTGTTGAAACAGGTCTTTCTCTTCTCTCTACAGCTTCCTTACCACTAACCTTCTAGTCATATGCCTTCTCCACTGCCGCCTATCTCATAAATCGCCTTCCAACACCCACTCTCCATATGACCTCTTCCCTATCATAAACTCTTTGAGTCGCCACCCAACTATTCCAAGCTTCGAGCCTTTGGCTGTTTGTGCTATCCTTGGCTTCGTCCTTACTCTCTCCCACAAACTCGCAATCGCTCCATGCCTTGTGTCTTTCTTGGTTATTCCCTCACTCAGAGTGCTTATCTGTGTCTTGATCCAAGTACTCAAAAGATCTTCATCTCGCATCATTGTTCGATTTGTTGAGTATGAGTTTCCCATGTCTAAAGTTGATTCGCATCTCGCTCGTGTGATGACACATGGCTCCTTAACATGTCATTCTCCCAGTTTCATAAACATCATCCGAAGGTTAGTTCTAGTGGCTCTTTGCTAGTCAACTCTAACACACAAACGGATATGGTAAATCAATAAGACTTGCCTCTAGCCCTCTCCCTTCCCTTTCCAGACTCCACCTCACACTTCCCCAAACACCTTACCACCCCTACTACCCATCCCCAATACCTGAAACCCGCTCCTAGCACGTCCCCACCTGTCCCTCTTTACCCCCACCTGCTTCTTAACCAAGTCTCAGAAATCCCACCCTTGATCCGCACCTCACCTATTGTCACCCGTTCCCGAAACAACATCCACAAACCAATCACCAAACTCAGCCTCTCGGCCCAACTTGCCATAGAAATTGAACCCACCTGTGTAACTCAGGCCATCAAAGATGGCAGATGGAGACAGGCAATGTCCAAAGAATTCAATGCCTTGGTTCGAAATGGCACTTGGGAACTGGTACCTCCCAATGGTGTCCAAAATATTGTGGGGTGGAAATGGATTTTTCGACTTAAACGTTTACCTGATGGCTCTATTGATAGGTACAAGGCTTGCTTAGTGGCAAAGGGGTTCCATCCAACAACCCGAGTAGGATTACCATGAGACGTTTAGTCCGGTTGTAAAGCCGACAATAGTTCGTCTCGTCCTCTCCCTTGCTTTTAGCCGAGGGTGGGATCTTCGCCAACTCGATGTTAATAATGCCTTTCTTTCCAAGGCACACTCACTGAAGATGTCTTCATGACCCAACCTCAAGGCTTTGTTGATGTTGACAATCCACACCATGTTTGCAAATTGCGCAAGGCAATATATGGTCTGAAGCAAGCTCCTAGAGCTTGGTACAATGAACTTCGCCAGTTTCTACTTGCATCTCACTTCTCAAACTCGGTTGCCGACACCTCTTTGTTCATTCTCAATGACAAAGGTATAACTATAATGTTACTTGTTTATGTTGACGATATCATCATCACAAGTAACAATGTAACATTAGTTTAGGACTTCATCTTGGTCCTTGTTCGTCGCTTCTCGCTCAAAGACCTCGGCACTTTCACTACTTTCTGGTGTTGAAGTTGTGCCTTGCCCTCAAGGATTTCTCCTCTCACAGCGAAGATGCATTGCCGACTTGTTGGCTCGAACAAAGATGACTGATGCTCACCGAGTCGCAACTCCACTTGCCACCGCTCCCATCCTCACTCTTCGCCCTCGGGACAACACTTACCGACCCTTCCAACCCGAAACCCTTTTGAGCGTGGTTCGGCGCCTTCAATATCTCTCACTTGCTCGTCCAAACACTGCCTATGTAGTCAACAAACAGTTTCAATACATGCATCGTCCGACTACCGAACATTGGAATGCTGCCAAGCGACTTCTTTGATATTTGTGCGGCACCATTGATCATGGCATCATGTTACGTCGCCAGTCGCCTCTCACCCTACATGCTTACTCAGGCACTGATTGATAATCCGTGGATTATACAGTTTTCATTAGACCTTTTTGTTGGATTTCAGGTACTTTCTAGTGCATTTTGACCTGAATTGTTGCTTAATTCTTTACTTTTCGTGTTTCAGGTTAAAATGGACATTTTGAGCAAATAAGGACAAAATTGGATAGTTTTGACTCAGAAGTTAGTGGATCTCAGAAGTTAGGAGAGTTCTGAAACAGGATAAAGCACGATGAAGCTTGTTCCCAAGGGAGAGCACCGAGAATCGAAGAATCAAACGAAGAATCAAGTAGAGTGGCAGTTCTGTAATTTCATAACTTTTCAAGAAGCTTTGCCCCGATGAAGGAATTGCCTTTGCCGCTATGAAGAAGGCCAACAATGAGCATGTCTGCTTCTCTCTTCGCCGTGGCGAAGAATTCTTATTCGCCGCGGCGACAGTCATTATTTTCAGTTTTGTTAAAATGCACAGTTTTGCTTTGTACGCATTTTGGCTGGGTAATTTAGGCGAAGTATAAAAGAAAAACTTAGCCTTTTGCCCAGGAGTCTGTCTTTTTCAGAGATAGTTTTCGTTTTTGTAGGGTTAGCCACTTTTACATATTTCTTAGATGAACTTTGGGCGATTTGGATTGTAAAAGGGAGAAGATTAGTTTCTAACCAGAGGATTCATCTTTTGGGGAGATTTCTAATCTTTTATCTCAGTTTCATTATGTTGAACTTGTTTATTTTCGTTTTTCATTTTTGTATTATTGATCTAGCTATGAACTAACCTATTTTGGGTTAGGGTTTTGATTGTAGTTTGGATTTTTAATGGGTTAAGTGTTGATTATCTTATTTTTCATATGAATTTTTTAATTGGTTGTGTGTTTACTCTGAGTTTTAATGTTGTATGTGATGAACATGATGAGATTGAGAAATGAATCATGTTAGGCTTCTTGGGTAATCACCATTATAGTATTGAATGCTAGAGATAGATTCAGGAATTAATGAAATCACTGTAGGATTCTTTTGCTTAATGAGTTTAGAATTATTAATCTTCAATTTGTTGGGTGCGGAAGGTTAATAAGGATGAATAGGAAAACATAGCCCGAGAGGGTATGTTTAACACCTTAGTGAGTTCGATTTACAACCATTGCTTATGAATGTGAATGTAGTGTAATCTTTAGGTTTAACCCATAAAATCCAAATGAAGTCAAAACCCTACCCGTTTTATTTGAATTGATTATCAGTATTTTCATATTGCTTTCTTAATTAAGTTTTTAGTTTAAACTTCATTGTTAAGTTTAATTAGAATTCACTCCCATCAATCCAAAGAATTCGATTGCTTCAACTTGATAACATTAGGAAACTCAGTGCTTTGCTAACAATCCTCATGGGAACGATACTCTACTCATCATTTTATTACTTATGCAATTAGTATACTTGCTACATTTTGCATGTTGTAGGAAACACGCATCAAGTTTTTGGCGCTGTTGCCGGGGATTGTTTTAAGTTAACATTGAGTTTTTCTTTAGTTAGCTAGATTGAAGTTTTTATTTTTGTTTTTAATTTTCATTAGAATTGTGATCTCACTTTCCTTCACTTTTGTTCGTTTCAGTTTATGCGAAGAGTAAGACGTCAACCAGTGGTTCCTATTGACCTTGAGCTTAAGCTTAAGCTTGAGAGAACCGTGAGAAGACGTAATAGAGAGAGAAGAGAAAGAGAAAATCTTGTTGTAGAAGCTGAAGAAGTAGTTGTTGAAATGGCTGAACCAGAAAATAGAACACTGAGAGAATTTTTAGTTCCCACAGTGAATGGTAGTGGGTCGAGTATCACTAAACCTACGGTGCGAGCAAACAACTTCGAGATTAAGCCGGCAATCATCCAGATGATCCAGCAGTCAGTTAGATTCAATGGTGATTTAAAGGAAGATCCAAATCAACATATTGCAAATTTCTTAGAAATTTGTGACACCTTCAAGTCAAATGGAGTGTCGGATGATGCTATTAGGCTAAGATTATTCCCATTTTCATTGGGAGATAAAGCCAATGGGTGGTTAATGGCATTACCACCGGGAACAATAACAACTTGGAATGATCTAGCACAGAAATTCCTTACCAAGTTCTTTCCTCCAGCTAAATCAGCAAAGTTGAGAAATGATATCACATCATTTCTACAGGAAGAGTCCTAGTCATTGTATGAGGCTTGGGAGAGATACAAGGAGTGAATGAGAAATGTCCACACCATGGTTTGCCAGTTTGGCTTCAAGTCCAAACATTTTACAATGGTTTGATGGGTAATGTGCAAACCATGGTGGATGCAGCTTCAGGAGGGGCTTTGCGAGGAGGCAAGATCAAAGACCAAACGAGAGAGCAACAACAAGGAAATCTTCGGGTCTTCATGAAGTTGATGCCTTCACAGCCATCTTAGCCCAACTCACTGCTCTTAAAAAATAATTGGGAACTATGTAGGTAAACTCTACAAGCACCTCAACTAACATGTGATTTTTGTGTAGGAAACCATGTGAGCAGCGAGTGTCAAGTTGGAAACACATTTGCTTCGTCATCTTCATCAACGGAGCAAGTGAATTACTTGGCAGAAAATCAGAGACAACCGAATAACCCGTACTCCAACACATACAACGCAGGGTGGAAAAGTCATCCAAATCTGGCTTGGAGAAATCAGAACCAGCAAAATAACCAATGGAACCAGAGGCCAATTCTAAATAACCAACCAGGGGTGACCAATCAATCGGGAGATCAAAGAGTGACGAAGTTGGAGGATATGTTTGGTAAATTCATGCAAGAGACCACAGGGTTCATGAATGAGACGAGGAAAAATTTTAGAAACCAAGGGGCGTCCATTCAAAATCTTGAGGTACAGATGGGCCAATTGGCCGAGAAGCTTAATGATAGACCACAGGGTTCTCTACCAAGCAATACAGTGACTAACCCACGTGAGCAAGTAAATGCAATTTCGTTGAGAAGTGGGAGAGTTTTAGAAGAGGTGAGAGACCCAAGGAAAGAGGAAACTTCATCAAAGAAAAATGAAGATTCTGATGAGGAAATTGATGAAAAAAGTGAAGCTGAAGAGAAAACACCCAGCCTAAGAAAAGACGAGCAGGAGCCAGAAAAAGGGAAAAAGAAAAGGAATGAGAAATTGCCATTCCCTGAGATCCCACCAGAGTTGGCGCATCACACACCAACCGTACCTTTTCCTCAAAGACTCAAAAAAGAGAATCAAGATAAGCAGTTTATTAAATTTCTTGATGTTTTTAAAAAACTGCATATTAACATTCCTTTTGCAGATGCATTGCAATAGATGCCAAGCTATGCAAAATTTCTTAAAGAAATTTTATCGAACAAGAGGAAGCTAGAAGATGAGGACACGGTAATGGTTACTGAAGAGTGCAGTGCCATTATCCAGAAGAAGCTGTCCCCGAAACTCAAGGATCCAGGGAGTTTTACTATCCCTTGCACTATAGGTGATATAACATTTGATCGAGTGCTATGTGATTTAGGTGCTAGCATTAACCTTATGCCTTTTTCTATGTTCAGGAAACTCGGAATTGGTGAAGTTAAGCCGACAACCATAAGCTTGCAACTTACAGATCGATCAATAAAGCATTCGAGGGGCATTGTTGAGGATGTGTTGATTAAGGTGGACAAATTTATTTTTCCTATGGATTTCTTTGTTTTGGATATGGAAGAAGACAAAGAGATTCCTCTTATCCTGGGACGACCCTTTCTAGCCACTGGAAGAGCGTTAATCAACGTTCAAGAAGGGAAGTTGATCATGAGGATGCAAGATGAAGAAATAACATTTAATGTCCATGAATCAATGAAAGCTCCACCTAAACAAGAGTCGTGCCTAAAAATCGATGTGGTAAATCAGTCAAGAGTTGAGCCCTGCCAACTGAATAATCTCAAGGTAGAAATTAAGCACTGCATTGTAAAACCGAATAAGTTCGGAAGTGAGGACCATGACGGAAGAGGTTGCACAAAATTCCTCGACAAGCAGCAGTTGAGTTTGAGTTTGAATAAGGCACGGGTAACTGGGATCAAAAAGGGTGAAGTTAAGAAAAGAAAACAGAAGGCAATGGGTGAGAAAAGTCAAGCTACCAAAGTTGTAACCAAGGGTTGGAAATGGGTGGTGAAACTTTCAACAAAGCCACTGTGTGAAAAAGATCAGCAATTGAAGCTCTGGTACAAGGAAATTTTTGGGATATGATGTACTTAGATAGTTCGGGCTGATTAAAGGATGGAGAGAGTCAAGCTATCGACTATAAACAAGCGCTTCTTGGGAGGCAACCCAAGCATTGTTAACTTTTTGTTTTCATTTTGGTTGTTGATTTTGTTTAAATTCAATTCTAGTTTCTATGAATTTTTATGTATTGTTTTTTGGTGTTTCAGGTGACGTTTTCAGCAAAAGACAGGAATCCAAATGGTCCAGGAGTTGCTGCGGCGAAGATTGTTCTTCGCGGAGAAAAGATGAGAAAAAGCAGTATTGCTCCTGAGGATTTAGCCCACTGGCGAATGCTTGTCGCCGCGGCGAAGAAATGAAAATAAATTTTGAGAAATTTTTCTAAGGCATTTCGCCGCGGCGAAGAAATTTACTTCGCCGGGGCGAAATAAACCTTGCATCCTCGGGTTGGTTTCGCTCCGGCGAAGAAAATTTCTTCGCCGCAGCGAGACCTGGAACTTTTTAGGGTTCATGAATGATGAACGTCGCCACGGCGAAGATCCTTCTTTGCAGCGGCGACGAAGCTTTTCTATAAATACTCGCTTTATCTTTTTCATTTTCACGCCACCTTGCATTTTGAGTTGAGAGAAAATTTTTCAAACTTCCATCTTGTGCTTCCATTTTGTTTTTCCAACCAAATTTCTTATCCACAACATCCCTAAACACCAAAACAACCCTTTTCAACAACAATTTTCTCGAAAATTTCACGAAAATTTTTAGATAAAAAATTTGGGGAGGGGCTTTCCAAGTCTGGGAAGTCAGTTCCGGTTCAATTGGTGGTGCACACTCCTTCATTTTGGTAAGATCTCAGTAACCCAAAGCTTTGTTTCGAAAAATTTCAAGTTTCTAATCATAGATCTGAGAATTTTATTGCAATTGAATTAAGAATTGTTGGGTGATTTTGATTGAAGAAGAGTGGTTTGTGCAGTAACTGATTGCTAGGAGTGTGGGTGTTGAACTTTTGGAGTGTTTGTGTGAAATTGAAAAATTTATAGTTTAGGGGTGAATTGCGAATTTTTGGAAGTGTGGGTTGTTTTTGCAGGTTTGAAGTGGCTGTGTAGAATTAGGTCTGAATTTTTGGGGTTGAAATTTTGGATTGAAATTTCATTTGGAACAATGGCTCCGAAAATTAAGCAACCATACAGGGGAAAGAGTAAGAGTAAAGGGAAGAGTATCGACAACCGGTTTGTGAATGATCGCGAGGGAAAAAACATGATATGGCGGCAATCCAAAGAAAGGATAAGGGGATTATCCCGGAGCGTGGTTTAACCGCTACTGAGGCCCTTGATTGGAGTTTAAGGAGACGCTGGGACATGTTTTTGAGAGCTCCTGAGCTAGCGGCTGTTGAGCTGCTAGTAAGGGAGTTCTATGCCAATCTCCCAGAGTGTAAGGAAGATACAGTTTTTGTGAGAGGGGGGGATGTGCCATTTACGGGAAAGGAGATTAATGATTTCTATAACTTGCCGGAAATTTTAAATGATGAGTATGTGAAGTTCAAGAGATCAAAGATTGATGACAGTTTAATCCTTCCAGTGATTGCAAAACCGGGTATGGAGTGGGAAGTGTCAAAGAAACAGAAAAAGACTATTAAGGAAACGCAGGTTGACACCGATGGCTCGGCTATGGCAATACTTTGTATGTGCAAAACTAATGCCAGAATCGCACTACAGCACCGTGACTCACGAGAAGGCAGTTATGCTCTACTCGATTGCCACAGGAAAGAGTATTGATGTGGGAGACATGATCTTTAACAGCATCAAGCTAGTAGCAAAACCGGGGCGGACAAGTTACTGTTTCCCGCATCTCATCATAGCCCTCTGCGTTAAAGCTGGAGCCAAGGTTCAGGATGACGAGCATCGCATTCATGCTGCTCCAATTCTGGATTTAGAATATTACAAGAAACACCTTGACCGTTCGGAATCTGCACAACCAAGAGCAGGGGCGAAAAGGTAGAGAACAAGCCTTGCCACATCATCCAGCTCCGCAGGTACACAAAAAGAGATGATGCAGGAAATGATGGGCCTAATGAAATATATGAAGAGACGTTAGGATTGGATGGCGGAGCAGATTGAGATGATGCATGAGCTATTGACGAATAGCTTCAAGCAGCTCAATGTTGACACTTCAGCATACCAATGGGCTAACTGGAACTCGGATGAGTGGATGGGCTCTGAGGAAGAAGAGGAAGAATAAGAAGAAGAAGAAGAAGAAGAGGAAGAAAAAGATTGAACCAGAGCACCTGTTTTGTTTTACTTTTTTTTTGTTTAATAGTTGGCATTTAATTTCATGTCCACTTGAAACATTAAACTCAGTTTATGTTGGTTTTGGATTTTGTTTATTTTGTTAGTTGTTTAGTTGTTGTTTTTAATTTGTAGTTGTTAAAAGGACGAGATTAGGTTGTAATATTTTCAAGTTAGTTGTGAATTGTGCTAACATAAAGGACACCACAGTTTAATTGTTTTGACAGATTTTGGATGATGAAAAGTCCGAGACCGGGTGTTCATTGTGGAGCAACAATTCATGGATTAACCAGGGAGCATTCTTGTACCTTTATTGTTTTATTATTCTCTATTCCTGATTTGTGCATAATGGAACATTGGGGACAATGTCATGTTTAGTTTGGGGGTAGGGAATAGAATTAAAACCGAGTTTAAGGGTATATTGGCTGGAAACCAGTAACCGCCTTAAAAACTGCCTAGCAAAGACTTAAGCACCTCAGGGTTTAACAACGCCACAAAAACCAATTCTGCCTAGTTTAAGGGTATACCGGCTGGAAACCAGAACCCGCCTCAAAAAGTGCTTAGCAGTACTTGGCGACCTCTGGTATAACAACGCCACGTACGCCTTAAATGAATCTCCCCCGCATTTATGGTATCCAAAAATTAAAGATACGCGGTGAAGGCTATGAATTAGTGGACATGTCGATTGGTGGTTGAGAAGGTGTGGAGTTCGATGTGATTTTAGTTTTGCTTTAGGACAACCGAGTTCTCTTACTTTGTTATTCCTATCCTTTTTATTGGAACCCACTACCCGAACATAACGTTATAAGCTTTTAAAGACCTTTTGATTCTTACCTTTTTCTAGTCCTCATTAGTGGAGAGTAGTTCGATATTTAGGCTTATGGAGTCCGTCACCATTTGATAAACTTTACAATTTTTGCATAAAATAATTCGGGAAGTTGGAATGTGGATTGAAGTGGGGATCACCTACTTGATGGATCGATTGAAGAAGGCAGTCGATGTAGCTTATAACTTCTTGGAGTGTTGAACATTTCCTGATAATAATTTTTCAACAACTTTTGAGACATGTGCAAATTCTAGGCAATTCTTTGTAGAGTTGAGTTTTGTTGGTTTTTGTTTTTTTTTTTTTTTCAGTTTTGTTGTGTGTTTTGTGTGTTTGTTTTTGTTTGTTGTCTGTGTTTTCGTTAGTTTTGTACTGTATTCTCGGGGATGAGCATATCCTTAGTTTGGGGGTAGTTGATAATCCGTGGATTATACAGTTTTCATTAGACCTTTTTGTCGGATTTCAGGTACATTCTAGGGCATTTTGACCTGAATTATTGCTTAATTCTTTACTTTTCGTGTTTCAGGTTAAAATGGACATTTTGAGCAAATAAGGACAAAATTGGATAGTTTTGACTCAGAAGTTAGCGGATCTCAAAAGTTAGGAGAGTTCTGAAACAGGATAAAGCACGATGAAGCTTGTTCCCAAGGGAGAGCACCGAGAATCGAAGAATCAAACGAAGAATCAAGCAAAGTGGCAGTTCTGTAATTTCAGAACTTTTCAAGAAGCTTCGCCCCGGTGAAGGAATTGCCTTCGCCGTGGCGAAGAAGGCCAGCAATGAGCATGTCTGCTTCTCTCTTCGCCGTGGCGAAGAATTCTTATTCGCCACAGCGGCAGTCATTATTTTCAGTTTTGTTAAAACGCACAGTTTTGCTTTGTGCGCGTTTTGGCTGGGTAATTTGGGCGAAGTATAAAAGAAAAACTTAGCCTTTTGCCCAGGAGTCTGTCTTTTTCGGAGGTAGTTTTCATTTTTGTAGGGTTAGCCACTTGTACATATTTCTTAGATGAACTTTGGGCGATTTGGATTGTAAAAGGGAGAAGATTCGTTTCTAACCAGAGGATTCATCTTTTGGGGAGATTTCTAATCTTTTATCTCAGTTTCATTATGTTGAACTTGTTTATTTTCGTTTTTCGTTTTGTATTATTGATTTAGCTATGAACTAACCTATTTTGGGTTTGGGTTTTGATTGTAGTTTGGATTTTTAATGGGTTAAGTGTTGATTATCTTATTTTTCATATGAATATCCTTTGGTTTTGTGTTTACTCTGAGTTTTAATGTTGTATGTGATGAACATGATGAGATTGAGAAATGAATCATGTTAGGCTTCTTGGGTAATCACCATTATAGTATTGAATGCTAGAGATAGATTCAGGAATTAATGAAATCACTGTAGGATTATTTTGCTTAATGAGTTTGGAATTATTAATCTTCAATTTGTTGGGTGCGAAAGGTTAATAAGGATGAATAGGAAAACATAGCCCGAGAGGGTATTTTTAACACCTTAGTGAGTTCGATTTACAACCATTGCTTATGAATGTGAATGTAGTGTAATCTTTAGGTTTAACCCATAAAATCCAAATGAAGTCAAAACCCTACCCGTTTTATTTGAATTGATTATCAGTATTTTCATATTGCTTTCTTAATTAAGTTTTTAGTTTAAACTTCATTGTTAAGTTTAATTAGAATTCACTCCCATCAATCCAAAGAATTCGATTGCTTCAACTTGATAACATTAGGAAACTCAGTGCTTTGCTAACAATCCTCGTGGGAACGATACTCTACTCATCATTTTATTACTTATGCGATTAATATACTTGCTACATTTTGCATGTTGTAGGAAACATGCATCAAACATGCAACGAACAGTAGCTCGCTCCTCAACTGGAGCTGAGTACCAGTCTGTTGGTTCAATAGCTGCCAAGGTGAGATGGATAACATCTCTTCTTAGTGAACTTGGTTTCACATCCTCACGACAACTGGTAATCTACTGTGATAATGTGGGTGCAACAAACCTCTGCTCCAATCTAGGTCTTTCATTCTCGCATGAAACATGTGGCTCTTGATTTTCACTTCATTCGTGAAAAAGTTCAAGATGGCATCTTACGGGTCACTCATGTCTCTTCGACGGATCAACTAGCCGATGCACTCACCAAACCATTACCCCGTATGCGGTTTCACGACTTGTTGAACAAGATTAGTCTCACCTCAAGGAGCTCCAACTTGCGGGGGCATAATAGAGAATTATCTTAATATATTTAATTGTAATTATCTCTCTTCCCTCACAATAGGATAGTAGGTTCAGATATTCTATATATTGACCGATTCGTTAGTTATCAGTTTTGGATTGATTCCTTTGTAACAAAATGATTCTCTTTTGTAATCCTATTTATATCTCCTAACATCAATGAAAAGGCTAAGCTATTATTCATTCATTCCTACGTTTCTACAATGAAGACCAAATGGGGTATCAAAAACTTCATTGACTTGAATGCATTGTCAGATCCTCTTAATGGATACCTTATGGATGATTCTTGTGTTTTTGGTGCTGAGGTTTTGTTGTCAAAAATACATTCAAAAGGGATCATTTATCATTGATGAAGAACTATGACTCTCTCTACCATACATGGAAAATTGAGGAATTTTCAACTTTATGAGTCAGAATCATTTGGATGCTATGATTGGTATATATAGTTGCTTTCATTTGGAACTTGAGTTGTGTTAATTTACTTCACATACCATACAAATTACAGTAGAAGTTATTATTGGATTGCAGGAATGTTAGAGTGTACATTGCAGGAATGTTAGGCTGTACCCAAATGGAGATGGAGTAGGCAAGGGCAACAGTATTTCACTATATCCAAATGTGTCTGGATCAAGTGTTCCTCAAGATACGAAATTATTAATTAAATTTACTTTGTGTGTCAAAGACCAATGGTATAGAAAACACGTCAATTTTTTGAAATAAAATCTTTTGTATTGTACGAAATTGTTACATGCACATATATCAATTGATTTTCTGTAATTTGAGATAGTTATACAAAATTTAAATGCAAATTTCTGCATTTTTTTTTTTTTAATGGGAATATCAAGACTATAAATTCTTGTGCTTTAATATTTTTCCTTCTTGTTATAAGTGCTTGCATTTTTAATATAAATTTTGTTCTTTAACTACTTTCTTTTCATCTTTCCTGCAGCTCAATCCATGTTTAATCCCTCAAAGAAGTCGTTGACGTGGGGTTTCCGAGAATCATGGCATTAGAAAAACTGAAGAATCCAAAACAAGGTTTCTTGGTTGATGACACTGTCATTATTGAAGTTGAAGTTAAATTGGTTGGAGTTGTCACAAAATGGTCGACTTATTTCTTTGTCATAAACATCATTATGCTTCATCTACGACTTACATTTCTCTACCTTGTTTTGTTTCTAGGGGATTTACATAATTTACATCATTCTTATTTGGCTTTATAATTAGCATAAGTACATATATCTAGAGTTCTTCTATTTTTACTAGAAGTTCTAATTCTATATATCTTGTGTATAAGTTAACTCACTACTGGACTGATATTATGTTGAGTCCTGGTCTATTCTCTAATACACACCCCACCCTCTCAATGTAACCAACCACCACCTACCAGCTTTTCCACAAATATATTTCATAAAAGCTGGTAAATTGACCTTGTTTTAAGGGAATTGTTGATTTTGTTGCCTTAACTCAAGAAATTAAATAAATGTACTCATTTATTAATGAGATGTCGTTAACCTCAACTAGAGCCGAACGAAGGCAAATGACTTACCCTTATGGAATTTATATTTGTATATATCTTTTATTAAAAACAATAGGGATGAGCGATTTCAGGTACCCTGCATTTTTTGAGGGAACCGAAATCGGAACCAAATGCACTAACAAGCGTCTTGGAAGCAAGATCTACTTGGATAATTTCTATACTGAGGAACAATTCTAGCGAAAACTCTCCTTCACTTCCAACACAGACATGGAAACCTGGAAGCTAGTACGTCCCCCTAGTAAAAGATATTCCTAGCTATTGGAGGTAAAACTGAACTTGCTTCTAACGACACGGCAGCAGCCAAGGGAACAAGAGTGCTCAGTCAAAATAGAGAAGATTGCAATTGATATTTCGGAACAAGAATGCCCAGTCAAAACAGAGAAGATTACAACTGATATTTCTGGCCAACAACTTTGTCACTTTTGTGATAGTGTTTTTGTTTTTGAATAGCTTATGTATAGGAGAAAGTTATAGAGAGTTTGTGTATAAATTTTATAAGCTGTACACACTGAAATCATTGGAAATATTCTTATCCATCTATCTCCCATCCAGTTAACATTTACATGGTATCAGAGCCCAAAATGACTCACGTCTAAACCAATCCTCTTCAAGATGTTTGCCTCCCCAAATTCCTCCACTTCTAATGTTGCTGAAACCAACCTTCCCACCTTCAACCCAGCTTCCTCTATCAACCCCACCAAACTCACACGTCTTAATTACCCCACGTGGAAAGCCACCATGTTACCTTACCTCAAAGGCCAGAGAGTCTACGGATACATCGGTGGCACAGTTCAACAACCTGCAAAAACCATCACTGCCTCTGATGGTTCTACCACCCCCAACCCCTCATATGATATTTGGGAAACCCAGGATAACCTTATTCTTAGCTACATAGATTCTTCTCTTTCTGATGAAGTACTTGCCCAGGTTGCTCACTGTAGCTCCTCCGCTGCAGTTTGGAAGGCCCTCAGCTCTGCTTTTGCATCCTAGTCCCGTGCTAAAGTGGTACATGTTTGCACTCAACTCTCTACCCTCTGGAAAGGTAATCAATCTACAACTAATTACTTCATGACTATCAAACGTCTCATGGACGAATTGGCCATTGCTGGTCAAGCTCTGACGTGTGCCGAAATTATTCCATATTTACTTATTGGGCTCGGTCCCGAATATGACTCTCTTGTTTCCATGGTTTCTCACCGAGATAATTCTCTTACATTGGAAGAACTTTATTCAATGCTCCTGACATGTGAAGCTCGCATTGAGCATAATAATCAAATGTTATCCTTGCCCATGGCTTTGGCCAATGTTGCCACCCGATAGCAAAACTTTACAGGAGGACGTGGTCATGGCAACTTCTCAACTCCTCGAGGCAGGGGGCGTAATCCATCCTATGGCAATCATGGAGGTGGCCGCAGCAACACCAGTATGTGGTGTCAACTGTGTGAGAAACCTGGCCATACGGCTTCCCGTTGTTGGAAGCGCTTTGATCCAAATTTTCAAACCCCACCACCTCACCCAATTCCTCAAGCACACCTCGCCTCCAACCAATCTCAGCAGTACTCGGCTGAACAAGAGTGGCATCCCGACACTGGTGCAACGCACCATCTGAACAATAGCATGAGTAATCTGAATATCCGAAGTGATGACTTTGCTAGCAATGATCAAATTCAAATCAGTGATGGTACAAGTTTGAAAATAACTCATATTGGATCTGCCTCTTTATCTAACTCATCTTCGTCTTTTATTCTTAACAAAATTCTTGTCGTACCCCAACTTACTAAAAATCTACTCTCTGTTCAAAAATTTGCTCAAGATAATAATGTTTATTTTGAGTTTCACAGTTCTTTTTTTCTGCTAAAGGATTGCTCGGGGAACGTCCTACATAAAGGCTCTATGTCTGATGGCCTTTATTGCTTCTCTTCATTGCTTCTCTTCATCTCTTCAACGTTTTTTTCCATCTGCCTTTGTTGGTGCTCGGATCTCAGTTACAGCATGGCATCGTCGTCTTGGTCATGCCTCTTATGGTACTATTCGACATGTGCTTGGCAATAATAATTTACCTATTGGTTCTAATAAGAGACAAAATATTTGTCTTGAGTGTGCAATGGCTAAAAGCCACAATTTACCTTTTTATACTTCACTTTCTTTTGTTTCAAGACCCCTTGAATTAATTTATTCCGATGTCTGGGGGCCCAGCTCGGTTGTTTCTAATTATGGATCTCGTTATTATGTTTGTTTTTTGGATGCCTTTACTAAATTCCTTTGGATATTTCCTTTGAAACTAAAATCGGACGTTGAAACTATTTTTATTCAATTTCAAAAATATGTTGAAAGGCATTTTGATTTCCAAATTAAGTCCATTCAAACTGATTGGGGGAGGGGGTGAATATCGATGTTTAAATACTTATTTCAAAACCTGTGGAATTCACCATCGTTTAGCTTGCCCTTGCACGCATGAACAAATGGGTTCTGTTGAACGTCGGCATCGTCAAATTGTTGAAATGGGCTTAGCTTTGCTAGCTCACTCAAATTTGCCCAGACCTTAATGGGACGATGCCTTTTTAACTGCCACTTATATTATTAATCGTCTTCCTTCCACGGCACTAAACAACAAATCCCCTTTTGAAATGGCTTATAATAAAAAACCCAACTATTTGTTTTTGCGTGTTTTTGGATGTGCTTGTTGGCCTAACTTGCATGCTTATAACAAACATAAAATTGATTTTCGATCTAAAACTTGTATTTTTCTTGGTTATAGTCTATCACACCAAGGCTACAAATGTCTTGATTTGGCCACAGGAAAAATATATGTCTCACGCCATGTCATTTTTTATGAGTCTTTGTTTCCATATCAAAAAGAGTCTTCTACATCTACTCCATCTGCACCAGGAAGTTTTTCCTTACCACCCTCCTTGTGTCACTCGAGTCCTCCAACTAACCATGTAGGTCCATACATATGCCCCAATGGCCATCTGCCTCTTGCCAACATCAATCTCCAAAATCAAGTGCCTTCGGATATTCAGTCTACTTTGTTCTCCTCGGGTGTTGCCCATGTACCAGCAAAGAATCTCACTCACACTTCAGAAGATGTTGTTGGATCATCTCACCAACCAAAACCTCAACATTCACGTGATATTCCAATGCCACGCCGCATGCTTACCCGATCACAAACACAATCTCTCAAGCCAAAAGCTCCTTATGTTGGTATAGCTCGATACCCACTCCCTCAATGTTTACTTACTAATCATGTCTCATCTTTTACAGACCCTACTTGTTTTTCTGAGGCCTCAAAACATCAATACTGGCGTGACACCATGGACACCGAGTTTAATGCTCTTGTAAAAAATGGCACGTGGGATCTTGTCCCACCTACGCAAAATAATAATCTTGTTGGAAATAAGTGGGTGTTCCGAATTAAAAGACATGCAGATGGTAGTATTGAGCGTTTTAAAGTGCGATTGGTTGCGAAAGGTTATCATCAGCAACCTGGTGTAGACTTCACGGAAACCTTTAGCCCTGTGGTTAAGCCAGGAACTATAAGGTTGTTATTATCTTTAGCTATTACACGGCAATGGAGCATTCGATAGATTGATATCCAAAATGCATTTCTTCATGGCCAGTTGCAAGAAGAAGTTTATATGCAACAACCTCAAGGGTATGTTCACCATGATTTTCCTAATCATGTATGCCACTTAAAAAAGAGCTTATACGGTCTTAAACAAGCTCCCCAAGCTTGGTTTTCTCAACTGACCGAAACACTGCAGCAAATGGGATTCGTTGGTTCAAAGGCAGATACCTCTCTATTCACACTTCATGCCAATGACTTCTCTATCTTTATCCTCATATACGTTGATGATATAATCATCACTGGGCCCTTTTCAGATGCGATTGCCAAATTTATTTAGCAACTTGGAGATATTTTTCCTGTCAAAGATTTAGGCACTCTATCCTATTTTCTTGGTGTAGAGGCTTTGTCTGATGGTCCTGATCTTTTTTTGACACAACGAAAATATGTGGCCGACCTGCTACAACGGGTTAACATGCATGAAGCAAAGCCATGTTCCACTCCTATGAGTACCATTTGCAGTTTATCTAAGTTTGAAGGTCACGATTTTTCTGACCGTCAACTTTATCGAAGCACGGTTGGGGCCTTACATTACTTGGGTTTCACTCGTCCAAATATTGCCTTTGCAGTCCACCGTGTTAGCAAATTCATGCATCAACCCAAAGACACTCATTGGCAAGCTGTCAAGAGAATCCTTCGGTATCTAAAATCTACGTGGGCTATGGACTTCTTTTACAAAGTACTTCAGATCATTTTCTTCAAGGGTATAGTGATGCCGTCTGGGCTAGCGACAAAGATGACTGACCTAGTATTAGGGCCTACTGCATTTTTCATGGATCCAATCTTATAAGTTGGAGCTGCAAACAACAACAAACTGTTGCTCGCAGCAGTACTGAATCAGAATATAAATCCTTTTCCAACACAGCGGCAGAACTACATTGGCTTCAATCCATACTACATGATCCGCGGCTTCCCTTAGTGTCCATTCCCATATTATGGTGCGATAATATTGGAGCTACGTATTTATCCTCTAATCCAGTCTTCCATGCTAGAACCAAACATATTGAAATAGACTTTCACTATGTTCGGGATCAAGTCTTAGCTAAAAAACTTCAGGTCTCATTTCTATCCACAAAAAATCAGCTTGCAGATTTATTAACTAAACCACTGTCATCCATTCGTTTTCATCTCCTGCGAACCAACCTTCATGTTCAAGATCTGCCCATTCGGTTGAGGGGGCGTATTGGAGGTAAAACTGAACTTGCTTCTAACGACACAGCAGCAGCCAAGGGAACAAGAGTGCTCAGTTAAAATAGAGAAGATTGCAACTGATATTTCGGAACAAGAATGCCCAGTCAAAACAGAAGATTACAACTGATATTTCTGGCCAACAACTTTGTTACGTTTGTGATAGTGTTTTTGATTTTATAATAGCTTATGTATAGGAGAAAGTTATGGAGAGTTTGTTTATAAATTTTATAAGCTGTACACACTAAAATCATTGGAAATATTCTTATCCATCTATCTCTCATCCGGTTAACATTTACACTAGCTTAGTGTGGGACGTTCGTATGGAGCCACCGCTTTTTGGAGATGAGTGCAAGCTCTCCTAGCGTAACACCCTGCTTGGCAAACTCCTTTGCTGCATATCCCGCCGCCACACCAGCGCCAATGGTCACATACTTGAATTGTTTTTCTTCCATTTGTTTCGTAAAATTTAAACATCCGAAAAACATCTATAAACCGTTTTAAGAGTTAAAAAAAGCCATTAAAAAATGTAGAAAAATATTTCTTCGTTTTCATTAACTTTCATCCCTCTATGGGAATACTATCTTCAAAATAGTTTCATCCAAACTCTATTTTTTAAATAAGCTTTTAAGTTACGCAGTGCATACTAGCATTATCTAACAGCTCGATATTTTTCTTGTTTTTATCATCGGCATCTGAATCCTCATCAGTAGCCTTACAATTAAACAGGAAACTGATTTCATCGTTAAAATAGATGATATTTCTCAACTCAAAACATAAAATTCCTTCTTAGTTCACAATTGACAGCTCAAGATAACATAAATATATAAATTCAATTTGGTAAATTCATGTTATTTTATTCAGTTTCCCAAATGCAAGTTATTTCAACATAAACAAATTCACAAAATGCTGAAAATATGACCAAAAACTTACCTGTCTTCCAAGGAAGAGAATATTTTGATACATAAAACAGCGACATTAAAAGAGAAATTGATAAAAAAATTGCTCTACTTTTGCTCTGGTAATTGAGAGTTTGAGTAACACTTAAAAGTTTCTGCACAATTGTTGTATTTGAAGTGTCATGAACCTGAAGGGGGCGGCATTGGAAATTTAACCTGGGTTGGGCTTTTCTACAAAGAAAAGATTATATAGCCCAAGTTTTTGAAAGAACTCCATTTTTAGAAAAGCCCGAATTGTTTTAGATCCTATTTGGTTAGGTTTACATACGAGCAGAAAGAGCTTATTTGAAAAAAAATAAAAAATAAATACACTTTTGAAATTTTTTTAGGTTGTTTGGTTACATCCAAAGTGCTTATAATATTTAAAATAATTTATTTTACGGCTTGTAAACTCTTTTTCAGCTTATATAAAGTGTTGAAATTTCAAGTATACTCTTATTATATTTTATAAATTTGAATTAATTTATTCTTATATATTAAAGCCGTTTTGTAAACTGATATTAGAAAATTCTTTTGCATTTTTCTAATAAAAGAACTCAAAAAGTTAAAAACTATAACTCTACTTCAATATGCTTTACTTCTATAAGCTCTATTCGAATAAACTATACCACATGGACCGTAAGTTTCATTAAAACTCTTTAAAACTTTTACGATAGTTATTTTTTTTTTTTTAATTTAAATTTAAAAATTAGAATACGGATTTTGAGGACACAATCATAAGTTGTTTTATTAAATAGAAGATGTTATTATAAAATGAGAATAAAAAATTTATTTTCTTTACTTTAAATGGATTTATTTTGTAGTTTAATTTCTAATCGTGTAAAAAAATATTTTGACCTTTCAGATAAGTTTCACAAGTTCAATAGTATATTTGTTATCATGTAATTCAATAATTTTATTTTTCATAATAGAGCAAACGACATAATCCCACCCGAAGTTTGGGGAAATCCTAAGTTGATATGTTTGGTTCAATTTATCCCGTTTTGGCACCCTTAATTTAACACTGTTAATAACGGATGGATCTGACACAGTGACAGTGAGTAACAATGACTAAAATACCCTTGAACTTTTGACTTTAGATTATTTAGCAAATAAAAACTAAATAGATTGTAAAAAACCAAAAATGCCCTTATCTTTAGTTTATTTTCCAAATATAGTGAAATTACCCTAATGCCCCTAAACCATTTGAAAGTTCAGCAACAATTGTTTGAATGTTGAGGGTTTAGCTGTATAATGGCAAAGTAATATTTCTTAAAAATTGGCATACATCCTGAAAAGTTTCAAGCTTGAACACAAACACCTCCTACACAAAACCAACATCAAAGATCATACTACAACCGTACATACTGAGTTAAACACTTTTGCATTGAACATATATATGAAAAATACATAATTTGGCCTTGAAATGTGATGATCAACAACCCAAAAAACAGAAAATTAAAGCTGCATATTACATCAAAAAAACCCACTGCAACAGTCCTAAATCAATTACAACATTCACAATAGACAACCTAAATCAGTTGCTATCTGTACAATATTATCACACCATATTTGCACACCAAGACTAATAAACAAAGTCCTATGTACAGCTTCCCCAAATTTGACCAAAATACAACAACATGCTTCAACTCCACACATCCAAAAAAACCAACATCATGCTTCTACAGTTTTATCACACCCAAAAACAACATCATGCTTCAACTCCACACTCCTTAAGTACCTGAAAAAAATCATAAAATCAATTTAAGGGGTTGCCCTTGACAATTTGAAGCAATGTAACAATGTTAAAATTTGAAGGACTGATGTTACACTAACCTGCTACCCTTGACAATTGCTTCAATGTTGACATGTCTGACTTGTTAGGGCTGATGAAGCTTCTCCTCTCTAAACAAAGCATAGAAAACAAATGTTAATGCAAGCAAATTCTATTACAAAAACAATACTAATCATGTTAAATAAAAGCTTTAAAATACCCTTTGATTCTTGTTGTTTGAATGATTTTGTGGGCAGCGTCTCTTGTTATGTCCCAAAGTTCAACAGATCCCACACCTAAGTGTTGCACCTTTGGTCATCCTTGGTTCTTAATCAGCATCCTTTTTTCTGGCCTTTTTGGGTCTCCTAACCTTGCTATGTTTGATAGGTGGATTCAGCTGCCTACCCTCAAGCAAGTCAGGCCAACTAAGTGGGTCAAATATGGGGTGAATGTGATCAGCATATGTTTTTACGTATGAAGTGATCCTTAATGAAGAGTCCATATAATCCTCCATATTTCTAATGTTCTTAAAAAGCAAACAGCGGACTGCATGCAACAAGGGACTCCAGAAAGTTGCCACATTCCACAGTCACAAGTTTGAAATTAAAGGTTTAATATGTAACGTCTACTGGAAAGACAGTTGCTATCCACCACTTCAAACTCATCACTCCCAGGCCAGATAGCTTCAACATTCCTAGCAGGCTCAATTAGACCGTTGATTTTCCTATGTAAAACAGAGGGAACAGTTATGACCCAATCATTCCTAGCCTTTGCCTTAGCTTGCATCTATACCATAACCTTCCTCCTATAATGCTCTAACAAGCTTAATATGGGTAATTCTCTATTCTCTCCCAACCAGTTATTAAAGACTTCACACATGTTATTTGTAACATGATCAGATTTGGAATCAAGGTCGAATGCATGCCTTGACTAGGATCTCACATCATTTTCAATCATCCACCTATGAGCTTCTCTATCTATAGCTTCAATCTTTTCCATGGCTTGTTGAAAATCAATGATATTGGCAGCCCTACTAACAGCCTAAAACAAGTTCCTTAACTTCAACCTAGGGAATTTTTTCCTAAAGTTAGCATAAACATGCCTAGCACAATGTCTAACACTAGCATTTGGCCAACAGGTCTGTATAGCATCCACCAAACCTTTCTGCCTATCACTCATGATAGTGATAGGGTCAATGTCCCCTATAAACTCTTTCAACAAGGTCATAAAGTATCTCCATGATTCCTTGTTTTCTATCTCACAAATGGTAATTGCTACTGGGAAAATGCCACTGTTAGCATCCATAGAAACTGCTGACAATAATACTCCACCATAAGGCCCTTTAAGATGGCAACCATCCACACCTATAAAATGCCTACAACCCTCTATAAACCCCTTTTTTTTTGTTGCAAATCCTAGGAAACACCTCTGAAAGTTTGGAATCCCTTCTGGACTAACAGATTTCACATTATACATGGAACCTGGGTTGGTATGTTTGACAGTGTGATCATATTTCAACAAACCAGTAAATGACTCTGCATGGAGCTTGTTTGACCTCCCCTTTGCCAGCTAATTAGCTCTATAAAGTTTGGATCTAGACAATTGCAGATAGTGTTTCCTACCCAATGCGTTTACCAATGGCTTAATTGATGAACCCTTTTGGGATCTGATGAAGTCTCCCATTTTTTCAGCTACCCAAGCAGTTATTGCCTCTCTATTATTATAAACTCTCGTGCATGTATGTGTGTGCCTATACTTCCTAATTTGAAAAGACACATCATCAGGCATCAAAGCAGCATATAGATGAAATGGATAGTTTGCTTGCTTACATTTGGCCTTAAATCTTCTTCTCTCATTGTGAATCTTCCTAACAGAAAACTCCCTCTGAATTACATAATCTCGAAACACCTTCCTAAAGTGATCAACTCCCTCAAACACTTGACCAACTTTGAAGTGGATTTTCTCATTATCCCCATATGCAAACTGTTGACCCTTCATATGCTTGCTAAACCTAGTTACTGCATCTTCATCATCAGTAGACCCTTCATATGAACTGTCCTCATGGTATTCAAACATTTCCCCTTGAACTTCAATGTCCTCAACCCCACCACTTCCTTGCCCAATTTCAATTCCCTTTACCACCCCACTTTCCTGTCCAGTTTCTATTCCTTCAACCACCCCACTTCCCTGTCCATCCTGCCCACTCTCATGGTCTTCTTCATGATCACTTTCATCACTTTCAACACTCCAATAGAACTCATCTGGAATACCCTCTTCAACTTCCTCATTATCCTGCCTCACAAAACCCTCATTGTCCTCTGGTTGGGCTTCTAATAAAGTTCTAGGTTCAACAAAGTCCACTGGTATGGCTTCTACATAGACCCTTGTCACTCGCTTGCCAAAACTCTTATATTGCTCAAATATAAATTCCATATTATCATCCACTTCCACTATGTATCTAGCCTCTAACAATACCTTAAACTTCTCATAAGGGTTCATTTCGACAACCTCATTCTTCGAAGCCACACATCGTTTAACATCTTTAATAAAACATATGTAACTATACTCATCCGGATCAACATTTAGTATTTCATATTCTAAATTAAACACTTCAACTTTAAAGTCATAGGAATTTGGTTTCAGCCTGCATAAACAAACACAACCAAGCAATTATAAACAAAAAATCAATTGCCACCACCCTATAACAACCATCACCACCCTACCACCACTAGACCACCACCCAAGGTACGTGGCATTGTTACACCAGATGTCGTCAACCACTGCTAGGCAGCATTTAAGATAGTTACTGGTTTCCAGCCAATATACCAAAAATAACCCTAACGCCACCATTAAAAAATTAACTGCCACTACCCTACAACAGCCATCATCACCTTACCACCACCCAAGGTACGTGGCATTGTTACACTAGATGTCGTACTAGGCAGCATTTAAGACAGTTACTGGTTTCCAGCCAATATACCAAAAATCACCCTAACGCCACCATCAACTCTACCACCACTGAACCATCATACACACATCACCACCAATACTAATAGTGCCATGCAACACCAATATCCTAAACCCCCACTACACCAAAACTTTAACCCTAATCCTAAAGCCCCCTACTACCACCATCACCACCATACCACCACCAGACCACCACCCTCGTTACGTGGCATTGTTACACCAGAAGTTGTCAACTATTGCTAGGCAGCATTTAAGAAGATTACTGGTTTCCAGCCAATATACCAAAAATCACCCTAACACCACTATATCACCATATACACACAACTACCAATACTAACACTGCCATGCAACACCAATCAATATCCTAAACCACCACTACACCAAAACCCTAATCGTAGTCCTAAAGCCCCCTACTACCATCATCACCACCCTACCACCACCTAACAACCACCCTAACACCATCATACAATCACCGTCACCAACCGACCACCAACGTACCCCCATTAAACCAGCAAACATGCACCACTAATCCATCTACCACCACCCTAATGCCACCACCACAACCCTTACACCAATCACCACCACAAACACATAACAAAAAACCCAATCCATAGAAAAATCCAACACAAACCATATACAAAAAATACGTAAATAAACTGTCGATATACCTTGCCGCAGACCACTTCGTCATATCGTCCATCTCCTCGAACTGTCGTCTTTCTTTACTCGTCGTTCGTCGTGCAAGATTTCTCTTCTCATTGATGGCTCGTATTCCTCCTAAGGTTGTGTTTACATGACTGGTACGATGGTTTCGGGTTAATAGGTCTAGGTCTGGTTGTCGTTTCATTTGGGAGTCAAAGCAGAAAAACCAAGCGGCAAGGATTCAGTAAGGCTTACAAGTTCGACTATGGGATGGGAAGAGAAGAGGGTCAGAAGAATTAATGGCTGCCATTTTTGTTGCACACGTGATGAGGTTCGTGGGTATTAGTCAGTGGGTTAGTTTTTCAGAAAAGAATAAGCATTTTCGTTTGAAAGAGAAACTGTAAGAGTATTAGAGAAAAAAAAAAAATTTCACCTGACATTTGCAATAACTCCAGTCGTCATACTTATATTTCTTTACACATTTTGCAACAATTTCTTAGGTTTCTTTATTATTTGAATTTAATTAGCAACATTTCCCTAGGCTTCTTTACTATTTGAATTAATTTATCTTAAATCTCGTTTTACCCTTTGGCTGTTAAAACCAAGTGAACGGTGTTAGATTAAGAGTGGTAAAACGGGATAAATTGATCCAGGGGTACCAACTTGGGATTTCCCCAAACTTCGGGTGGGATTATGTGGTTTGCTCTTCATAATATTTTTATTGGAGTGATGACATTAGCCACCCACTTTTTATTTTAAGAGACCCTGATTATTATTATTATCATTTTCATAACTACCAGTTTATCCTTCATATAAGGCTTATTTTATTCACCCCCTAAAAGATATGTAACAGTTTTTTTGGAAACTATTAGAAAAGTCCCTGCCGTTAAATTAACTTTGAAAAGGGCATTTTGGGCTTTTCAAAACACATTTAAAAAAAAAAAAATCCTAGTTTTGTCTCCTCCCTTCCCTCTCTCTCTCTCTCTCTCTCTCTCTCTCCCTCTCTCTCCCCCAATCCGACCTTAACTTTGAAAAGGGCATTTTGGCCATAAGTTCCTTCGCCACACCCTGCGCTTTACGCAGTGGCATTTAACCACATCTCTAGGTTGTTGTAATGTAAATCTGAAAGTTCTTGTGGATTATCGAATGTGAAGAAAACAGAAGTTGAGCTTGTAGATTTGGTAGGATTCGCGAATTTTTTTATGTGTTTCTGGGTTGTTTAAATGTGAAGCAAATCTGCATTTCCATTTTAATTTGTGTTGAGTAATGATTTGAGGATTTTTAAGTTGGGAGGTGAAGATATTAAAGATTATGTTGTTCTTGAAACTTTTTTTCTTCCAGTAATTTGGTTCATTTTCATTTTGTGTCCTCTCTTTGGTTTTGGGTTGTTATCTTGCTTTGATTTGAGATTTGTGTTTGGTTTGCTTTGATGAGAGCATCAATTGTGTGGGTTTATGAGAGCTTCAATGGTTGCCTAAATTCCAGCGCTGGGATTTCATCGAAGAGGAGGAAGAATTCCAGATCGCAGGGGTCTTTTTGCAGATTTTCAAACCTGCGGGAATTGCAGGGGTTTGTCTGCCAGTTTTCAAACCTGCTGGGGTTCGTTTAAAATTTTAGAGGTCGACCGGATATTAGAATAGATGAAAAATTGCTGGGGTTAAATGCAAAGCTACAATGGCAAGACATAATTACTTGAAGTGCTATGTGAAAAGAGAAAGCAAAGCATAAAAAGGAGAAATTATATATGTTTTGACAAAAGAAAATATTGCTCCATATATAAAAGAAAAGTTAAAAAAAGGAAAAAAAAAAAGATTCCATCATGAAAAGAATACATAATAACAAGTGAATATATTTATAAAATGTAAATGATATAAGCAAGCAAAGCTTAAGATATGTAATTCACTTATGGAAGAATTCCATCCTTTCTTTACTCTCTAGTTTTGCTTCGTGTCATTTCATCAAAGTAAAGTTATTCTTTTCTTTTCTTTTATAACTTTTATACATAGATTAGAATCTCCAATAATATTTAGAACGCAGATTTAATATTACTTTGTTTAAAAAAGGAAAAAAAAAAAAAAGAAAAGAAAAAAAGAGAACTCAATAGATAAGAATTTATGATAAAGATATGTAATTTGTAGTACTTAGTAGGTATATATATAGTGGTGCTACATGCACAAATTACGTATGCAAACTCTAGCATACAAATTGATGTGATACAACTCTTTTATTATCACATCATTCATCTATGTTAATTAACATTTATTGAGTTGATTCTATATACAAATTCATCTATTCATTTTGTGTCACACTAGTTTATATGGAAGAATTTGTATAATTAACATTTATTGAGTTTATATGAAAACAAGGTGGAAACCAAAGAAGAATACTTTCATTTGAGTTTATAGAGATTTAAACCTGGTATAAATTAGTGTATCAACTTCTTGTTAATGTTAAACTTTTTTTATAAATATATATACAGTATATAGTTTGTGTTCTTTCATAAGGGCAATTCACATTTACACCCTCTAAAACTTGGGAGACTGCCTCAACCATCACAAAGTCTCCTCTCCATTCTTTTGACAATCGAATTTTAAAAAAGTCAAGTATAAAATTAAAATTGTAGTAATATATATAAAACTGGAAAAATAAATTTGGGATTTTGATCGCTAGGAATTATGGGCCACCAATCGCATTCTAGGCATAGTATATTCAAGACTCCTTTCAATATTTTAGTATTAGCATATTAATTAGTTATATATTTTCAAAAGAAATTACAATTATACATACATACTTCTTTGAAGTCAAGTAAAAGACAGATTGTTCCATCAGGATAAGGTTCGTCCTGTGGCAAAAAGGTATAAACAACAATAGGGTATAAACTACAATGAAGTTCTACCCGATAGATGTTAACACGACATTTTTTAAAAGAGAAGAGAAAATTTATTTAAGACAACTAGAGAACTTTGTTGCAAAGTTTGTAAACTCACACTATACATTGAGAAAACCATTCTCCCCTTCAAGTTTAGCTTAAGTGATGTCTCACCCACAACTTGAGACTTTCTTAAACAACATAGGGATGATTGATTTTTTTCTCGATAACAAAAACATTTTAAGGATCAAGAAAATTCTATGAAATCAAAAAGAATAATCACTAGTATTTTAAAATTGCTTCAGGGGGATACTTTTGGGATCTTTTCTTTTGACAGCAGAAAGAAACATATGCTGCTTGTCAAACTCAAATAAAGCTTATTCTTTCGATTCTTTCTTACATTTTTCTTTACTTCTTTTATACTTGTTTTCCACTCTTTGCATCATATTCTTGTATTTGGGAAGTGGGGAAATGCATTCATTAGTTCTTCTTCACCTATAACACAGTCTTTTAAACTTCCACTTTGAAAGCTTCAACAATATGCATTTTGATTCAAACAGTAGAAGAAAAATTAATCAAGCACTATTCAAAGATTATCCCACAATTTTATGCTGATTTCTACAATGAAAGGAGAGGTTGAGAAAGGTCAGAGATATTATGTCCAGTGTAAATTATGGTTTATCAATATTATCATCTTTTAAAATATATTTTTCTAGTTTTGTGCCTTAAATAATTTTAGAATGAGCTGCAAAACTTAGTCTAATATCAGAGACAATAAAGAATATAAGATCGTAATACCAAAGCCCCGAAATTGGTGAAGGCAGTGGAAGTGAAGCTAGAAGATCAGCTCTAGCCTCTACCGAAAAGTGAAATTAAGGCAAGTTAATTATACTATTATTATCTGATTATGATCATTTTTCCTCATTTTTATCACTTAGATAATCACCCTAATCATAGTTAACTTTACTATTGTTATTCTCATTATAATTATCTAGAAGTGTTGTGTACAAAGTGATGCAAAAATGATAGGATTTTAACACATTGTTCAGTTTGTTAAAATATTTTATTGTCTATAAGGATTCAAGTCTTTTATAGATTTGAAAATCTTAACAACAAATTTGAAATAGTAAAGGGAAGCTCTCCAGTTTTGATGTTCATATATTTGATTTTACAATAGTAAGAATTTCATAAAAATTCCTATCCACAAGAATCTTCTTTAAAGGAATATATAGATGAGTCGAAAATCTGAATGTTGAAAGGAAAATTGAAACCACTATTTTACACAGTAACGGATCTAAAAATTTCTGGAGGGTGGGCCAAAGTAAAAATTAATTATACATTTATACTTTTGTCCATTAATATTTTTGTTAGGGTGGGCCAAAATATATAAATTATACATATTAATATTTTAAAAAAAAAATTTGAGGGTGGACCAAAAAGTGGATGGATCCGCCCTTAGATTTACATGATTGTAGTGGATAAGAATTATAAATATATAATTAGTTTATACATGTAACATTACTCATTCATTAATACTAGAATTATGATTTTCACTCAAAATGATAAGATACATTATTGATTTAATTTTTTTTTTTTAAAAGAATTGATTGACACAACTCAAGTCACAATAAATCGAAATTTAATTAGAACAGGAAAGTGTGAATAATAAAAATTATTACAAATGAAAAAAAAAATAAAAATAATAAACACAAGTCACAAGATTTAATATAAGGAAAATATTTACCTGCAAAGATAGGAATGAATTTATTAAACCACTAAAAACTATAAAACTACTACTGTAATGAATAAGAGCATAATAACACTTTTTGTTTTTCACAAATGAAGGGCATTTGAAGAATATTAGGTCTCTTTTGTAAATTGCTTTGTTTTAACAATGTAATTACTTTGTTTAACTTGTAAGGATAAAGATGTAACATATTGTCTCCAACCAAGTACATATTGTTCACTTTGGGTCTAGCCCTTGTTGAGAAGAGTTCAACACCTTACATCATGGGTGCCCGTTCCCCATTTAGGAACACTTGTTCCTCTATCTAGGCAAGCCGTTCCATATGGAATGACCCCATTCCTCAAGCCATTCCACACTTAGCCTAATATGAGCAAAGCTTAAGCCAAGCTATTCCATATGGAACGACCTTGTTCCCCAAGTTACACAGTCTGTCCCAATCTGAGTAAAATTCCAGGCTAACCGTTCCATATGAAACGGTCTTGTTCCTCAAGACTGTTCACCTTGGAATGCTCGTTCCACATTAGATAACGCTTGTGTTAGAGTGAAGCACACAAAACGCTGCCGTTATGCATTTAGTGGAACACTGTCGTTTTACTCTTGTCATCACAAACAAATCCAGACCATTGAAGGACATTAAAATCGCGGAGGATCCATTCTACCCAAAAACGAGAATGCAAAAAAGGCTTTATCTTGCTGCTGCGTTTTTTTTCGATTTGGTCTTTGGGTTTTATTTTTCATTATGTGTATTACGTGTAAAGAACATGCATACTTTCGTTTCTTTTCTTGGCTGGAATTTTTGAGTGGTTGGTTGAATCACTTGTAAGGGTTGTGTTTCCCTTGAGTCTTGAGGCTTTGATTTAGAGTTCTCATAGAAAAATTTCAGGTTGTTGTGAGAGTGAGATACGTTGTCTTTGGAGTATTTTTGGGTGTAGAATCTGTTTATATCAGGTTGTATTAATCTTTAGTGCGCGAGCTCCCTGAGTTTCTTGAGCTCACGTGGATGTAGTTTATCCCATATAGGATAAGCGAACCACGGTAAAAATTCGTGTGTCCTTTGTTCTTGATTTCTTTACATTCTTTGTTTGTGTGTTGTGTGTGAAATTGGTGGATGATTTTGAGTGATAGTAGTACAGATTATCTCAACAGTGGTATCAGAGCCATCAATTTAGGGTTCGTCAATTTTAGGGTTTACTGTTGAAATTAGGGTTTGATAAATTTTGGGGGTTTCTTGATTTCAAGATTCAGTGAGGTCTAGAGTTAGGAAATCTTCGAAAATTAGTCCTTAATTTCTTGTGATAACCACAAATTCGAGTGAAACCCTTGTTCTTCAAATCTGTCTGAAAATTATCAAACACCATTACCATCAGTTGCACAGAATGAGTACCACACGGGTTGAAATCACACACTATGATGGCAAAGTTGATTTCAACACATGGAAGAAGAAAATGAAGGCACTCCTGTCACATAACAAAGTGGCAGTGGCACTGGAGAAGGACCAGACCAAATGGCCCGAGGAAAAGGTGAAAAGAAAAGAAAGCCGAAATTGACGGAGGCGTACAATCTCATCGTCATGAATCGGCCGACAATGTTTGCGAAAGGTAGATGGTCTTTGAGACAGATTAACTCTCTGGGGTTAAGCTAGAATCACTTTATGCGGTTCAATCTGCCCTAATCTTGCTTATTTGAAAGGTATACTGTTTTCTTATAAGATGGATAGTGCTAGGACCATAGAAGAGAACCTAGATGAGTTCTTGAAAATGACCCTTGTACTCAAGGGCACTGATCAAGAACTCAGTGAGTCTAGTTTAGCCATGATTCTCTTAAATTCCATTACTGAAGAATATATGGTTGTCAAGAATGCCTGTTGTACCTTTGGAGGCTGTCCCTAGTATAGACCTAATTACATCGGGTTTAAAGGCTAGAGAACTAGAGCTTAGGGTCCGAAGAAAAAATAACGTGAGTCATTTGTGAAAGGAAAGGGAGATTGTAGGCGATGCAGGGGGTAGTTCTCGGTTTAATCTTGGTTCTAGAAATAAAAAAGAAAAACCAGAATACTCATAAGGGAAAAGGAGAAACAAGGAAATGTTTCTTACGTAACAAGCAGTCACCTAAAGAAAAAGCGTTATGAGTGGATCGGGGAAGCAAAAAACGAGAATAGTACGAGAGCAATATAGCCTCTAGTAAAAGCGATATCCAAGAATCTGAAGTGTTGGTTGTATCTAGGTGCGAAAATGTAGAAGAATGGGTATTAGATTCAGGTTGCTCATTCCATATGAGCCCCATAGGGAGTGGTTTCGGGGAGGGTTTGAAGTCGGATTAGAGGCTATTTACATGGGGAATAATAATGCTTGCAAGGTTCAGGGATTGGGAGTATAGTTCTAAGTCTTGATAATGGTAAATCTGTCAAATTAACTAGGGTGAGATATATACCAGCACTGAAAAGAAACTTGATTTCCCTAGGTACATTAGATGAACTAGGCTGCTGTTATAAGGCTGAAGATGGTTGCCTAAATGTGTATAAGAATAAGAACCTAGTTACGAAAGGTGTCAAAGCGAAATGGCCTCTACATCCTGTGTGGTAATTACTGTTCAAATTATGTCAATTCTGCTTTGTTCACTACTAATCTTACTGTTACAGAAAAGTGGCACCTCAGAATGGGCCATATGAGTCAGAAAGGACTCAACATTACGAGCTTGACAAGGTATGTTTGGTAAGGATTCTATCGATACTTTAAATTTTTGTGAGACATGCATATTAGGGAAACAACATAGGGTGAGCTTCGAAAGGAACTCACGGCCACAATAACTTAGAATATCTTCATGTTTGATTTATGGGGGCCTGAAAAAACCAAAACACATGGGGGAAGTAGTTACTTTCTGTCTATAGTTGATGACTATAGCAGAAAAGTTTGGGTTTATCTGCTTAAGACCAAAGATGAGGCTCTAGCTAGGTTTAAGAGTTGGAAAGCATTAGTAGAGAACCAAAGCGATAGGAGAGTTAAAGCTCTCAAGGGCGACAACGGCCTAGAATTCCGCAATAGTGAGTTTGACCAATTTGTAGTGATCAAGGGATACTTAGACATAGGGAGCGTGAGGAAGACTCCACAGAATGGAGTCATTGAGAGAATGAAGCAGGGACTTTGTTAGAAAAAAATTAGATGTCTCTTGCTTCACACGGGTTTACCAAAATCCTTTTCGGGGTGAGGCCCTTATATCAGCTTATTTGGTTAATAGGAGTCCCTCTAGTGCCATTAATTTCAAATGCCCGGAAGAAAAAATGGACTAATAGGAAGCCCACCTAGGTCACCTTAGAGCTTTTGGATGTCTTTGCTTATGCTCACACCAGTGAGGGAAAATTAGAACCTAGGTCCTTGAGATGTATATTCTTAGGTTACCAAGAGGGGACTAAAGTGCAGGTTGTGGGAAAGAGAGGCACCGGGGGTAAAAGTTATTATAAGTAGAGATGTTATTTTTAACGAAAATCTTTTTCCTTGTAGAATCTCTAATAATCCTGCAGGTACCTCTACCACTGAGGAAATTAGTCAAGATCAGTACAATGGGACACAAATTGAGGTGGAGTAGGTCAAAGTTCAAAGCGGGCCCCGGAGAACCAAGAGCAAACACCTGCAATTTCGATCCGGAACATGAATCGGGAGGATGATCAAACTGAAATTTCGACGCCCAACCCAGAGTCACTTTGGAACAATACCAACTCACCAGAGACAGAACCAGGAGAGAAATCAGACCTCCTGCAAGATACTCATATGCTGACTTAGTGTTTCTGACTTTGGTTGCAGTGCTAAAATTGAACGAACAGACGGCTATGATGAAGCAATAAGGTCCAAAGACAGGGGAGAAATGGCAAGTTTGCCATGGAAGAGGAGATGCACTCCTTGAAGGTAAATGGGACTGGTCCACTAGTACCCCTGTCCTAAAAAAACGAAGCTTATTATTGAGATGGTGTATAAGGTAAAGGAAGGTATGACTTCTATTGACCCTCCTAGATTTAAAGCTAGGCTTGTAGCAAAAGGCTACACCCAAAGGGAAGGGATTGATTTCAATGAAATCTTCTCCCCTGTAGTCAAATATAAAACCATTAGGATCATGCTATCTATAGTTGCACATCTAGACCTAGAACTAGAACAGTTAGATGTTAAAACTGCTTTCTTGCATGGTAATCTAGATGAAAAAATCTTCATGAAACAGCCTATGGGGTTTATTGATAAAAACTATCCTGAACATGTTTGTCTGTTACACAAATCCCTGTATGGGCTTAAACAAGCCCCTAGACAATGGTATAAAAGGTTTGACACCTTCATTACCAGTATAGGATTCAAAAGAAGTGAGTATGACAGTTGTTTTTACTATGATTTAAATTATGGTATGCCTGTGTATTTACTGCTTTATGTAGATGACATGTTACTAATTAGTAAATCAAAAACCAGAATAAATGACTTGAAATCTAGGCTGAATTCTGAGTTTGACATGAAGAACTTAGGTAGTGCTAAAAAGATCCTAGGGATAGTTATTGTGAAAAAGAGAGGACTGTGAACTAAAACTTCAAGATCCTCCTACTTATTAAGCGGTATCGATTTGGAATGTCAGATTCCAAGCCAGTATCCATGCCTTTAGCTAGCCATTTTACACTTAGTAAGACACAAAGTCCCAAGACTGAATCTGAATTCATTAAGATGGAAAAAATTCCTTATGCCAATGTGATAGGATCAATCATGTACGCCATGATTAGCACCAGACCTGACCTATCTTATTCCATTTCACTTCTTAGTCGTTTTATGTCCAATCCAGGTATAGAACACTGGTTAGCATTGAAATGGTTACTAAAATATATTAATAGTACAATATATGTTGGGTTGGAATATAAGAAAAGAGGAAACTCACTTGATCTTGTGGGATATGTAGACTCGATTTTGCGGGAGGATAGGGGACACAAGGAAGTCTACTACCTCATACTACTTCACATTGGGAGGAAATTGCATAAGCTGGAAGTCCCAGCTTCAACCCATTGTTGCCCTCTCCTCCTCGAGGCGAATACATTCTTTGTGCTGAGATGTATTCAAAGAAGGATTATGGCTTAAGGGGATCCTATCCGAGGTGGAGCTGATTGATGAGAAGACAGTAGTGTTTTCGGACAGTCAGAGTGCACTTCACCTAAGTAGAAATCCAGTTTACCATGAAAGGACAAAGCACATGGATGTTAGATATCATTTCGTGAGGGATTTAGTGGCTAAAGGAATCATAGACTTGAAGAAGATATCAGCGAGGACAACCCGGTGACATGGGCACAAAGGTAGTAAGCGTCACAAAGTTCAAACCTTGTTTAAACTGCTTTGTTTATACAATAAGCGGCAAATATCGAAGTGAGAAGGATTCTTGGGAGGTAGGCCACTAGAGAGAATTAGACTAATTGTTTGGTTGTGTTTGTGTATTTTTTTGGGAGCTTCAAGGTGGAGAATGTTAGAGTGAAGCACACAAAACGCCGGCGTTATGCATTTAGTGGAACAACTTGTCGTTTTACTCTTGTCATCACAAACAAATCTAGACCATTGAAGGACATTAAAATCGGCGGCCGGAGGGATCCATTCTACCCAAAAACGAGAATGCAAAAAAGGCTTTATCTTGTCGCTGCGTTTTTTTTCGGCTTTGGTTTCTTGGGTTTTATTTTTCAGTTTATGTATTACGTGTAAAGAACATCTGCTCTGCTTCGTTTCTTTTCTTGGCTGGAATTTTTGAGTGGTTGGTTGAATCACTTGTAAGGGTTGTGTTTCCCTTGAGTCTTGAGGCTTTGATTTAGAGTTCTCATAGAAAAATTTCAGGTTGTTGTGAGAGTGAGATACGTTGTCTTTGGAGTATTTTTTGGGTGTATAATCTGTTTATATCAGGGTTGTATTAATCTTTAGTGCAACGAGCTCCTGAGTTTCTTGAGCTCAACGTGGATGTAGTTTATCCCATATAGGATAAGCGAACCACGGTAAAAATTCGTGTGTCCTTTGTTCTTGATTTCTTTACATTCTTTGTTTGTGTGTTGTGTGTGAAATTGGTGGATGATTTTGAGTGATAGTAGTACAGATTATCTCAACAGCTTGGTCCTCTATTCTCCAAGCTTAGCAGTATCCCCCGTTTTCAAGAGTATATTAATAATTGAAATGCTTAAAACCATAAAATACAACTGAATTCTCAATACAAATTGATTTTGAAACTATTACTTTCAATAGAAATTGATTTTGAAACTATTACTTTTAATACAAATTGATTTTGAAACTATAACTTTCATTACAAATTGATACTGCACATTAAACTTCCAAGCTGTAGGAACAAATAGGTAAGCAAAGTTTTGGAAGAACCTTGTAGACCCGCTGAGGCAAAACGCCACAGTGGTTGACGATATAGTCGGCCAGATCCAACTTATTTGTTTAGTGAAGATTGAGTGCGATTCGAAGAAAAAATTAAGAAAAGATGGAGAAGAAACTTATGAACTGAATCTGCGTTTCTGCGTTTTTTCTGCTACAGCACCTTAGCTCACTTTACTCTTTTATACGTAAAAGAGTAAAGTGAGACAGTGAGCTGACTTAAACTAAAACGGTTGTAGTAAAAAACTACACCGTTTCTGTACATCTCCATACAAGCCCTCACAAGTTTGATAGGTAACAACTAACACCCATTTTACATTACATTCTAACATTCCCCCTTGAACTGATCTGGAGTAATGTTCTGGGTATTCTTGTAAAACCCCATTCCTGATTTTAGTTAGATCATGAATTGTATTTAAGTTAATTAATTTTTTTTATTTTTTTTTATTTTTATTGATTTGATTTTTTGGTATTGTGGTAAGATAGGGGTATTTCTGTCAGTTTTTAAAGCTGTGTTAAGGGGGTGAAATCGAAGAAATAAATCCTGATGGGTTTTCATGTATCAAGAGGGAAAAATTTGGACATTTTTGCTAAGGAAAGCTTATGTGGCTGGGTTAAACTGAAATTTAGAGGAATTGGGGGGCAGAAATAAATTTTAGAAAAGTGTTTGTTTAAAAGGAGAAGGGAACTGGGCAGTTCGCCCAAAGGAAGAAGAAGAAAACGAGAGGAGAAGAAAGAAAGAAGAGAGAGAAAGGAAAGGAAAGAAAAGAAAAAAAAAAAAAAGGGAGAGAAGAGAAGAAAGAGTGGTTTGGCCGAGAGATAGAGTGAGAGAAGGAGAGAAGAACAAAGAGAAAGGGAGAGTTTATTAGTTTTAAGTCTGTGAACAGTGGATCATCAAATCGTGATCTGGAGCTCATTCGCCGTCCGATCGTGCTGATTTTCGGATATGTTGTTCATGAAACACAGCTCTACATTCTGAACGGTGGAGATCGAAATCTAAGCACTGTAATAGGCAGCCAACTATAGGATAGAAGAGTGAGTGGATCAAATGAAAGTTTTCTTAAAAAATTCAGATTTATGTTTGCATGTTAAATATAGTTGGCCATTTTTGCTTTTTGATGAGTTTTGAGCTGAATTTGAAGCTTGCTGAACTTGCTTTCCTTTCCATGCTTGGTTGGTTAATTTGGTGCTTAAAATGGAGTGTATTTTGCTTGCTAGCTGCACCTGTTTGCATTCGGTTGTTTGACTAAATTGTGATGTTGGCTGGATATTTTACCTTAGCATGTCCCGGCTGAGCAAATTTTTTGAGTGAAAGTGTCTCAGATCTAAATTTAACAAAGCTGATTTGTGTTGCATGTCATTAGACCTTTCTTAAAAGCTTAAGACTTATGTCTGCATGTTAATGTTTTGATGAGTTTTTGGATTATATGTGAAGTTTGTGTGAGTTGCTTGTTCTCCCATGCTTCGGCTGGATTTGGGAAGGTAGAAGTTAAGTGAGTAATTGAAAAGGGCTAAACTGCCAGTTTTGAAAACATTTTTTTTTACAGTTTTAATTTTTCACCCATGTATTGATATATTCATGTTAAAGGAAATGTTACAATTTAGAGCTTGGAAATTGGTTGAACTGCATATGAGTTGAGATTTGTGATGTTGATATGATTTCCTGGTAATATTATAAATGTGGCGAATTTATTAGTTTTGAGAATATATTTTAAAAACTTGCAGTTTCACCCCTATATGTGACCTTGGAATATTATGTCATATATGTATGATTTATAAGTACATATGAAATATGCTATTGACTTACATGTTACATGAGATTATGCATGAGTATGTTGTGGTGCAAAAACCACCCTACGAAGTACCCATCCCCGAGATCTGATTTTGGCAGCTCTGCCCGGCGCGATCACGATTCCGTGGGTATGCGATTTGATTTTGGCTCTGCGCATGCGTATGAGATTTTATTGGCTTTGACAGGCGTTGCGTGGTCCGCCGTATGAGATTTTGAGGCTCTGCCGCGCGATGATAGACCTTGCCAGGGTATGCAGTGCGTCCCTCGCTCTGCTGCGTGTGGGGCGCCCGCCGAGTACTGACATTTCCCCAGGTACTAGTTGTGGTGAGAGTTTTAATAATAAATGTTGAGGTTTTATACAGAATCCGATACAGTTAAAGGAAGTAAGTCAGAGTACAGTTTATTGAGTGCAGGATGATTAGAAATAAATTATATATTGTATGTGAGAACGGGGTGGTTGTTCTATTGCATATTCATAAAGTTACATTGTTGCCATGATTTGCTTGAAAATTGTTGTATGTTAGCATTATTCTTTTTTTTAAGAACTTTTATAAACCTCCCCCTTTTTCCCCACTCACTGAGTATTTCAGCTCACCCCTTTTTAAATGTTTTTCCCCCCACCAGGACCTTCCGGAGATCGTGCTGAGCAGTGAGCCTCCGCTCAAGGTTGTGCCACGCGTTGACATCTTTTATGTGGGTTTTATATTTATGTCACATTGTAAATTTGGACTTTCGTTTCAAGAACTCATGTTTTCCATCATGTATTTCCTTTTGTTTCATATTTTGGAATGTGTAGTATAAGTGAAAAACATGATACCAAAAGTTTCCCTAACTCTTTTCTTTTGTAAAACGAAAGATGATGTATGTCTTTTTTTGAGATGTTGGAGATGGAAATACTATGATGTTATTCAGGAAAAGTATGTCTTTAAATAGGTTTCGCAGTTTTTCTACATGGCACGTCTCGGGTATCCGAATCTTGTGGGAGCGCCCGGATCCTACGGGATGAGGAAATTCGGGACGGGTTGTGTCAATTCTGATCTTCAATCTTCTGTTGATTCAAATCAGCTTGCATTCTTCTAACTTTTCATTCTAACATTCCCCCTTAAACTAATCGGAGTAATGTTGGAGTAATGTTAGGTATTCTGATCTTCAACGAACTTCCACTGACTCACGTGTATTCACATCATCTTGCATTTGCTGATCTTCAACACTTTTGCTGATTCATATTAATGCAGATACCAATTTACAACTCCACCTCGGCTAGTTTACATCTCAAAAAGAAAAATGGTTTAGCAATAGGAAAGTGCCACTTTAAACTCCATGTAACATTTAAGAGCCATCGGTAGAACTACGACTCAATCTTTTGCTGCAACTTCAACACAAAAAAAAAAACAACAACCTGCAAATACAACTTGTCAACTGCAGCTTGTCACTTTCAACAAAACACCATCAACCTCAACTTTCTTTTCAATTTTCACCAAGACAAAAAAAATAACCAACCGCAAATACAACTTTCAATCATAGCCACAATGCCCACTCAAACTAAACCAACTCATCAGTCTTCATTCAATATTGCAGCAAATAAAAAATCTCATCGCTTCTCCATTTATGTAGCAAAATACTCGACCTCACCGCTTATGCATTCAAGAACCTCATCGCTTGAGCAAAATAATCTCCATTTATGCGAAAATAAAATACGGACCTCATGCTTCTTCATTCAAGAAATCCCAAAAATTAGCCGCAACACTTTACAACAACTGCATAAATTCCACCGCAACGCACAATAGCGTATAAATTCAAATTCAGACTCAAACTTCGGGTCAATTCAACAAACTCAGCCATTTCTAGGTTTCATTCCCTCAACAACTACAGAATTCAACCGCAAAACCACCACAGGGAATTCCCAGTTGCTCTAGATTGCATTCTCATAGCAAAAACACGATTTCATTCTGTAGATAAAATCTAGATTTTAAAAATCCAGTTGCATTCCCATAACATCAACACAAAATTCAACTACAAATCACACATAAATTCCAGAAAAATTCAGATTGCTCCAGATCGTATTCCCACAAAGAAAAAAAAAAAAAAAAAAAAACACACACACTGATTTCAACATTCGTAAAGTATTTCACCTTCTTGATTCCATGCGTCTTGGTTGATAACATTCAATTTACTTCTTAATTCAATGAACCTGAGTAAGCAGACAATGCTTTCATCCGGTAAGTCAACAATCTGCGTTTGGAGGGCACATATTGGATAGTTAACTTCTTTGCAAGCACTTGCTCTCTAACATAATGAGCATCTATCTCTATATGCTTAGTTCTAGCATGAAACACTGGATTGGTTGCCAAGGAATGCAAAGCACTTATATTATCACACCAAATGACAAAGGGTGTGGAAATGGATAATCCTAATTCCTACAAACATACTTTGTAGCCATGCATTTCAAGGGCATTTGTTTGAGCTAGAGCTCTATATTCGGCCTCGCTTGGATGAAAGAGCAACAACCTTTTGTTTTTAGAGCTCCATTGAATTAAGTTTGGTCCCATATACACCACAACATCACCGGTTGACCTCCCGTCTTCCATGTTATTGCCCCGATCCGCATCAAAGATAGCACTCTATGGTTAAAGTGCTTGCCGCTTTGCCTTAAAATGCATCCATAATTCAAGGTACCTTTAATATATCTTAGAATTCTCTTACGCTTTGCCATTGAAGATCTGTGGGAGCTTGCAAAACCGACTTAGTTTGTTAACTGGAAAACTAATATCGCGTCCGTAAGTGTCAAATATTGTAGGGCACCCATCTTTGTACTCTGCACAAACTTGGATCGAAGAAATAACTCACCTGCGTGGAATGTAACTTGTTCCCTACCGCCATTGGAGTTGTACATGACAATCCAACATTTTTGTCTTAGACAAAGCAGATCAATAGCATATTTCTCTGTTTTAGGTGGATTCTAGCAAAGACTTCGTAGGCCTTAATCCCAAAAAAAATATGACAAAGATCCAAGTGTTTTTAAGGAAAACTCAACATTTAAATCTTCCATAAGGCGAGTAATGAAGGAGTTATCGACCTGTTATAAGAATATCATCTACATACACAAGCACATAGGTGAGATGAAAATTCTGTTTAAACACAAATAAACCGCTATGAGAAACTCTTGAAATCCTTTGCTTTAAGAAGAAGTTTTCAACTTGTCAAACCATGCTTTCTTGGAGCTTGTTTGAGTCCATATAGAGCTTTATGTAATTTGCATACATAGGTTGACTTAATGGGATCCTCAAAACCAAAAAGGTTGTTGCATGTAGACTTCTTCATTCAAGGTTCCGTTTAGAAACGCATTGTTGACATCCACTTGTTGAATGTCCCACCCTTTAGTAACACTAAGGTAGTATTATTCTAATAAGTGGAGGCTTTAACTCTTTCCGGGCTAAAGGTTTCAAAATAATCAAGCCCAGGAGTTTGTTGAAACCTTGGCAACAAGCCTAGCTTTGTATTTTTGTAGAGAACCATCAATTAAACTTGGTCCTAAATACCCATTTGTTCCCTACAATATTTTTTATCTCAAGGAAGCGGGAACTAAAGTCCGTGGTTTCATTTTTAAAAGCGGGCATCAAACTCACTCTTCATTACATGTTTCCACTCAGGATTGTTCAAAGGCTTCAAGAAACAAAGTGTGAGGTTCAGTTCGGAGTATTACTATGCCGGTTTCGAACTAATTCCTTGAGAATGACATGCGCTTTTTGATAAATTTACGAGAATGATCAAACTCGAGAACCTTAGCTGGAATTTGTGACAAAGCGAAGATAGAAATCAAATGGTGTAGTGGTTATCAAGGCGCAGAATTTTCAGAACTAGAACCTGAAACCTGCAATAGTTGGTAAGGTTTCATAGTAACCAAGCCGTTCTTGCTTTGGATCGAGTTAACACGGGATGTGTGTTTGTAGCTACGATCTTGTCGGTGTGCAATTTTGCGGGGAACCTTGGATGTAGTGAGATCAACCTCCAAGTGAGCATATGGGAAAAGAAAAAGATGATGGCACAGAGGGAGAGTAGAAAGCGATGTATATGGAGAGGGAAGCATTTGTTAAAAATGTGGTTTGGCTCAAGATTGGAGAGATCTGCTTTGAGGTGTTTGGGAGGATGATAAGCTATTCGTGGGAAGAACGGGGTTTGTGAAGGAGCAGACAATGTGGAATTGCAGAATTAATGTTCTTTGTTGTGCCATTTTTGGGTGATTACAGAACTAGTTATAGAGAAGGATCCATCGGTGTGCATTTTGTACCCAAACTGTTAGGAGTAGTAGTGTATGGAAAAGAGATATAGGCGGATATATGTCAAGGGGAGTTGTGGAAGCATCGTTTTTGTTGAGTTTGAGGTAAAATTTAACCTAAATGGAAACTCTTGTTCATTAAAATTGACACTAGGAGTGATAACAATTTTTCCATCCGGTTTTAGACATTTGTAACCTTTGTGGACAAGACTATATCCTACAAAGACACACTTAGTTGAGTGAAAACTAAACTTATGACGATTAAAGACTCTAAGAAAAGGAAAACAAGAACACCCAAACACTTTCTGATTTTCATATAGAGCTTTATTAAACAATTTTTTCATATGGAGATATATTATCTAAAACTAGGGTAGGCAGTCTATTAATCAAGAAAACAGCAGTTTCAAAAGATAACCACCAAAATTGAAGAGGCATAGATGCATGTGCGAGTAATGTAAGCCCTGTTTCAACTATATGTCGATGTTTTCTCTCACAACGTCCATTTTGCTGGTGGACATAAGAACATGAATGCCTAAATTGAATTCCTAACTCTGTAAGATACGAATGGAAGTGCAATGAATTCTCCACCTTGATCAGAATGAAGACATTTTAACTTAGTATTAAACTGTCTTTCAGCCAAATGATGAAACTTAATGAAAATGGACTTAACCTCGCTTTAGTTCTAAGTGGAAATAACCAAGTATATCTTTATAATCATCCAAAAACCGGATATAATACCTAAATCCTTCAGACGATGTTAAAGGGGTGCAGGGACCCCAAACATCACCGTGGACAATTTCCAAGGGAGTCAAGCTTTAGTATGTGAGGTAGAAAAACTAACATTATGCATTTTTCCCCGCTTGACATGCATCACAAAAAAGAAGTAAAATTGCTATCATAATCGTATTTGACTTTTGCAAATTTACGTATTTGGGCTTGAAGAACAAGAATTCTATGCATAACACTAAAGTAAGGATGTCCTAATCTTCTATGCCATGTTAAGTGATGCTAAATATTTGTGTTGTTAGTAGAGTGGGAGATGGCAATTATGCATAATAGTTTTAGCAATATTGGTTGACTTAGAAGTAGATATATCGATAATCACATTCGTTACATCGGTATCGCTTTGAATTATATCCAAAACAGGAATTTTTCGAACACAAGCACTTTCGTATTCACTCACTTTTATTTATAGGTAACACGATACATTGTGCGAAACATGTTATCGAATGATCATACGGTATGGGTAAGTAGAGTCACAAGATGTAAGAGGTAACATTTGGACTAGAATTAACAATTTTCGAGTACTAAAACTATCCCGACTATCCGAACTGAACCATTATTGACAAGGTTTTTGTTTTTACAAAGAAAAACTATAACTATTTGAGTCAGGGATGTGGAAAGGCGGATGATGAAGTAGAAACAAGTTTTGAATGGGAGATGGATGGGGAATATGCATGATACGGCACCTTTAAGATCTCTCGGTAACATTGCTCGGGGTTAACTCCGATCCTTGACAACAACAATCAACATTAAACTCAACAATTACATTATTGTCCTTAGTGAACCTAGAAATACTAAAGGCAGGTTTTTGGTTATTTTAGGAACACACAAGATATTTTTTTAAGGTATAGGCATTTAGAATGAAACAAACTAGGCAAAGATGTGTTACCAAGATGAGTGATATTCAAGTGCTCACCATTTCCCACTTGAAGTTGACTCACACCACCATATTCCTTGCTAAGTTGCAAAGAGCTGACGAGATCTGAAGTTACATGATCGGTGGCTCCAGAATCCATGTACCAGGGTGGGATCAAGAGAGAATTGAGTGGGCATAAACAGCGGGAATTATGACTAACACCGGTGGGAAACAAAGAAAGACCATAAATGCTTGATTATGACCTGGATTAGCAGATGTTGGCTAGGGTGGTCCAAAAACAGACTGGAAGGGAATTGTGTGATGCATGGACTTGTTCTTTTGAGGTGACCACTATAATCGAATTAAAACTAGTCCTCGCCCAGGGATGAGGGCTAAACCGTGGTTGATCAGCTGGAAGACAATTTTTTTGAAGTAAAGGTCAAGTGGGTGAGTACCGGACAGGTTGTTTGGATTGTTATTTGTGTTGTGTGGTTGATAGGAGAGGGAATTAGGAAAAATGTGGATGTCCGTAAAGGTGATTTTGGTGTTGATTACCATTATAAGGCGAGTTGAATCTATGGTAGCAGCAAAACTGGAAAGTGACTCCTTTGTTCCGTGACTTGCGAGATCAATCTATTTCGTTATAACCATGACCTCACGCCTTTTCCATACCGACTCCAAAACCAGGCCCTTTAGGAGTAAAAATGGGAGGTGGTGGTGTAGGGAAAATGGTGAGTAGTTAAACCACTTAGGGAAGTGGTTTGATGGCAAGTGGATATATTTGTTGGACATGGGGATTTCCTAAAGAGTTTAGAGATGGAATAGAATTAGAGTTCCCAAAGAACAACTCCATAATTTTTGTCGTTGTTCATCCCGAGAATGTCCAAAACTTCCCACTTCCAATGTTATTTGCGAATTTCCAACATTTCCACTTCTAATATTATTTATAGTTGCAATATGAGCTGAACTATTATATAGATCGATTGAATTGAACTTGTCTAATCTAACTTCATATTTTTGAAGCAAAAATTGTGCTTCTTGAAGTGTTATTGAGTCTATTTTCGATTCAAGCCTAGATGTAAGATTTACCACCACAGGATCATATTCAGGACCTAATCCATCCAGAACATACTGTAACAAGTTGATAAACTTTCACTAATTTCTTTCATCTTTTTGACATATTAAAAAATGCTCAAATTGTTCTTTTGAGTTGTCCGTAATAGATTCTGAGATGTAATGCCCTAGCCTTTGAATCAGAACAAATTCATGCTCTAGGATTCTCCAAATATCGGTTGAAAAACCTACACTTAGACAACGTACCAAACATACTTTCCGATATTGAAGCTAGCAACCAACTAACAAGAAACTTATCGATTCTCTTCCACATAATGTAACTTGGATTAATTTTGTCCTTAACAGAATCATTCTTAACGCTAAGTTCTCCACTCAATTGACTCAACTCATTATCAACATTCATATCGCACAAAAATTAAGGGTGAAGGACATGGAATTTTACCCAAAGAAGTGGTCCTCGAGCTCATGCGATCCTAACAAAGAAAGAGAACTTGCGAGCTCCAAAATCTGTAATTATCTCGAGTAAGTTTTGGATTAATCACCGGTAGACTTGAAGCAACCGCAGATGACAATCGATTTAACACTTCCTTCAACATGTCCTCAAGGCTGTTAGGCAGAGGATTTGAGCTTAAATCAGGATTTTTAGCCATCGACGTTAGTCACGGCTTTGATACCAAGTGAAGATTGAGTGAGATTCAAGAAAAAAATTAAGAAAAGATGGAGAAGAAACTTATGGGAACTGAATCGCTTTCGTGTTTTTTTTCGCTACAGCACCTTAGCTCACTTTACTCTTTTATATGTAAAGAGTAAAGTGAGAACAGGAGTGACTTAAACTAAAACGGTTGTAGTCAAAAACTACACCGTTTCTGTACATCTCCATACAAGCCCTCACAAGTTTGATAGTTAACAACTAACACCCATTTTACATTACATTCTAACAGTTTTTAATACATTCTTATTATTTTAATTAAATTTGTTAATTAAAAAATTAGAATTTAAGTTTACTTTTGGAGTATTTTGTTAATTAACTCCTATAAAAACAACTTTTGAAAACTATAAGATCTAAAATACTTCTTTCGAAGTCTTTCAATAAAATAGATTATGCAATAATCTACTTCTCTTATAATCACTTTTGAAATTTGTTTAGCAAACACATTTAAGGTAATAAATTGTGGAACAAGAGATTAGAAGAGAAGCTATGAGCAACTAGGGGCGGATCTAGCCCACTTTTGGCCCACCCTCAATTTTATTTTAAAAAATACTAATATATATAATTTCTGGATTTTGGTCCACCCTAACAAAAATATTAACGTGTAATTAATTTTTATTTCAGTTTATCCTAACAAAAAATTTTGGATCCGCTACTGCGAGCAACCCAAACTCCTCCTTAGTTTAAATTCACTTAAATTTTAAAACGTGCAATGGTTTTAAAAAGCTATAAAAAAATTTCTTTCCTTGTTTCATTAAAATCCATTTTTCTTGTTTAAAAATGAGCTTCTATTCATGAAATTGGTGTAATTTTATGGCAATAAAGGAACGAGGAGGTTGAGGAATCCATGGCTACAGAAATAACCATTCTGAATAGTCTGAAAGACAAGCTAGAACTGGAAGATATTAAGCAAATTATGGACCCAAAATTGATCAAAAAATTCCTCAAGACACTTGATAAAATAACAGAAGTACTCAAAGAGAAAGTTGATGGTTTTGGAGCTTGGAGTACTGATATTCTCCCAGCTGTTTACTTGGCAGTGGACACCATTAACACCTTCCACTTTGAAACAGAGTTTCAGAGACACGGTGTGTTTCATTCTAAGAAGGATCAATTTGTGAAAAATATGGGAAAGGTAGTGAATGATCTCAGTGAAAAGTCAGGTAATTTAAATGTTCAGAAATCATTGAAGAGGTTTGCTAGCAATGTTCAAAATCCTGATAAGAAATCCGATAGTTTGGATGTGGAGGTTAGAGCGAAGGAGTTGGTCGAATTTATCGTCAATCCTCATTCGCCTTTTCACATTTTTGTGGTTGAAGATTCTACTAAAAAATCTATGTTGTTCAAGATTTATAGCTGTGATGATGATGTGGCTTGTGTATGCCATGGTGGAGTTAGCATTAGTCAAAGAAGTCAGCTTCAACTTAGACCAATACGGCAGCGTTTCAGCTATCAGATTTAAGTGCCTTATCTGGCACACGAATTTCATTATGTTGCAACATAGAATGTGCAGCTTCTTTTATGCCTTATCTGGTTCCTTCTCAGCCCTAACGATAGAAGGTTCTAGTGCCCTCCCCGCTTCTAACAAACTCGCTATTTTTTTCCTCGACAATGGAAGATGATCAATGGGGTCTTGATGTGTATAAATTCCTGACCATTTTGTGCGAATACAGAGGGAGTAGAGAGAGGGCTGAAACAGTGTGTTCTTTCTTGTTATTCTTTGATTGTTTACTCTTTGTAACCTTTGGTTCTCTTGATTAATGAAATATCCTATACTGTGCCTTGGAAGAGTGGATGTAGGCTTCCTTAGCCAAACCACTATAAATCCCCTATGTCAATTATTTTTCTGTTTAGTTTCATGCTTTATTTAATCTTTGATTCTATTGCTTGATAAGATTGTGCTTGCTCACTGATTACTTTGATTAGCATAGTTGAAAGCCCTAATTAGTCACTACAAATTGGTATCAGAGCCTAGTTCGAATCTGAGTTAGGGTTATTTGAAATTCATTTTTTTGTCATTGAAAATCTTACTCCAAAAACATGTCCACTAAATATGAACTCGAAAAGTTTACAAGGGACAATGATTTTGGACTCTGGAAGATGAAAATGGAAGCTGTGCTGATTAAAGAAGGATTATCATTAGCGCTAAAAAGAGAATCTGAGCTGCCTAACACCTTGACTGAAGCGGAGAAGCAGGATATGCTCAACAAAGCTAAGAGCTCCTTGATCCTAGGACTGGGTGACAAAGTCCTACGAGAAGTAAAGAAGGAGAAAACTGCTGCTGAGATCTGGAGCAGGTTAGATTCTCTGTACTAATATAAAGCTGTTCCTAATAGATTGTATTTAAAACAAAGATTGTTTGGGTTTAAAATGGATGAGCAGAAATCTTTAAAAGACAATAAGGATGAGTTTCTGAAACTTATACAGGATTTAGAAAGCATATCAGTAGAGGTTGATAATGAAGATCAGGTTGTAATTCTTCTAAATTCCCTACCTAAACCTTCAATTTTGTAGAAACATTAAAATATGGTAGGCAGATACTTAAATTAGAAGAGGTTGTAGAAGCAATCACAACTAAGGATAGAGAGAACAGAATGACATTAGGCAGTGATGGGGAAGGTCTCATGGTAAGAGGGAGATCAGAAAAGAGAAACTGGAAAAAGGGGGGACAAAATAGGAATAGGTCTAAGTCCAAAACTGGGAAGTGGAAGTGTTTTTTTTGTCACAAAGAAGGGCATCTTAGGAGGGACTGTCCTGAGAGAAAAAATAAGAAAAAGCATGGAAAGGAGGAAAAAGAGGGTAGTGCTAGTGTTGTGTCGTGTCTGAAGGTTATGAAAGTTCAGAAGTATTAGTCATCTTTGAAGGTAGAAACAATGAAGAATGGATCTTACACACATGATGTACCTACCACATGACACCAAATAGGGAGTAGTTTAGCTCTTTTCAAACTATAGATGGTGGAAAGGTTGTGATGGGAAATAATGCAGTATGTGGCATTAAAGGCATAGGTACTATTAAGCTAAGCCTTCACAATGGCCTAACCAAAACTCTCACCGATGTAAGATACATCCCTGACCTCAAGAGGAATTTAATATCACTAGGTACCCTAAACTTAATAGGACTAAGTTACAAAGCTTCAAGTAGAAGTCTTAGTGTCATGAAAGGGTCATTAATAGTGATGAAAGGTGAAAAGAAAAATGGTCTCTATGTGTTAAAGGGTAGGACAGATTATGGCATAATCTTTGTCTTGTCTCCGGAAGAACACGAGGATAAAACCTCACTGTGGCATCAAAGGTTGGCACATGTTAGTGAAAGAGGGTTAGATGAGTTGAGTAAATAGAACCTGTTAGGAAGGGATCAAACTGGAAACTTAACCTTCTGTGAACACTATATTTTTGGCAAAATGTGCAGGGTAAAATTTGGATTTGGTAAGCATTACTCAAGCTCACCACTTGAGTATGTTCACTCAGATGTATGGGGGACCAGCTTAGACACCTACTCACTAAAATTTTGTAGGTATTTCATTAGCTTTGTGGATGATTATTCTAGGCATTTCTGGATTTATTTTTTGAAGACTAAGGATAAGGGATTTCTTAGGTTTAAGGAATGGAAAATAATGGTTGAAACTCAATCTGGGAAGAAACTTAAAAGGCTTAGGACAGATAATGGTCTTGAGTTTGTGAATGATGAATTCAATAGTTTCTGTAAAAACCATGGAATTGTTAGGCACAAAACTGTTAGAAATACCCCTCAAACATAATCGGCCTCTCAGGAAAGAATGAATATGACCATCCTAGACAAAGTTAGGAGCATCCTATCAAACTCTAAGCTACCTGTAAAATTCTGGTCAGAAGCTGCACATACTGTGGTGCATTTGATTAATAGAACCCCTTCATCTGCCATAGGTTTCAAGGTACCCTTAGAAAAATGGACTGGACACCCTATAAAGCTGGACAACTTAAGAGTTTTTGGGTGTCTATCTTATGTTCATGTAAAGGATGATAAGCTGAAACCTAGAGTTATAAAGTGTCTGTTTCTTAGATATCCGGAAAGAGAAAAAGGTTATAAGTTCTGGAATCTAGAAACCAAGAAGTGTATAATCGGTAGAGATGTGGTTTTAGGGAAGAAGTCCTTCCCCGGACTAGAATGTGAACCTGGGAAAATCAATGGATAGTGACTTAGGATCAAAAATCATTGATAGATCAGGGATCAGATCTTCTAGAATTGGAAATTCAGGATGTAGTTACTAACCATCAAGGTGGAGCTGATGAGACAAAGGAGAATCCTGAAAATCCTAATATAGATGAGTTGGATGAACAAAGAGAAGAGGAACCAGACTTGACAAACTATCAGCTAGCTAGTAAATCCAATTTCAATCATAAAAGAATCAAATTTCTTATACCACGACAGTGGTATAAGAAATTTGATTCTTTTATGATTGAAATTGGATTTAACAGATGTCAATTTGATAAGCTTGTTTTTATTTTTAAAAGAAATTCCGATTTGTCTTATACTTACTTGTTGCTTTATGTGGACGACATGTTTGGTTGCTTGCCATGACAAAACTGAGATCATTCGATTGAAGAAAATTCTCAATACCAAGTTTGAAATGAAGGAGCTGGGTCAGGCTCAAAAGATTCTTGGTATTACCATCATAAGAGATAGAATGCAGGGAAGATTGAAGCTGGTTCAAGAAGAATATGTAGAAAATTCCCCCTGCAGTAAATTCAATATGCAGAATGCTAAGGCTGTCCAAACTCCCCTAGGGCAGCACATAAAACTTTCCTATGATCAGTGCCTGAAAATAGAAGAAGAACAAAAGGAAATGTCCACTATTCCATATGCAAATGCCCTGAGCAATCTAATGTACCTAATGGTTTGCACCAGGCCAGATTTGGCATATTCTGTGAGTTTAGTAAGTAGATTCATGAGTAATCCGGGAAGACTCCATTGGTCTGCACTTAAATGGATTCTAAGATACTTACAAGGATCAAAATCAGTGGGCATAGTTTTTAGTAAGAACAAGGAAGAAAAATACTGCATTAGAGGTTACGTTGATGCTGATTATGAAGGGGACTTTGATAAGAGAAAGTCCACTTCAGGATTTGTTTTTACACTGTAGGGAAATGTGATTATCTGGAAATCAAAGCTTTAGCATATGGTTACTATCTCATCAACAGAATCTGAATATGTAGCTTCGACAGAAGCATCAAAGGAAGTAGTATGGCTCAAGGGTTTTGTGAATGAACTGGAGCCGGGGAGAGAAAATTCGCGGAGATCAAAAGTAACAGTCAGAATGCAATATATCTGTCCAAGAACCAAGTCTTTCACGAGAGGACAAAACACATAGATGTAAGAATGCATTTCATCAGAGAATTGATTGAAAAAGGCGAAGTCAAGGTTAAGAAGATAAGAGGCACTCACAACCCTGCAGACATGCTTACCAAACCAGTCACTGCAGATAAACATAGGCTTTGTCTGAGCCTATTACATGTTCAAGCATAATTCAGTTTTGCCAAGGCCACTTAGGGTGTCAATTCACAAGCTGAGGTGGAGAATTGTGATGATGATGTGGCTTGTGTATGCCATGGTGGAGTCAAGACTGGGCCAAAGTCAAGTCGAGGCTTCAACTTAAACCAATACGGCAGCGTTTCAGCTATCAGATTTAAGTGTCTTATCTGGCACACAAATTTCATTCTATTGCAACAGAATGCGTAGCTTCTTTTACGCGTTATCTGGTTCCTTCTCAGCCCTAACAACAGAAGATTCTAGTGCTCCTCTGCTCTAACAAACTGCTGTTTTTTCTTGACAGCTGGAAGATGATCAATGGGGTCTTGATGTGTATAAATTCCTGACCATTTTGTGCGAATACAGAGGGAGTCGAGAGAGGGCTAAAACGAGTGTGTTCTTTTTTGTTATTCTTTGATTGTTTACTCTTTGTAACCTTTGGTTCTCTTGATTAATGAAATATCCTATAGTGTGCCTTGAAGAGTGGATGTAGGCTTCCTTAGCCGAACCACTATAAATCCCCTGTGTCAATTGTTTTTCTGTTTAGTTTCATGCTTTATTTAATCTTTGATTCTATTGCTTGATAAGATTGTGCTTGCTCACTGATTACTTTGATTAGCATAGTTGAGAGCCCTAATTAGTCACTACAATAGCAGAAAGGATGTTCAGAAGCAATTTGCTTGTGGGGCTTATGTTCGTTTATCTGGAGATTTTGGAAAAGAAAAATTTCTCACTGATGTGCTGAATCAGGTTACAGGGAAGACGGGAGAGAAAAAATTCCCTCTTGAGTCGTCACTGAAACAAGAGCTGCGCGAGAAGAGGTATTTGGCAATGTTGCTTGATGTCCCGACTCTTGATATTTGGGAGACTATCAAGAAAGGTTTTCCAAATTCATCAAATGGTAGCCGAATTATTTTCAGTTTTCAAGAGGCTGATGCAGCGCGGTACCCAGAAATAAGATTCTTTGGAAGAGAACTTTTACGGCTCAAATGGGAAGATACTGAAATTGCATCAACTCAAAGCAAGAAGGGTGGGGACAATGATATTGTTAACAAGACAAATCCCGATTGGGAGCTCAAATCGCGCCTGGAGGGAGCTTTCAAATATTTGGACAAGGATGATGACAATGATATTGTTGGGCTAAAGGATAAACTTATTGACTTAGGTCAGTTAACTCTTAAAACGAGTGAAAATCATTTTTTGATCTCGGTTGTGGGCTTAGCAGGCTCTGGCAAGACTACTCTAGTGAAAACATTTTTCGATAATTCATTTGTAAAGCAACAGTTTCAATGCCATGCTTGGGTTGATCTTTATGCTTTCCAAGATTTGGAGATGACAAATGTCTTGATGGAGATATTAAAGCAGGTTTCACAAGTTAAGGAAGAAGACGAATCAACTGATCTGGAAAAATTGGAACTAACCTTACTCAAATATTAAATGGGAAGAGGTTCCTGATGGTGTTGGTTAATATCTATGCGCTCAATGTTTGGTACAATCTTGAAACGATCGTTTCAAAAAATACAAACACTTGTTCCAGGGTAATTCTTATTACCCGTGACGCTTATCTTGCTCGCTGCTTTGGTCTATCAGTTGCTCTTTTCAAGCTCGATCTGCTAAAAGAAGGCGACGATTGGACTTTGTTCTTGAAGAAGGCGAAAAAGTATAAAACGAAGTTCTTGGAGGAGAATGAGGATAAAAGCAGTGAACAAGACCAGAAAAAGTTGGACGAGATAAAGGAAATGGTGTGGAAAAAATGTCGTGGTTTACCTCTTTCCATATGCGTGCTGGGTGGTCTGTTGTATAGTAAAAAGTTGAACAATATTTCTGAATGGCCACAAGAGATTGAGAAAATCATGCCGGGCAGAGAGGAAAAGAAAGACCCTACACTGCAGGATATGGATGCAGATCACTCTATATCTGAAGATGTATTATCTTCCTTGGGAAAATTGGATCCTTCACAAGTTTGGGCTCTGGGCTACAAGGATCTGTCTCCTCATTTAAAGGAATGTCTCCATTATTCAAGTCTCTTTCCCAAATCATATGAGATTCCTGTAAGAAGGATTCTTCAGTTATGGATCGCTGAAGGATTGGTGGAACCAAGTAAAGGTAAAGAACAAACGACCCCTGAAGATGAGGTAACAAAATATTTTGAAGAACTGGAGGCTAGAAGCATGATTGAAGTAGCGAAACGGAGATTAGATGGAACGCCTAAAACTTGTCGAATACCAATTACATTGCGTGACGCCTTCTGTCCTGACGCTGAAGAGAAGGGACTTTTTTACATCCATAGAAAATCGGATTCTACATCTACTTCAAAAAACTTGAATATCCGCCGGCTTGCCGAGCATTTTGACATCAAAATCAACCCTCCGGATGAAAAGAAAAGATTGAATATCTACTGTCTTTTATATCTTTCAAAACCAGAAAGAGTGATAAACCTGCAAAAGAAGTAATTGATTTTCTGAATAAGATGATATCGAAGAGATCACGGTATGGATTGCTGAAAGTGCTTGATCTTGAAGGTGTATACTGTTGATGTAGTGATGCTTTGCTGGAAATGTGTCAAATGCTCAAGTCTGCAGGTTGTGCGTGGAAGATGCAGAAGGTTACATGCAGCTGTGTTTTTGACGTGCATGAGAGTGTTTTTTGAGTAATATCTTGTTTAGAAAATTAAGGGTATTTAAGTAAACTGTATTAGAAGTAAAATGTGTGGTAACATTTGAATTTTGAAAGCTGTAATGTCTGCTGTAGTTGGTGTAATTAGCAGAGAGTTGTTACGTGTTATATACTGTCTTTCTTCAATGAATATGACAAGCCCTTTTGCTGTATTTTTTTGTTGTGCTCTATTTTTCTTTCTCTTGGATGTTCTCCGGCTAAAACCAACATATACAAACCAGTTCTTCCTGAACTTGGGAAGCTTCCTCTTCTAACTTATGTTGGTCTCAGATGGACATTTCTGGACCAAATTCCTGATTCAGTCGGTGAGCATTCCTACCTCGAGACATTAGATGTGAAGCACACGAACATCACCGCATTGCCAATGTCCATCTGGAAGCTTCGGCATCCCTACGTGAACGAAATTAATTTTGAATTTCAGAAAAAGATGTCGTCGGGAGATTCTTTACCTGACAACGTTCAGACCTTATGGGGCCTTTTAATTGGAATTAAGAAGCCTCCAGGATACTGGTTGAAGAGCTTGAAGAGTCTTAAGAAATTGGGATTGACATGCCATTCAAAATCAATTGGAGATATAACTGACTGAATCGGTAGGCTCACTGATCTTCGAACGTTGAGGTTGAGATCAGTAAATGATTATCGTGAACCTTCAAATCTCAAGTTGGGTTCCATTGAGGAGCTCCATCACCTCACAGAATTGTATTTACTTGGAAAGTTTTCAAGTGGGATTAAAGAAATCAGACTTCCTCAATCTCTCAAGATCCTAGCCTTGTCAGTGTCAAATCTAAAAGATGACCCAATGCGACAATTAGGTAAGCTTGAGGACCTCAACATCCTGAGGCTTTTAGCTCTTTCCTACATAGGGGACGGAATGATTTGTGAAAGGAAAAATTTTTCGAAACTTCAAGTCTTGAAGATATGGGTGCTTATGGAGCTGAAAGAGTGAACAATTGAGGAAGGAGCCATGCCTGTGCTAAGGGAATTAGAGATCAGATATTGTCCGAACCTAAAGAAGATCGAAGGACTGAAAAACTTCAGCACATTGAAGGAGTTGAAGTTAACGAATGTGGCAAAGGAATTTGCTTCTGAAGTCAAAGGAATCATCAGCGAGGACATAATGAATGAACAGAATTTGGAAACACATCCTCCATGGGTGACTTCTTATAGCTAATTTGCATTATCTTGTTCCGAAGTCCTAGGATTGAAAAACTCTTGGAGGCAAATCTAGAGTGGACGATGTGCAAACTAGTGTAAGATCATATTGGTGTTGATATGCTTCTAAAATTATGGAAACTTTTGCGACATTTGTATTTGAAGTTATATACAAATATTGATTTGCTTGTTGGATTTTTAACTTTGTATATGGCTATTATGAATATTTGTATGATAATGACACCTTGTACCCATTTCATGTTACATGTTTTTGGTGTTGACTGCATGTAGGATTATTATCCATGGTCTTTATGTACGAACATTTTCTTATGATTTGCTTGTAGGGTTTTAGACCTTTACTTTGTTTTCAAACTTGGAGTTCATGATTCACTTTATTTCTAGAGAAATGTCTTTATTTTAAGAATTTTTTTTTTTTGGGAAGAACTCTTAGAGACAATTTTTTAGCATTATACAAGACACATTAGTCACTCGACTCCTACGAGAATGCTATGTAACGGGGAGGATCAGGACAGGTCCTATCATATCGGAAGTTCATGATTAAATAAATTTCATTAAATTGAGAGCTTAGCCTAAATCAACCCTAAATTGGGTATTTATATAGCCACAACTAGTCCATAAACTTGAGAAGGCATTTCACGGCTTTATGCCATAAATTTGGTGGCATTAGTTGCCTTCAACTTCTAATAAAAGTTTTAAAGTGATTGTAAATGTTGACAATAAATGGTCACTCAACTGTTGATAGCCATTAACCTCAACAAAATGCTGACTCAATAGTTAATACAGTAAACAGACGATTATACCCCAGTATAAAGGGTAAAGTATGTAATTTTGATTCTAGAAAAAGGTTAGAACTTTAATTCATGTTTTAAATAAAGGATCAGTTTTTCCTTATAAATGTTGGCACTAAAGTTCAGAGAAAAATGAAGACTATTGAATTCTTTGACTAAGATTTTGCTTCAAAATCCTCTCTTAAGTTGAACATGGCTGAGGATTTGATCAAACTGTCCTTTGAGGAATTCAGACTTACTGTTAGAGGCTTTTTTTTTTTTTTTTTAAATGAATTAAAGTAGCTGCAGCCTTCAAGTGCAAGCATAACGCCATGTTCCCATAAAAGGCAATATCTACCTTCTTGAAATAGAACAAGGATTGGGATGCTATATGTAATCTAAATATTTTTACTTAAAATTATACATAACTTAATTATGATGATACAGAAAGTAAAGTCAATTGAATTCGAAAGTAAAATATAGCATCTATTGTCTGCTCGATAACTAGATCTCTAAAGCAATGGGTTTTTTAAGGGATCTAAACATGATAGTGAGTTTATAATAATAGCTATAATGATATTTTATCATGAAAGCTAGATAAAACTTTTTTATTTTATTTTTTATTTTTGATGATTAGAGGTATCCGAGCTAATTTAAACATACCTCAATTAATCTTTCAAAAAAACAATATATGATAGTGTAAAAGCAGAAACCTAATGATAAAAAGGAAGAGTTTTGGAATCGCTTGGAGAAAGATAAAGAATAAATACCAAAACCAGTATCAAAGTAAGGTTTCACTCACTTTCCCTATTACCGAAGTATTCTTTGGCTTCTTCTATAAAGTAAAATAAAGGGCGAACGACAAGTTCCCACCCAAGGTTTGGCCTAATGACAAGTTCTCACCCTAAAAGTTTCAAAACGACAGTTTCCTATCCATCCATCCAATTTTTCCGTTAATTTAAACTTCTAAAGGATAGAATGGTAAATTCAGTTTATTTTCATTTTTTATTTTCTTTTATAAATTTTGATAAACTACTGCCGGCTACTGCCCCCTCCTCTTCCATACCCTCCGTAACCACCACCTGCTGTAGGCCTGGTGCGATTCTGACGCGTCTTTTTTTGGGTAAAAGTTAATTATAAAAATAATAAAGAATTACAGAAAAAGGGAGAGAACCTTAAGCACCAACATCCTTGGACATGACCAAGGAATAAGCTAGGATGCAACAAGCATGGAGCAAACTAGCTGCTGCCTTGGCTGGACAGGAAAGACCATAACCCATCGAGAGGAGGCAAAGTGAACGAAATAGAGAAGCAACAGGAACAAAATAATAATAGTTAAACAAAACAAACAGTAAACAAAGAATGTAATACGCGCGATTTACCCTGGTTCACCCAATGTAGGCTACGTCCCACTGAGTCAATATTATTGCAATATGCCTCACTTCTCTCGCTTACAATGAATGAATTGTTCTCACGCCCATAACAAGAGAAAAGAATGTTTATATACTAGGTTTAAGGGATTAAACCTAGTTTTACAAGAATTCTATTCCTAAGCCCAACCCAAAAGGAATTAATAACTTAAAGGAATCCTACAACGGTTATACATGGAAAAGCCCAAAACCGCCTTACGGGCTGGGGCGCCCGCTCGACCCCCTTCCCCGCTCACCGGGGAGCTGGGGCACTGCCCGCCCTGACCGGTCGGCTGGGACCCCCGAGTGCGTCCTCCGTTACCCATTAATCTTGAAGTAGTCGACAACTCCAACATTCTCCCACTTGGCGAATACTTCACACAATGAAGGCCTACCTCATTAACACACCATGTAAACTTTGCTAAGCTCACACCTTGGTAAGAAAAATCTGCGGCATTAACAAGTGTATCAACCTTCTCTAACAACACCAATTTTTTTCTCCACCTTTTGCCTCGATGAAATGGTATTGTATGTCAATGTGTTTTGATCGCCGAATGAAAAAGCAGGATTCTTGGCTAAATAAATAGCCCCTTGATTGTCACATCCAATCTTCACAAGATCAAGCTTGAAACCAAGCTCTAAACTCAATCTTGAAGCCACATAGCTTCCTTGCCAAAGATGTGTCAATGCCATGTATTCCGCCTCGGGCCGATGACAAAGCCACGGCATTTTGCCTTTTACTCATCCAACAAACAAGAAAGACCAAATAAAGAGAATACATACCCACTTGTGGAACGCCTACTATCGAGATCACCTCCCCCAATCGAATCCACAAAACCTATCACATCTAGCTCATCCCCGGGTCCGCCATGCCTCCATAACATAATGATAAATCCGAGGTCCCACGAAGATATCTAAGAACCCTCTTTAGCACTCCAATGCTCCTTACCAGATTTGACATAAAGCGACTCCCCAAAACTCCCTTTGCTTGTGCAATATCGACGTGTGCACACCATGGCATACATCAAACTACCTACAAGACTTCGATATGGCACATGTGTCATTTCTTCAAAGATCTTCCTCTATTAGGACACCGACTGGCGAGACAATTTCACTCCCAAAGTCATAGGAGTCTTCACAGTTTGCGGATCCCTACCATGTTAAATTTCTTCAACACCTCCTCGATGTACTTTCCTGCCCTCTTAACCACAATTTACAACTTTGACGATCTCTATTAATTTGCATACCCAAAATAAAATTTGCAGGGCCCCCAAGATCCTTCATGTCAAATTGTGCACCTTAAACAAACCCTTCACGAATTTATCAACTCCTTGCTATTCCCTATCAAAGCAACATATCATCTACATATAAGGTTAAAATAACAAAGACCATTTTTCTAACCTTTTACATACACACAGTGATCCACGTTGCCGCGGCTAAAAACCATGTCAAGAACATAGGAGTCGAACTTTGGTACCACATCCTGGTGATTGTTTAAGCCCATACGAGACTTCCTCAACCTACACACCAAGTCTTCCTTCCCTTTACATACAAACCCTCAGTTGCCTCATGTAAATTTCCTCCTCCTAAATCTCCATGTAGAAATGCCGTCTTTACATCAAGTTGTTCAATTTCCCCAAGATCAAGTACAAGCCAGAATAGATAGAACATACCCGATGATGTTAACTTGGCCAGGCAGGGGAGAAAAAATCTCACCATAATCAACACCTCAACTGGGCGAGAATCCCTTTGCAACGGAGTCTCGCCTTGTACTTTGCAATTGTCCCATCTCTCCCGCAACTTTCTTTGAACACCCACTTGCAACCAATTGCCTTTCTATCCTTAGGCAATTTACATAGGATCCATGTATTATTCTTTGTCCGGATCGCATCTCATCATTCATCGCAACCTCCCACAGATTTGCATCTTCCATGGCTCTTGCTTCATTTACATTCCTAGGTTCATCACCAATCACATTCAAAGCATGTAATCCACTCAATGCACTTAGAGAGAAACGAATCCGGTGCCTTTCTAACTCCCTTGTAGATCTCCTCAAAGTTGATGGCACCACAACTTCATCATCGAATCATCCTCCCCAAAATCATCCACAAAACCCTCATCACCACACTATCAAGTTTATCTTCATGGTCGATTCTATAGACTCTAAATTTTCACTCGCAGCAACATTTGGAGTCATCTCTTCCTCTTGGGCTCTACCGTAGTCACATCAAACTGAATTTTCTTTGATCGCTCAAGATCTTCAAGAGTTCCCACACGTTGTTTTACCTCTCTAAAGATTACATCTCCGCCTGTGATACAATGCTTCTACTCCACGTGATTCCACAACTTGTATCCCTTGATGCCATCCTTGAACCCCACAAACTTGCACTTCTCGATTTAATCAATGCTTGCTTCTCTTCTCCTTTGGTACATGCACATACGCATCACAACCAAAACTCGAATAAAAGACAGATTAGGTTTCTAACCATACAAAGCTCATATGGCGCATGTCTAATGTAAGAAGTGGGAGACCGATTCTTCAAATAACAAGCCATCGCTGTAGCTTCGCCCAAAATTCAGTAATCCCCAAATCTGGCCATATTCAAGATGCATCTAGCCTTCTCTAACAAGTTGACCGATTGAGACGTCAAACCCACTCCATTTTGTTGAGGCGTGTAAGGTGTAGTTTTCGCCTTGCAATTCCATGTGTCGCACAAAATTGCTCAAACTTACCAGAGCAAAAACTCACCGCCATTATCAGTCCGCAGCTTTAATCTTCCCTACAACCGATTCTCAACTAAGGCTCTAAATTCCCCTGAAATTTCTCAAAAGCCCTTCGACTTGCTGCGCATAAAATAAACCCAACAAGATCTAGAAAAAATCATCAATAAAAGATACATAATACCCGGATTTACCAATGCATTCCACCGGAGCCATGGGCCCAAAAACGCCACTATGAATTAACTCCAAAGATATTTGTTGCTCGTGCGTCGCCTTGACTTGAAAAAACTAACCCGATCGCTTGCCTTGTAAACATTCCTCCCGCAAAACCCAAAACTCATGGAACAGGGGCTTAGGAATACCTTCACCATATTCGAGTCACCAAAGTTGACAAAGCCGATAATCCGTAAATTATACGCTTTTTATTTAATCTTTTGTCGGATTTGTGTACTTTTCTAGTGCATTTTTACCGAATGGGTGCGTAATTCTTCTATTTTTCGTGGTTTCGTTAAAATGGACTCTTTTTAGTGAATAAAGAAAAAATTTGACAAGTTTTGACTCGACTGAAGGATTTCGGGTTAGAGAGTTCCTAGTAGACAATGCACGATGAAGCTTGTTTCCAAGGGTGGAGAGTCGAAAATCGAAGAATCGACGAAGAGGCAAGCAGCAGGGCGTGCTCTTGAACTAATCAAATTGTAATTTCGTAACTTGAAGTTTTAAGCCTTCTGGGCCCCGGGGCGAAGAAATTGTCTTCGCCCGCGCGAAAGTCATAAATTAAAGTTTTGTAAACGCATACGCTCGTGTGTTTTGTTTTGAACGGCCCCCTTTTAGGACTAGGTATAAAAGAAAAACATGAACTTTTTTAGAGGGATCTCTCTGGCAAAATGTAGGGTTAGCGTCCTTTTTTACAATTTTAGGAGAGAAAAAGCTTGTATTTTTGGGATTGTGCCGGAGACATTCAGATTGCAACAGAGACGATTTGTCTTTTGGGGGAGATTTCTATTCCTTCATTCCAGCTTCATTATGTCTATTCTCACATCAGTTGATTCCCTGCTTTTACTCGTTGTTAGCTATGAACTAATCTTCTATGGGTTAGGTTTTGATTGTAGGTTGGATTTGAAATGGGTTGAATATATGTTTATGCTATTTTCATGTGAATAAGTTGTGGTTGTGTGTTATTCTGAAATTAATTGTTGTATGTGATGAACATGATGAGATTGAGAAATAATTCATGTTAAGCTTCATGGGTAATAACCATTATAGTATTGGGATGCTAGAGATAGATTCAAGAACTAATGAAATCACTTTAGGATTCTTTGTGCTTCATGATTTAGAATTGTTAACCTTCAAAATTGTGCAAAAGGAATGTTAATAATGATGAATAGGAAAAACATAGCCCGAGGCAGGGTGATGTTATCATAATAGTGAATCCGATTTACAACCACCGCATGCGGAATGTGAAAATAGTGTAACTTTTTAGCTATAACCCATTAATAATCCAAACGGAAGTCAAAACCCCTACCCGCTTCACTTAAATTGAATCTTTGTGTTTCCATTTGTTTTCCCTTTTAAGGATTAATTTCTGTTAGATTAAATTTTGTTTTTTCTTTCAATTACAATTTGCCCCTTCCCACAAATCCAAGATTTTCGATTTCTTCAACTTGTTAACACCAATAGAAACTTAGTGCTTTTCTACCAAATTCCCTCGTGGGAACGATATCCCTACCCATCACTCTATTACTTGAGCGACTAGTGCACTTGCTTAGTTTTGCATGTTATAGTAAACACGCATCAAAAAGCCGACTCTCCAATGTGTCCCATTCACGGGATGCCACAATGTTGCGAATCAATTTCTTTTCATCCTCCTTTTCCAAACATAACCACCCAAAGAAGAATTTCTTACAACCGATGCTTTGCACGTATAAGTTGTACCATGTCGAACTCCGTTGCACAACCATAGATCCCCTGAGTCATCTTACAGATGTTCTGCACAATTGAATACTATACTCCAAGGCCATACCATTGTTCCAACAGAGCAGATTTCTACTCATGCGGATGTGCATCACTGTGGAGCCGGGTCCACGAACCATCATGCAACCTCAACCCGATTTTCCCGCTGCCAATAATCTTCACAAAGCAAAGTATCATCTCCTAACCAGAACGTTCCTCCATTGTATGTCTCATACTCACAAAACCATTCCTTGTGAGGTGTCATATGGAACGACGCACCAAAAGCATCAACATACCAAACCGATTGGTCGATCCACCATACATGCAAAGCAGCCTACATACATATCACCATTTGATTCCCGTTTGTACGAAGTTTCACTTCCTTCCCCTTCACCTTTGGTTTGTTTCGCAATCTTTCTTAAAATGCCCAAATTCCCGACATCTCCAAAGATTTAATCTTACTTTTATCTGCTCTTAGATCTTCCTCGCGACTTTCCTCGCGCGACTTATTTGAATTCTATCAAGGTTTCGTCCCCCTAGCGCTAAAGCATCCCTAGGGGACGAACCCTTCCGAACCTCTTCGGGCCGCATATCCTCTACCAAAGAATGTAGAACATACGATTCCCATGACATCTGTGGTCAATCCTCCACCACCAATCGCAACAATCGATTGTCCACGATCGTGCATGCAGCATAACAATGTTACCACTTTCTGTATTCGTGAGTTGTACATCCACAAACCTGGGCAAAGCCTGATTCACCGTGAGTATTAAACTCATCCGCATGGGTGCAATGTAATCCCCATCATGCATACTGGAGATTGTACGCTTTCTGACGGAACAAAGACGCTCACCAAAGACTTACTCGATACATATTTTCCAGCCTTCGCCATAAACCCCTCGTATCCCGATCCATCACATCGTAGAACAGTCCTCAAGATGATGCAATCAAACCCCCTGGCTTCCGATCCATCTTGTCCCATTCAAAGAAGTGGGCGGCACGATCCGATAATTCTCCTTCAAAGAGTTTAGACCCAAGTGTACTTGACAATAAGGGGCCAGACGCTTCACTGTAACAACTAACAATCCCGACCGTGGCCTATCATTCACATTGCACCCCCTACGTGTCCCTATCAACGAGCGCATCCTCCATCCGCCAGCTTCGAGCTCAAGCGCTTGCCGCCGAACTTCTTCAACTTCAACCTTTGATCCCGCTTTATCTCTAAATCACGATCTAACGTAACCTTGCTCCGATACCAATGAACGAAATAGAGAAGCAACAGAACAAAATAATAATAGTTAAACAAAACAAACAAGAAACAAAGAATGTAATACGCGCGATTTACCCCCGGGTTCACCTAATGTAGGCTACGCCCAAATTGAAAGTCAATATTATTGTAATATGCCTCACTTCTCTCACATAATGAATGAATTGTTCTCACGCCCATAACAAGAGAAAAGAATGTTTATATACTAGGTTTAAGGGATTAAACCTAGTTTTACAAGAATTCCTATTCCTAAGCCCAACCCAAAAAGGAATTAATAACTTAAAAGGAATCCTACAAATGCTATACATGGAAAAGCCCAAAACCGCTAGGGGCGGGGCGGGGCGGGGCGCTGGGGACGACCCCCTCCCCGCCCGCCTCACCGGGAGGGAGTCGGGCACCCGCCCGCCGACCGGCGAAACGACCCCTCCCCGAGTGCGCTCCTCGTTACCCATTAATGCTGAAGTAGTCGACAACTCCAACACAAAGAACAGCCCAAAATAAAGTCGAGTATGATTCCAAAACCCGATTGCATCAATCGTAACAAACATGTGCTGGCTTTGTTAGAAAAAATAGCAACTCAAAACCTGCAAGGCACAACACATGAAAAGAAATCAAAAGGCCAGCCATGACCACCATTACAAGAAAAAGCTCCCTTGCCATTATTAAGATGCCAAATGCCGTAAACTGAAGCTACTAGCAACACACTCGTCCAACTATCCCACTGCCATCTCAAATTACAAAAGACCAGCTGCACCTTCAAATACACTACTGCCTGGACAAGAAAAAACTTCTATATAATAACTTTGCAAATAAAGCAACACAAAAACAAATGTGCAGCGCCTATTCTACAAGCAAGCCAAATCACAAGGTGCTTCACAATAATCCCTCCAACAACACTACTCATAACTCCCTCATTGGCCAGCATTAATCCTCCTCTTCGCGTGAGCAAAACCCGACCCAAACACACCACCAAACTTCAATTCCTTCTCAACACAATCACCGCAACACACAACAATCATCAATCAAGAAAAATCGTATCCAAAAAAAAAAAATCAAACAATCAAGTCTTCTCTCAGTCAACTTCGCTTAAACTCAATTTGGCCAAAAAATGAAGCTTCTCAGCCGGACAGATCAAGCCGGCATATGGCTCTTGTGCCACGCCTTTAGCCAACGCAAGGGCCTCAAGTGCCGGCTAGATTTGGCCAACAACAGCCACCGCTAGAGAGAGAGGAAAGATAAGAAGAGAAAAAAAGGAAAGGGAAAAGAGAAAAAGAAGGAAGAAAACAAAAGAGAAGGGGAAAAGAGCAAAATAGGGAAAGCGGCCTGGTGCGATTGAGAGAGGAAAGAGAAGAAGAGAAGGAAAGAGAGGGAGAAGAAAGAAGGAAAGAGAAGGAGAAAAATTAGGGATATTGTTTTTTAAAGTTTATATTCAGGTCATAAAATGACATGATTATCCTTTAATTGTTTTTTGAAATTACTATTCTATCCTTCTGCAGTTAAAAATAACGGAGAAATTGGATGGATGGGTGTGATACTATCATTCTGAAACTTTTGGGGTGGGAACTGTCATTAGGTCAAACTTTGGGTGGGAACTTGTCGTTCACCCTATAATAAATAGAAACATTTTTTAACAATTTCCCATGGTATTATTTTTACAATTAAGTAGAAAATGTTAAGTTATATTACTTATTTTTCACATTTTGTCCCTTCTCACTTGAATTCTTGTCTCCGTCTTAACCATACATGTACTAGTTTTATTAAAATAGTCCCACAACGTCAACAATATTAGGTGATGGGACTTTCTCATATAATTAACTCTTGTCCTTATGAATATTAAATTTTGATGGCCTCTTATCGTTTCTCAACTCATATTTATCATAAGTATATTTCTTTATATACATTGCATAAAAATAAAAAATAATAATGAAACTAGCAGAAAGGAATGTCCCAAGCATGTATAATGATCTAGCTAGGCCCAGAGGCTTTAGATAAAACAAGATATGAAAGTGTAAAGCAAAAGATAAAAAGAAACACTAGGGAATCAAAGCAAGGTTTTCACTCACTTTGCCCACTGCCCAAGTATATATTCTTTGGCTTCTTCCGTGTAAGGTATACAAACAGAAACTATTGGCAGCATTTTCTCAACATAATCAACGAAAACTTTACCTCCCAGTTACAATCTTTAAGCATGGTGGATGCAACTTGTTATGCCTGGGAAATCAAGGGCTGACGTGGGAAATCACGTGATAAAGTATGACCTGCTCCCATCCCGAAGGGAATAGTAAGCTTCATGTCGCTGCCCGTGTATGGAGCTCCCACATGTCCATTTACCCGCTCCAAATCGCGTGAAATCAGCTTGGAAGATAGGCAATGTGACATAAAGCCGGATTTAGTCCTGACATTCACACTAACTCATGGATTTAATGATGATTACTTGCATTCATCTCGCTATAAAGAGGAAGACCCCTTCATAAAGGGGACTTGGCTATTTTACACTCTGAACTAACTCTCTCTCTCTCTTGTAAACTTTGTATTTATTTTTCCTTTTTCCGATCATTTGTGAAGTCGATCATGTGCCGCACCGACCCATAATACTAATACAAATTCGTGGACGTAGGACTTGCTACCCTTAAGCATCCCGGATCCACTTTAAAAGCCTCTCATTGCATTTATCCTATATTAACTATCTATAATCACGTGTGTCTCTTGACCAATCAAGCGTTATCGCTACCCGTGTTTCCGATTAGTTGGCGTTCCAAAAATCATGCATCAAGAGTTTGGCAGCTAGAAGAAAGGAGGACGGGGATTTAGTGTTCATCCCTTCATCGAGAATCTCCCTAACCTAACTGGGGTCCTATAAAGCAACAAATGGGCCCACCCGTCAATCCGAACCACCAAGAAGCCAAGCCAAGGCCCGACTGCCGAGGAGTTCCCCACCCCGACCGGAAGGGATACCTCTTCCGGAAGAATACTTCCAACCCCAAAAAGGTTGCTGCGTGGATATCCCAAGCGCCTTCGTAGCTTGACTTACATCAAAAAGCCTACCCGGAGAGGTTCGACAATACTCCTCCAGATGGTCAACCAAAGGCTAAGTACCGTCTGACCAAGGCGTGCCATTCTAGAAGCCGAGGTGGGGCCGATGTAAGGCCAGCCGGGGCCAAAACCTGCCGAGTGCTGAAAGCGCGGGGCAAAGGGAAATGCTCGTTGCCTGACAAAGCTCAGCAAGCGTAGCGTAAGGTAAGCAAGTTGGCAAAAGCAAGGCTTCACGGCCCTCCAAAGGCTAGCGAACACCAACCGTGCCTACCGCCAGGCCGGTTGAAGGGTTGAGACTCGCGGGGGAAAAATAAATCCCAAGCTGTCCCATGCCACGTTGTGTGAACCCAAGCAAAGTGTGGGCGGGGCGATTCTTATCACCACCGCGAGGCGATCCCTCAGTCGCTATCGTGAGGGTTGGTCTTACTCTCAAGGGGCCGGGGAGCGTCATACCACCAACGAGGGTCGTGAAAATACCCCACACCGTCCCATCGTCCTTCCACATGCCTCTCAGCGCCGTGGTGTCGCAAGGAGGCGAAGAGAAGTCCGATCTCCAAACTTTCCCTCCTCCCCGAAGCCGTAATCACGAGGCGACTCGCATGGGTGAAAAGCAATTCCCTAGCTCTCAGATACACAAATTGGAGGAGCATGCGAGCTCAAACCAGACAGGTTGAGCACCCGAACAAAACAAAAGGGGCGAAAGCGAGCCCAAAGGATCTCCTCCGCATCCCCCTTCCCCCTCTCCCAAAGTGTTATTGCTCCACTCCCACTAGGTTTGAGAATGTTCGACATGCCGCCGTCAATAGGGAACCATGACCTGAGGATCATTTGTAATGAGTTCAACGAACCCTTGATAGAGCTCCAGCTAGGTTTTCGATCTTGCAAATGTCGTGCTAAGTACCGTGACTCAACTTAACTCATGCCAAGCGGTGGTTAAGGTGTCCGCCCCTCGTAGGGATCGATCGAGTCCATGGCCTCGATGAGCACGCGTTCCTCCACCGGCATTTCCAAGCCCAAATCGGAAGTTCTCTCAATGCCTTTGAGCTATCTCAACAACATAAGGCAAAAGAAAGGGCGAGTCCCTCCCACAATCCTTATATCGTGTCCTTTCAAGGAACTCAATAAGGTTGGGCTCGCGCCCCCGAAGAGTCAATTCGAGCACTCATAATAGTTGGAGTTCCGCCCATGAGGGCCGACTGTGGAAAGAATTACAGGTTGAGGACGATGTTTCCCTCACCGATTCTATAACCTCGCGGAAAATATCTCCAGTATAGAAAAATTCATTAAGGCGGCGACTCCTAATTGTCGTCGGAGATCACGGAACTTGTTCGGGTAAGTTTGGTTCCGTGGGGAGGGAGAAAAGGTAGGAAGAGCCGTCGCAAAGGAGACATCGACGATCGGGCCCCGAAAAGGAAGAAACCTCTACGAGCATAAAAAGTCCTTATGGCTCCCATTCCTCGGGTGTGGACCACAGCAGCCCCAATACACTGGCTGAATGCCTGGTATACTTGCCATTCTGATAAATCCGGAAGAAGCCGGTCTTACTCGAGCCAAGGGAACCATGAAAGCCCTACGGGCGGGCAAAGAGAAATAAAAAAGTACTATCAGCTATCATCGGCAATTGGGCGACATGCGTGAGTTGGTTAAGAGCCCTTGAAAACAAGCAATCAAAAGAACTTATCAAGAATGGGTACTTTCAAGGAATCTACCGTTCCGAAAAGAAGAAAGAAAGATCGGGAGACCAAGTAAGAAGTGTCGTGGATCGCCGGGATGGGATACAATAGTTGTTAACATAATTCTTGGGGAGGCCCGCACCTCGGAAACAGGAAACACGAGACGCATAGGAAAGGATGCGCAGGGAAGCATATCACGAACCGATCGGTAATGAACACGTTCCGCGAGTGGGACCACAAAAAGGCTCGAAAGGAGGAGCCGAGTCACCTTGCATGATGAAAAGGAAGCGCTCGCTTGCACCATCCTCACGAGGCCCTAGTGATCACGCCTCATAGGGTGCCATAAGCCAGTCTGGGCGAGAATGCCTTGGGTGGTGGGACAACCCGGAAGGCCTTGGAACTGAGCATCTTGTTCCAAAGGCCAAGCTTTCGAAAGAATGAACCCTCAAAGGGACGAGGCCAATCGAAGCCCCGCCTCGATCCCCCCTCATAGGCTTTACTGAGAGACCACCTGATCCCCAAAGGAATGATTCCGCCCCTCCCCAGTCACGCCTCGTGACTGACGAGGTAACTAGGCTTACTAAATTCTTGGTCATGGATTGCCCATCGGCCGGCCTTGGAATGGAATTCTTGCGCTGACATCCGTGGTGAAGCCTTCCAAGGCCGTCACTTCCATATACCACCTCGAGATTTGAAGTTCCCCACCCTAACGAGAATAGGGAAGTGGAGCGGATTACATAGCATATCTCATGCTTACGTAAGACGTTGGCTTGAGATGGCAAGTAAAGGAAAGGGCGTCATCGGGAAGTCCGCCCAAGACTGAGCTATAGGCGATCCGGTAGGATTGAGCCATTTGACCCAACTGCCCTTGATGATAATTTGGATCCTCGAATTTAGGAGATCCTTCCCAGTAGCCTAGGTTGGCCGGCTTGTTTGGCAAGTGTCGGTCGACCCGAAAAGAGCCGAAGTCGATACTAAGGGTTGGGCGCCTCGAAGCCTCATTCCGGCCCGTTCCGTTGGCCGATAAGCTTCTTAAGAGAAAAGCATTTCGCGTTGGTTTGCCACAGGTTGCATGCGATGTGGTCGGGATCGGTCAAAGGAACATTATTTGTCATGCATTAAAGCGCGGCCCATGCTAGGCAAAGAGTTCGCCAAAAAAGAAGAACAATGGATCCGGAGTGGTATGCTGCATTAAAATTAGAAGTGGAAAACCTCCAACGAATGGGTCCACTCCGGAAAAGGCACTCTATTTGGCCTGTGTTCATGGGTGGAAACCCCGGTCCCGTATCTGCAGCCGAAAGGGCGAAAAAATAAAATAACGAGGATCGTTTACAAGAGCCCAAGATCAAGGGTGTGATTTTAACAATTTATATTAAATAAAATCTGCATAAATAATACAACATGAGTTAAAGAAAGAAACAAACGCACGTTGAAGGCTCCTCCAAATTCGTTAAGGTCCGAACGTTTGCTACCGATCCAAGTGTAGGATCGAACCCCTGCGTGAGTCCACACGAAGACAATTCTTCCCAAAAGAACCAAAGAGGGATTTGCTAGATCCTCTTTGGCTTCAAGATTAAGAAGAAAACAAAAATCAATTGAATTGATTTTTTAGGGCTTAAGATATTCTTGCCGTGGGAGAAGCAAAGGGAGGGCTGCTTGTGTGTATTTTGGTTTTACAAAAAAACTCTTAATTAAAATCACACACACTTTTCCTTTTATATTTAAAAACAATTTGCCCTAATCCCATCACGGAATAGGCTTGGGCTCCAACCCAAACGCCCCATGTTGCCAAACACTCCCAATTTGATTTATTTTAATTTCCTATCATTATCTCAATTAAAATCAATTAATATATATATTAACATTTAACAATAATGATAATATATTTAAATATGTGCTGAACACACTAAAGGGCGTAATTTCACTTATTTAATTTTTCTAACAAATTAAATAAAGGCTGACGAACCTCGCAAATTTAATTGCTGTGAAATTACCAAAATACCCGGGGCTCGCTTAAAAAGGCAACGCCCACCTTCTTTCTTCTTGCATCTTAAATTGTCTTCTATGTGTGTGACCACCCTTAGGCTCCTCATCATATCGGGCGGTTGTACGGTATTGCGATTAAGCACCAATTAATCGTCTCACTAATACTGAGACCAAGATTGGCCCCCTAGTAAGGCATCATGGCCACCCGATAGGGTCCCGGATTCGACAAAGTAGCCCTACTGTCAGCGATATGGTTACCGTGCAGTCGATCCTTTCATCATCCACGTTATCTCGCGAGCGAAGGCATAGAAATAGTGTCAACCTTCGGGATTACTCTCGATATTATTTATTCGGTTTGGACCAATGACGTATTATAAAGCCCTGGATAGAGCAAGCAAGGCTCAATCCCCTGTGGTTAGCTGTTTAGTGTCATTGCCATATGCTGAATTCGCCCCGTGGGTGATAACTTTCTCCCATACCGAAAGTGATAAATCCTCTGTCAATCCACCATAGTCTTGATACACTCCTTGATGCGGACCCAATGCCACCGTATTGACGACTGCGAAAAGAAGCTGCGTTAGGCTAGTGTCAAACTACACCAATCGTGCTGAAGGCTCCCAGGTGATCTCAAGTCTAAGGATCACATGCACCACCATTCGTTAGAGGGGGATTTGTTCCATAGACACTTGGGGTTACCATCCATATGGAATCCTACGGTGGGAGGGTCGATCAGGTTGAACTTCTTTGTGGTGTGGTCGCTTACAACAAACACCCATGGGGTGTTGCACCCGGGAGGTTGTCATCAAAGCAACCTTGACAAGTGAGATCGATCTTGCCTTTGGCAGGTCGTTCAACACTATGATAAGCCTTGCCGTATTATACCCGTGCCCTTGTTGAGCCTAATCTGAAGGGGGCTACGGAGCGTTTCTAGAATGGCCACCATATGTGCTCGTAGGGTTCTCACTATCAAGATTTGAAACACTTGATACCTGGGCGTCACGGTCTACCATTCCCTAAGGACATATATCAATACATATTGCAATAATAATGATTTACGCGATATAGAATAAAATGCCTTTTTATTGATTAATGAACATTATTACAAAGAGTCAATTCTACAATAATTGATTGGCTCTAGAGGCATCTACTCTCCAACTACCAACCCTAGTTGGCCAATCTAGTCCCAACAAATGGGTAAGGGCCAAATGGCAAGTGGCGACTTGCATTGATTTCGATTTGACCTCAAGGCAAGGCTTGCCCAGGGGGAAAAAAGGGGCGTCCCCCTCTGCAAGAATCGAGCAACCTCGTGGATGCCACCTGGGGAGGGGCACGAGCTACTAAGTTTCATGGATGCATGCTTCGATACAATAGATCCCTATGTATGGCCCGATAAGGAGCATACGTCCCTTCAATACGAGACTAGTGTTGTATTGTTACAAAGTTATGCCTTTCCGCCTCGGAAGAATCTTGGTGCCGACTTTACTGAGGTTGGTTAACCGCAGAATGTTCTCCCGAAGCCGGAGATCGAAAACAATGGAGGTCTATGTGAAGGCGACATGTTGGTCAAATTTCCCAGTCGCCTCAGTTCTCATCGCACATCTCAGTTGAGATGTTTAACATCCAATCATGGGGTATAAAATGAAGTTGAATCCCTCCCTCCCAAATGTTCATTGATATCGGTTAGGAAAGTTTAGGGTCGTGGGTTAATCAAATTGGGGATAAGTAAACCCCGAGAAGATTCAAGCTCTGGGCCTTGGATATGGAGCTTTGACCGGACAAAAAATAGGTCATGAGCTTAAATGGGTGAATAAAGCCCGCACTTAAGTTGCTTCATATCGAGGCCTTAACTGGACCATCTTGCCATTTTTCGATGTTACCGAAGGCCAATAAGAAATTCGGAATGGACCCCTCCCACCCCGAATGCGAAGGCAGCGTCCAGTATAAAGAACACCCTCCGAAGTCACCTCTTCTCTAAGCCTCTTCCTTGCAAGAAATCCCTTTGCTTCCCTCTGTCTGTCCCATCTCTCGATCGCGATCCAAAGTTGCGCCTCTAGTGCGGAAAGAGGAAAAGGACGAATAGGCCAATATACTATGCGACCAAGCCGCCCACATTCCGATCTTGAGATGCGGATGCACTTCCAAATGGAAGGCGATTAGGGGCCCTATGCTCTCCACCGGGATCGCCCGTCCCAAAGACCGTGGACCTTACTTCCACGCGCATGTGAGTCCATGGCCGACTAATCACCCCTTTGAGGCGAGTCCTTCCGAGAAGTTGGGAAAGCCCCTCCGTAAAGCGCCTCCAGTTGGGCCATGGAAGGTTAAGCCGAAATTTGAAGGCAACGAAGGTACAAGCCGATCGACCATCAAAGGGAACAAGTGTTGGCCGAGCTTCATCTCAATAATTTTCCTATATTCCAAGCGAAACAACTTTGAAACCCTTAGCCGAAGTCATCCAGAAAGTATTTAGAACCCTGTGAACCAACCGAACCTCTATGCATCGACAGGTGCGTCAAAAGCTGAAAAAGAGCCGTTGGCGGTCTTGCAACTCCTTATTTAAGGCCTTGAGGGGCTCAGAATTCCATGGTATTCTCCCGTCGATTCAAGGCGATCAATAACTGGCCGAGGACGAAGCTCACGCTCGTGGATTCCTTGTTTGGCGAGATAAATGCGCGCAACCGCGATTAAGGTGTCCGCAAAGCGACTTCTATCTGGTCGTCAAGGCCAAATCCTGGAGAATACCAATCCAAGGAAGAAAACATGATCCGTTATCTAAAAGGAAGCTAAGGTCGCGAATTGAGCCGTTCAAGCATTTCACGGATCACCCGAGATCCCCGAGAGATAAAGGCAACTACCCGTAGGCGACGCCTTAGCAAAGCTAGCCTTTCGTCGTTGACTCAAAGCAGCTTTGATAACATTCCCCTGTTTGGTTCGCGAGACCCCGGACATCAAAGTCAACCTGAAGGCCAGGTTAGTAAGTGTAATGCAATCAAACTCCCTTTGGATAACGCCCGTTTACGAGTATTCTTCAAGGATGGGATCTTGCCCTTAAGGCGACAAGATCGGAGGCACGGGTCTGGGCGAACAAGATTGCCTCCAGTACACACCTCAATTGGGACCGGGTATACGAGAGGGGTCCGATGGCCCCTCCCTCCTTCGGATGTAAATGTTTCGTTGAAGAGGCAGATTATATCATGAGAGAAATCCAGTGAAGGGATAATGCAGGTAATCACTCTGCACGATCTCTCGCGAACAAGGTTGTTCGCCAAGGTAATATTATTTAAATCCAAGAAGATACCTGTAATTTTCTCAAGAGGTGTGATAAGTGTTAGCGGTTCGTGGACATTCTACGAGCCCCCTTTGACGAGTTGGTAACGATGTCTAGCCCATGGCCATTTTCCATGTGGGGATCGAGGCCTTATCGGACCCATGCCAGTAGGAAAAGGGGGAGTTAAATATCTTGTGGTTTGCGGTAAACTACTTCACAAAATGGATGGAAAGCCCAGAACTGGGCGCCGTTTGATCACGACCGAAAGAAAGTTGAAAAGACTTCATTTTCAAGAACATAAAAGTGGGGTGCCAGCTTATGGAATTCCTCACACCCTCATTTCGGATAATGGAAAGCATCCGACGGAACGAGGAGTTAAGCTACTTGCTGACAGGGTGGGCATTCATAAAAATTTTGCCCTCGGGTTCGCGACCGTAACCAAATGGAAGGGCCGGAAGAATTGAAGCCTGTCAACAAGACCATCGAAGCACACTCTAAAGGCCAAACTTGGGGGAGGGGGCAGGCCAAGGGAAATTAGGCCGACGATCTCCCCGGAAGTCTTGTAGCCATACAGACAACTCCAAGAACCTCCACCTTAGGGAGACGCCAAAACCTTTTCGCTTGCCTATGGTTCTGAAGCGGTGTTCCTATAGGTAGCAGGTTCTTGTCTTTGAAGAGACTTGTCTGACGAGGTTGGAAAACGAAGCACTTATGAGGGCAAGTGGATCTTGTTGAAGAGCACCGGCAAAGCCAAGGCCTTCAGCTTAAGGATAAACGATCCTGCCAAACAACATGCGAAGAGGTTCTTCATTTCAAAAGTCAAGCGAAGAGGTTACCGAATTCAAAGGTCAAGGGGTAAGGGGAAGAGACTCCAAGTCGGAGACTGTGCTAAAAGAAGTTCTCCTGGGAAACCAGGAGCCAAGTGCGGGGTACTAGGACCTGGCGAGGAGTCCGTGCAGAGAATCGACAAGGTGATCGCAGGGACTTACCATCTCAAGAGGTTGAACGGTCCCAAGGTACCCCAAAAGAAGCTTGGAATGTCGAGCACCTTCCCCCCAAAAAGCCATACTACCGATAAGCCTTCCAAGAACTTAGCCTCTCATTATAAATTAGTTTTGATTTTGTTAGTTCCCCTTTTTGTTGTAAAGTATTATTCTATTATGGAAGGCCTGAAATCCGGGCAATTTATTTGCCGTTTAAAGCATTTGCTTGTAATAATTCGCATGTAATGATTGTTGCCTCATGTAAAAGCCGAAGAATTGTAAAGGCCTTGCCAGCCATGTATGACAAAGTGAACAACAATTGAAAGCAAAATGTATTTTCATTTATTTACAACAAAAATTATTAAGACCCACCCTATTAATTCCCAAGGCAGGTGAGGTCCTCATTGCACTATGCCTAGGTGGGGAGGGATCCGGCCTTCCAAGCAAGACCCAAAGAACCCTCCTCCAAGGTCTGTGGATCCCCTCGGGAAAGGTGGGACCTGCTACCCTACTTCCCGCATCCGTCTCCCTTCCCCGCCAAGATCCTGCAAGGCTTCCCTGCCAATCCCCTCGGAAGGAATCCGGGACATATCCGATTCGATTCCTAGGGTTCCCTTGGTCCCCTCGACATAAATGGACCCACGATCGCCCGAATTTCCGAGGCCCTTATCCCTCGATCTCCTGTAACTAGATCTGCATTTTTTCAGTCAGGGAAGCAACTTTTCCCCTTTTGACTCTTACCAGGTTGGAACGGTTCCTCAAGGTCTAGCCTTCCCTTTCGGGAGGTCTCCTCTTTTCTTCTTAACCGCTCGCTGAGCCCGTGTTAAGGCCATTTGAAGCCCCTCCCCTTTTGGCTTCTTCTCCCCGGGGAACTTCCTTGGAAAGTCTAGCGGTTGTCCTTTGAGGCTCTTTCACTTCCTCCGCATGTCGTCAAGCCCTCCCATCTTTGAAAGTCAAGCGTGGCGCGAAAGCGGCCATTCTTTGTTCAAGTATGCGTTTCGCGGCCTCGCCGACGGTTGGGCCTTTGGGCTTTTCCAAGCTTCAACGTCCCCTTTCAGCCTCTGGTTCGAGCTTCATGATCTCATCTTTCATATCGTTTTCCACCCCTTTACCGTTGCCCGAGCTTTCTTTCTAGGGACATTCTTCATAGCGAGCGAGCTTGTGAGCAAAAAGAGTTAGGAAGGCGAAAAAAGGAATGGACATTCTTCAAGGACAATTCGTTACCTTGCCTTAAATCTGAAAGAAACTGACGTGGTCATCAGGTCAACGTCCGCCCAGAATCCGGCCCAAGGCCGATCATATTTGACGATAGCCCACACTTAAGGGTAGTGAGTAGACTATCAGGTGCAAGTATTCGGCAAGTTCCCCAAGTGTAACAAGCTTTGTTTGAAAACTAGTACAATGGCATGCATAATAACAATATAAAATGGGCCCCAAAATTTTCTTTTTCATTATAATTCATATGTCTTTTATACTGAAAGAGGATATACAAAAATTCATTTTAAAAGACAAAAGCGGGGAAAGGGGCCCGAAAGTTTGTAGCTATCTCTCTTCGCTTGCCAGCGCCTCCAGCCCTGCATCATCACTTAGGGATCCCACCCTTTGCATCCACAAAGGAAAATAACGGGTGAGCACAAAATAATGCTCGGATAAGTAAAACCCTCCTGCACCTGGTCCCCCGTATGTATAATTCCTTTTAATTCCCTTTCCTTATACTATTTCGATTCTATTTACATTTCTAATAATATCATGGCCTCGTCTTACCAGGGAATGGCCAGGTAGGATAGGCGTCACGGTGCCATCTCACTCCTCCATGGCTATCGGGTGGAATTCCAACGCCCAGTCACCTGAACCCGTTTAAAGTGACTCTTAAGAGTGAGGATCACAAAGCACCAACTCCGTCCCTAACTATCGGGGTGGAGATCACCCTAAGCACCTCACCCGTCTCATAAATTTGAGGGGTAACGATCACCAAGCATTTAACCCGTCCTCTAGTCACTATCGGGGTGATGGTCACAAAGCATCAACCCACTTCTCCTAAATGTTCGATGATGATCACAAAGCATCAACCTACTTATCTATTACTAAGGCAGGTAAAGGGTGGGTCACAAAGCATCTACCCATTTCTACTCCTCGTCGGGTGCGATCACAAAGCATCGACCCATCTCTAAGGGCTATTCGTGGTGATCACAAAGCCATCAACCCGATCCCCATAACTATCGGTGATGATCAACAAAGCATCATCCCAAGGGAACTATACTACCTTCTTACAATTCACTTCTATTGTAGCATTTTTCAATTCCCTTCTACACCTAGAGTAGTTTGTATACACAAAGTTTCCTACTCTTTCTTAGGTCACTTTTCAATGCATATGGATGGTTCATCTCCACTAATGCAATTATGAAATGCCAACATGCAATATTGCAAGAATTAAGGCTCACTAATCATACTCAAACCTCTATTAGGCATTTCCCCATCAAACAACCTCATGTGGCATATAAAACTCTTATTATAGCAATGATTCTAACACTTTTTCTAACCATCCAAAATGGGAAAACCCTTCACAAAGCCATAAAACCTATCAAAGCAAGGAACATTTCTAAAAAAGATCCATAACACCCCAAAATTCAATTTCATCTCAAACTACCTTTCCAACCCAAGAACAACTCATTTCTCATATTTGCAAGATGGGTAAAGCATTCTTAAGGCATATAAATCTCTATTTAAACCTCCATACATGGCATACTACATGTACATCACATACATACATCCTTTCTATCAAAACCCTAATCAAGAAAATTTATAAATCTCAACTTGGGTTGGGTTTTACTTACCTTGTTATGGAGAGACTTCACCAACTCTTCCTTTCACTTGGTTTTGCTTTGACTTTGTTCTCTACTCTTAGCCAAAAGAACAAAAACTCTCAAACTTCAATAAAACCTAAAACTCACAAATCACACAACTTAAGTAGGAATCCTTACCTTAGGAAGCCTTAGGTTGCTTTTCTACCCCAAATCACTTCAAAAACCCCTTGAAATTCCTTGATCAAAAGAAAAGAGAAGTTGAGAGGAGCAAAGATAGAGAGTTGCATTTTTGGAGAAGAAGAATGAGGGGTTTTCTAATTCTAATTCCTTTTAATGAAATATATACACACTCATTCCCATTTTGCCCTTTACTCTTCTTTTGGAAATTCCATCTATATCCTTTGATTCATTACAAACTCACCCCCCATATCAACATATTCTCCATGAAAAACCCTTACAATTAACTCCCACCTTTTCCCAAACCCGCCCTAATTAGGGTAGAATGGTCAAATTGCCCTTAGGGAAGAAAAATATCTAAAACTTAACAAACAATTTAATCGCCCTGTTCCGCGGCGCAAACAACTCCGTCGCCTGTTAGGGCCTGGGAAATCCGGGAAATAGCTTCCCAAAGTGGCTTGAACACCTCCTTGCCGCCGCAAGATTATTCTTCGCCCCGTGGGACTTAAGCTTGGTGAATTTCTTCTATTTTCAACCAATTTCAAAGGGGGCAAACATTCAACACAACACTCAACCAAACAATATTACCAAAACCAACTCAAATAAGAGCGAAAGAAAGAAACGGGCAACTTACGTACCTTCAAGTGCGTACCAATTCCTTCGGCCTTTAAAAGAATTTCGGGTTCCCCTCGAAATTCATGCAAATAACTCAAACGGGAAAGGGCGATTACCGCATGTCCCGCCTCTGCTTCCCAAAGGGGTGGGGCCTCTTCCCACTTTGTGATTCCTCCAAAGGACTTCGCTAACCCGAACAACCTCCTTGTTCCGGAAGTTCTTTAACCCTTCGATCTAAAATCTGAAGGGCGCGTTCTTCATATACTAGATCTTCTGCTACTTCAAGCGTCCCTCCCCTGCGCCTCGGATGTGGGAGGGATCACTTTACATATTTCCGTAGCATCGGAGACATGGAAGACATCATGCTCTGTTCCCCATGCTAGGGTGGTAAAGTGCCAATACCGTGAGGCCACTTTTCCTACTCGTTGCGAGACCCCTCAAAAGGACCTACATACCTCGGTGCTAACTTTCCTTTATTCCAACCAAGGGGCCGCATTACTCGCTTGTAAGGGAAACTTTTAGAAACACTTTATCGCCCAGGCCAATTCTACCTCTTTCCTCTTCAAGTCGGCATAACTCTTCCATGCGATCTTTGGGCTTGTTTCATTCTATTTAACGATTAACTTCACTTCTACGTGAGTCATCTACGCCCAAGCGCGGTACTCAACTCATCTTTTTCGCCTTACTTCATCCCAATGGGGAAGCGAGAGCCTACACCGTCCTACCATACAAAGCCCTCGTAAGGCACCATTCTAATGTAGTGATAAGGGCTTGGTTGTTGTAGGCAAAATTCCACTAAGTAACATCTCATGCCAAGATACTCTATAATCCATGCAACAAGCTCTCGGAACATATCCCTCCCAAGTACCCTGATTCGTTCCTTCTCGGTTGGCCATCCGTGCAGGGGATGATAAAGGGCGATCTGAATGCCTTTAAAGCGTACCCAAAGCCTCCTGCATAAACTTGTCCGAGAGCGAAACAAATCTGGAATCTCTATAACCGACACTATAGTCTTGGGCACACCATGCAATCCGACCTATCTCCTGAGGTAAATTCAGAGCCAAGGCCGGGATTCGTAGTGGTACTTTCCTTTCTGGGAAAAAATGGGCCTGACTTGGTTAACCTATCCACGGAATCACCCATTTAGCATTACATCCAAACTTTAAACGCACTCTGGGAAGAGCAGTGATAAAAATCCATTGAAATGCTCTCCCGGGATTTCCTCTGAATACCTCCGGTTGGTTGAAGCAACCCCCAACCCCCGATGGCCATTGATATTACTGGGGCACCTGGTTGGACAAGTTAGACATTTACCAAACTAAAGGGCTTCGGCGATGTCTTTCTTATGCCGACCTGGAAGGTAGCCTTTTCTTACATCTTGATACATCTTGTTGCTTCCCCTGATGAGCGTGTGTACGTGTGTCATGAGCCCTCTATAATTTTAAAACTGTTTCAACCCTTCCTCATTTGGAGGAATGCACATCCGATTTCTAAAAATAGAGGACACCATCTCTCTGAAAAGAACTCTGTGAGCTTGCCCTGCTCGCACTTGAATGTTGTTTTCCGACACCACCTCCGTGACCATTTGCTTTTCTCTAATTTCTTCTAAGTAAAGAAGACTGCACTTGGGGATCCGGGCAATTCTTTCCGAACCACTTCAATCTGGGCCTTCCTTAAACAAATCTTCTATTAACTCTTCGCTGGTAAGCCGGAAAACATGGGCTTTTCTACTCAAGGCATCGACTACTACATTGGCTTTCCCCGATTGGTACTTGATCTCACAATCATAATCCTTAACCAGTTCTAACCACCTCCTCTGCCTCATGTTCAACTCCTTTTGAGTGAAGAAGTATTTTTAAACTCTTATGATCGGTGTAGATATTACTTCTTCACACCATAAAGGTAGGTGCCTCCATATCTTTAAAGCAAAGACTACGGTGCTAATTCTAGGTCATACGTAGGGATATCAGGTCTCGTACTCTTTCGAATTGTGAGAAGCATAAGCTATAACTCTACCTAACTGCATTAACACAGCACCAAGTCCCTACAAAGAGGCATCTGTATAAATGTCATAATCTACACCCTCCTGCGGTAACACTAGTATAGGAGCTGATGTTAACCTATTCTTCAACTCTTGAAAGCTTTCTTCTTGCAGTGCCGACGACAAAAAGGAGTTTTCTGTTGGTGAGAGCATTGCAGTTTAGCCAAGCGGGAGAATCCCTGCTACAAATCGCCGTAGTAACCTGCTAAAGCCTAAGAAACTCCCGATTTTCTTCTCGTCTTCTTAACGCCATTCCGATTACCCTGTACTTTACTTCCGATCTACCGAAATCCCTTCCTTCGCGACACCCGTATGACCCGAATATCACTTGATTAAGCCAAAACTCACACTTAGAAAATTTAGCACACAACCCTTCTTTTCTCTCAAGGCCGTTGCAATACTAATCTTCAAGTGTTTCTCATGTTCTTCTTTTGACTTGAGTAAATTCGAATGTCGCCGATGAAGACAACAATGAATTAATCCAAATACTCATGGAATACCCCTCGCTCATCGTGTCCATAAAAATTCCCTTGGGCATTAGTCAAACCAAAAGGCATCACTACAAATTCATAATGCCCATATCCTCCGGTACGAAAGGCGCCTTTAGCCACATCTTGCTCAACCACTTTACTTGATGATACCCTGACCTTAAATCAATTTTGGAGAACACCGCCGCTCCTTTCAACCTGATCAAAAAGGTCATCTATCCAGGGTAGCGTACTTATTCTTCACCGTAACCTTTATTCACCTCCCTATAATCAATGCACATCCTTAGTGATCCATCCTTCTTTTTCACAAATAGATTGAGCTCCCCAAGGAGAATGACTTGGAGTGATAAAGCCTTTATCTAAAAGCTTCTTGGAGTTGCTTTTTTAATTCTTGGAGCTCAGTGGGGCCATTTGATGAAGGGGCTTTAGATATGGTGCTGTCCCCCTCCCCCCGGTGCTAGTTTGATACTAAATTCTACCTCCCTCTGCGGAGGCAAACCCAGTAACTCCCTTCCTAAACACATCTAGGAAGTCTCGAACTATAGGCACCCCTCTCGTATCTCCCTAACTGTGGGAACATCACCACTCGCACTACATGGGCAATATTACCCGAACACCCCCTTTCTCAACATCTTTCTCGCTTACATTACTAATCAGATGCTCAATCCGATGGCCTTCTCCAAAACTAAACTTATCTCCACTATCGAAGTTTAAACCTCGCCTTCTTTTTCCGACAAACGGTCATCCCTACCCCATATCTCCTTAGGGAAGTCCATGCCCGAATCACATCAAAGTCGGCATATCAAAACTATTAAGTCAACGGTTAACTCCCTACCCCTGACCACTAAGGACTCCTCGTAACAAAAATTCTTCGAGTCACAACACTAACCCCATCGGGTAGTTCTATCTTAATGGGTTGAGTCGCTTCTAAGTAGGTTTCAAACCTAATCTCCTCAAGCATCCCATAAGATATGAACGAATGAGTACACCTGAGTCAATTAAAGCATATGAGGAGCGAATGAAATAATAAGCGACGTAATAACTGGGTTGATGGTATGGCCTCTGCTTCCCCTTGTGCCACAAGTAAAAACTCGCATTCGCATACTCACCCGAACCCCTCCCCGAGTCGTTGGTGGAAGAGGACTTTACTCCCTCATCATGTGCCCCAACCGTCAATAAGTCCGGGCACCTATAAAGCACACTCTCCGATCCCCTCGACATTCTCCCGGGGTGATTCTTCCCACATTTAGGCAAGGAGGAAACCCTTCCGTCCAGAATCGTTATTCTTCCATCTTTTCTATTCTGTCATACTGAAACTTCTTCTCGATTCTTCATTTCTTTACCTCTTACACCTCATGTTCTTCTCTCTCAGGGGAGCAGAGGGTAGCCTCCTTTAGTCCTCCCTGTCCGAGGATCCTACGGGGAAGATTTTATTCTCAAAAATCTCCGCCTTCATCGCCCAGCCTCAAGGCTTCACTATAATTTCGAGGAGGGTGGAGCTTGTCATTATATCCCGGCTTATTCTCCAGCTTTCAATCCATGCACAAACTTATCCCTTCTCAAGGCCAGAGTTGCTAACTATTCCTGGTGCAAACCTTGCAAGAGCGTTTGAACTTCACCGAGTACTTTTTCTTTCACGCGCTTAGTCCCTTCGTCGAACTAATAAATTCTTGGACCTTCTCATGAACTTGATCCTGCTATACATCTCGCCTCAAACTCTTGCCTGAACTCTTCCCACGTCATTCTGTCACATCATGAGTTTCTTCCATTAATTCACAAATTCGGGCATCACCCCGAAACAAGAAACTCGCATACCCGGATCTTCCCTCCCGGTCCGGACATGGGAAATAAACACGTGGCTCGTCTCTGACCCGCCACTTTTCTTCGCTATTCTTGGATCGTAGTACCCTTTCCCAAACTCGAGGTTGATGCCTATTGAAAGACCGTGTCGGTTCCACTCGGTCGATGCTGGGAGGTACCGTTGTCCTCTTCTGACATGTGTAATCAAGCTACTTGTAGCGGGGGTACAACTCTCCCCGAAGTTTCGCCATAACTTACTGAATAATTCCCGATTCTAGCTTCATCCGAGGGCGTAGACTCGTGGGTTAAGGAAGAAGGTTCTCCTTCATTCACCACACCCTTACCGCGATTTCGATAACTACGCCTCATCTACAAAAATAATCACAATAATAAACTCAAGGAACAATTACTATAAGGAAAGAATTACTCACGATTTCGTTATAGACGTCCGTGGGCGATGAGAATATACTAATGTCAATCCCAAAATCTTGCTCGATACCAAAAATGTAAACAACCTCTTGAAAACTAGTACAATGCATGCATAATAACAATATAAAAATTGGGCCCCAAAATTTTCTTTTTCATTATAATTCATATGTCTTTATACACAAATAGATGATACAAAATTCATTTTAAAAAGACAAAAGCGGGGAAAGGGCCCGGGAAATTTGGTAGCTATCTCTCTTACGCTTGCCGCACGCCCTCCGATACATCATCACCTAGATCCCCCTGCATCCACAAAGGAAAATAAGCAGATGAGCACAAAATAATGCCCTCAATAAGTAAAACCCTCTCCAAGCCACCTGTCCCCAGTATGTATAATTTCTTAATTCTTTCCTTATACTATTTCCCGATTCTATTTACTTTCTAATAACATCATGGCCTCATCTTACCGAGGTACATGGGAGATAGGCGTTCACACACCATCTCACTCTCCATGGCTATCGGGTGGAATTCACGAAAGTACCCAACCCGTTTCTTAGTGACTACCGAGTGAGGATCACAAAGCACCAACTCGGTTTTCCTAACTATTGGGTGGAGATCACCTAGCACCTACCCGTTCCTCATAAATTTTGGGTAACGATCACCAAGCATTTACCCGTCTCTAGTCACTATCGGGTGATGGTCACAAAGCATCAACCCACTTCTCCTAAATGTCGGATGATGATCACAAAGCATCAACCTACTTATCTATTACTAACCGGGTAGTGGTCACAAAACATCTACCCATTTCTACTCCTCATCAGGTGACGATCACAAAGCATCGACCCATCTCTAAGGGCTATTCGGTGGTGATCACAAAGCATCAACCCGATCCCCATAACTATCGGGTGATGATCACAAAGCATCATCCCAACTATACTACTCTTCTAATTCACTCTATTGTAGCATTTTTCAATTCTCTCTACCCTTAGAGTAGTTGTATACACAAAGTTTCCTACTCTTTCTTAGGTCACTTTTCAATGCATATAATAATGCATATGGATGGTTCAACTCCACTAATGCACTTATGAAATGCCAACATGCAATATTGCAAGAATTAAGGCTCACTAATCATACTCAAACCTCTATTAGGCATTTCATCAAACAACTCATGTACACTATAAAACTCTATTATAGCAATGATTCTAACACTTTTTCTAACCATCCAAAATGGGGAAAAACCCCTTCACAAAGCCATAAAACCTGTCAAACAAAACACTTCTAAAAAGGGATCCATAACACCCCTTCAATTTCATCTCAAACTACCTTTCCAACCCAACAACTCATTTCTCATATTTGTAAGATGTAAGCATTCTTAAGGCATAGAAATCTCTATTTAAACCTCCATACATGGCATACTACATGTACATCACATACATACATCCTTTCTATCAAAACCCTAATCAAGAAAATTCATAAATCTCAACTTGGGTTGGGTTTTACTTACCTTGTTATGGAGAGACTTCACCAACTCTTCCTTTCACTTGGTTTTGCTTGACTTGTTCTCTACTCTTAGCCAAAAGAACAAAAACTCTCAAACTTTAATAAAACCTAAAACTCACAAATCACACAACTTAAGTAGGAATCCCTACCTTAAGAAGCCTTAGGTTGCTTTTCTACCCCAAATCACTTCAAAAACCCCTTGAAATTCCTTGATCAAAAGAAAAGAGAAGTTGAGAGGAGCAAAGATAGAGAGTTGCGTTTTTGGAGAAGAAGAATGAGGGGTTTTCTAATTCTAATTCCTTTTAATGAAATATATACACACTCATTCCCATTTTGCCCTTACTCTTCTTTGGAAATTCCATCTATATCCTTTGATTCATTACAAACTCACCCCCATATCAACATATTCTCCATGAAAAACCCTTACAATTAACTCCCCACTTTTCCTGCTAATTAGGGGTAGAATGGTCAAATTGCCCTTAGGGAAGAAAAATATCTAAAACTTAACAAACAAATTAATCGGCCTCTCCGCCGCAGGCAAAGGGCCTGATCCGATAGCTTCCCGTGGCTTCAACACCTTTTCGCCGCGGCGAAGATTATTCTTCGCCTCGGCGAAGCTTGGCACACTGAATTTCTTCTATTTTCAACCAATTTCAGGGCAAACATTCAACACAACACTCAACCAAACAATATTACCAAAACCAACTCAAATAAGAGCGAAAGAAGAAACAGCAACTACGTACCTCAAGTGGGGCGTTACACCAAGTGCGTCCAGCACTGGTGTACTGTTCGCTTGGTTGGCCGCCACTGTCTCTTCCTCAGGTTCCTTGCCCGACCTCATACTGAAGTCCCTTCGCGACCTCAGGGGTTTGTCCTCAGATTCGGTCTCTGACTCGTCGACCTGAATCTGCTTCCTTTCTTCGACCGTTGAGAAATTGCCTTACGCCTCGGGCGAGCAAGCGATGCTTGAGCGACCTGTTCTGTCTTGGTCGTCTCTTCCTCAGGACGAGGCTAGGGAGGCGGGACAGTTCGCACCGGCTGTGCCTCTGCGGGGTGAGCAGCTTCGGTTCCTCTGGCCTTCCTCGATCGAGGAAAGTTGAATGGCGCTCGCCGGGGCTACTCGGATTCTTTCGGAGGCATGGTCACTGCATGCAAGTACATTAGTAACTAAACAAAAATTATTCTATGACTAGAAGGGAATTAGTGAAACTTACGTTTTGGGGACTCCAAAGACACGTTGTTGCTAAAAAAACCATACTTCCGTAAGTTTGCGGCCATCACAAGCTTCCTCGCGTCCCGACTTTCCTCGGGAAGGACTCCAGATGACATGAGCCCATGCCCGGGTGGTGCGAGTCTTGGGTCTTACTGGTCGTCTTGTTAACTGCAAAAGAATGCAGGTCGTTATAATAAAGGAAACGTATAGCCGATGAACCTAGCGAAGAAGAACCTACTTGGTTTCCGAAAGCGGCGGTAGCCGTCGTAGCAGAACAAGAAGAACTTTATCTCGAGGCCCCCACGTTGCTGGGATAGCTGTGTATCCCTTCGGCGATGGTAGGTCATCAGGACAAGTAATAGGAGTCCTTGTCCTTACTCTTTTTTAGAAAATAGGCGATGCCAAGCTCCACCGCCGTTAGCTCGCCCAAGCTACTCTTGCGGCAAGTGATGTACATCGCAACGGCGATGACATACGCATTTGGCGTCAACTATCTTGGTGCGATCCCGAAGTGATCCAGGACCGACCTAATGAAAGGGTGGAAAGGAATCATCCCTCTACCCTTGAAGATCTCTTCGGAGATCGCAGCTAGGCCATCGGAAGGATGTCACGACGACCGAGTGGCATCGAGGAACACCTCTATGCGGACGTCGTACTGTCTTTTTGTCCTCTTGAGCTCCTCTCGGGTGAGAACCGAGAAGACATCCAGGGATGCGTCCGCAGGAACATCCTGTGAAGATGAACCGGCTCCTTCCTCGGGTCTAGACATTGAAGGTTCCATTCCACAGTCTGTAACATCGACAGCCAGAAGGTCATTTTAGCAATCGCACGTTGCCCCGAACGATGGCATGGAACAAATTCCTTAAACCCTAACAGTAACTCGAGCCGCCATCCATGGCTCGAACCTAACGCTGGCGTCGCGTCTCTGATGAAACACCAAGAGACCCAACGCCATTGCACCCCCAAAATAAAGAAAGAAAAAGACCTTACCTTCTGGGGCTCGTGACCGAGGACAGTTCTTGTTTTGGATATCGGAGAGATGCCAATCGAAAAAGAAGAACTTCGGGTTTGCAAAGATTTTTTGCTTGAGGCATAAGGGATTTTGATGGCATCATCGGAAAAATTTGGGCTTTTATATGGACTACGAACCGACGGTTACCACCCCTCGGAATCAAAATGACAGCCTTCTCTCTCTTCGCATTAAATGCGCCCCACGTCGCATTCAATGTTGTGATGAGGGTTGTCGTTTCGAGTATGTTGTGCAATTAATTCTCTGTCAAAATAACTGTAGGTCAAAGCACACCCAGCATTTAATGCGTTGCAGATCTTTTAACATGTGCACAGCGCTGCAATCTGAAGCAGAGCTCATTGAATCTCCAACCCTAAGGCACGGTAAGAAGCGCCCGATGAATCCAGGTCGCTAGGATGATGATTGTCAGGTCATTTGGGCAATGTTTGAACAAGGTTGTGTTCGCAAAAGGCCCTGTCCCGAGCTTCTTCCATTCAGGTGGAAATGATCAGAACCTCCAATCATGGCATGACTTAGTTTCCAAGGTTCGATCCTTAAACCTTAAAAACTAGGGGACTTTTGTTATGCCTGGGAAATCAAGGGCTGGCGTGGGAAATCACGTGATAAAGTGTGACCTGCTCTCGTCAGAACGGTAAGCTCACGTCAGGCCTGCCAGACGCTATGGAGCTCCCACGTGTCTATTTACCCGCTCCAAATCGCGTGAAATTAGCTTGGAAGGTGGGCAATGTGACATAAAGCCGAATTTAGTCCTGACATTCACACCAACCCATGGATTTAATGATGATTACTTGCATTCATCTTGCTGTAAAAAGAGGAAGACCCCTTCATTAAGGGGATTCGGCTATTTTACACTCTGAACTAACTCTCTCTCTCTCTCTCTCTCTCTCTCTCTCTTGTAAACTTTGTATTTATTTTTCCTGATCATTTGTAAGTTAGTCCGCTGTTGCGACCTAACCCACAATACTAGTACAAATCAGTGGACGTAGGACTTGCTACCTTAGCATCCGAATCACTTTAAAAAGCTCTCATTGCATTTATCCTACATTCTATCCATAATCACGTGTGTCTCTTGACCAATCAACGTTATGCACGTGTCAATTAGTTGGTGTCAAAAATCACGCATCAGCACAACTGTTTCTACGGTCTTAGAATATGTTATACCTCAAAAGTCACACTTATGTCAGCCCAATAAATGTCTTTTTGTACTAGTTTCTAAGTCTATATCTGCTCAAAGATATTATACCAATCCTATCTCATTTCAAAAGATAAATGGACGAGAGTCTTTCATATGTCAAGACAACTTGCAAAACACTCATTACATTGAGTTCAAAGGTGTATAAATTGGCACTTCTCTTCCCGAAAAGGAAGGCTGGGCATATGAGAGCTAAAGCATAGATTTAAGCTCAATTCTTTCTCTCTCTGAAAACTCTGTATTTCTTCATCTTTGTATGCCTTATGGGCAATATCATAGAAATAGTTAGAGGTCAATAAAATAACAGTGGATATAGGAGTCGCTTGTTTGAGCATCTGAACCACTATAAAAACCTCTTTTGTTAGCCTATTATTTATGTTTTCTACAATATATACGATCTCAGATCCATATTCAAATCTCATAGATCCATAACGTGCAATTTCAAAGGCTCTCTTAGCATTTTGCACGTACGATTCGTTGGCGTCCCAAAATCAAGCGTCAACAGAACAATTATCTTGTTCATCTTTAACAAAAAAGATAGAAGGAGCAGGCATCAACATCGAAGTATAGCAGCTCAAAAACAATCTTTGAGACATGAAAGAAGTGGTGATTGATGTTGAGCAAAGACAAGTGAAGGAAGAAAATGTGAGGGTTTGGTTGCATGAGCTGAAAAACACATTGTATGATATGGAAGATACGTTTGATGAGGTATGTTTTTCGTCTTGCGTTTTAATAATATTTCCAAGTTTATTTTATATATTTGTCTTCTTTACATATTAAGTTCTGTCGAATTAGGGAAAAAGATCTAGAATGCAACGAGGTTGACTAAGAGCCTGTTTGGTATATTAATACTGAATGTTAGTTTATACTTAATCAATGTTGTATATATAGTTGCATAAATGATGAATCGTCAATCATGTCAATATAGATTATCATGAGTGATTAACAATATAGATTATCATGAGTGTCGTTCTAGGATCAGTTTCAAGCTAGTTTTATCATTTCAACATTTTATAATTGATAATTAATTTGCTGGATTTATAATTTTGGGTTTTAAGTTTATATTTTATTTTAAATACTTTTTATAAACTATATAAATTTTGAATATTATGTTTCTTCTAATTGAGTACATACATTTTTTTAAAAATTAAAAAAAAGGAAAAAAAAAAGTGATTAGATAACTTTCCATAAACTTGCCAAATGAGTGGTATAGTGCCAGCCCGACCTATTTCTTCTAGGCCCATTTTACCCATGGCACTAGACCAACCCATAATGAACAGTGAATTATGTTGGGCCAGCCCAAATGCGATTTTAAAATTTAAGGCCCTGAACAACCCAATAGATACGATATAAATGGACTATACCGAGCTTAACCCCAAGGAAAAAGGGGCTAGAGGCTTTATGGGCTAGGCACTAATACTTTTTTATTTTTTATTTTTCAGTGGAGGTATTTCCACTCCACTAAAAAGCCTCATTTTTTAAAACACCTTGTTTCAAAGTTTGAAAAACTAAATCTTTTTTCTTATGGCACACATAAATTTCATAAATTTTTAATTTTAAAAGAGGGTTAACATTTCATTCCCTTCACTTGTGCTACATACTTGCTGCCACTAGTGGTGGGTGGTTTCAGATACCTATCCAAATTCAAAGAAATCGGAATCAAAATCGAAATCGAAACTGGCCAATTCCTTGGATTTGGAATTGAAATAGGAACCTGAAACATAGGTTCCAATTCCGATTTTGAGTACTTAATTTAATCACCCCCTACTTTCAAAAAAAAAAAAAAAAAAATGACAAATAAAACTTCTAAAAATTACAATACACCCCAACAGTTTACAAAAAATTATAATTCAGTCTTGATTCCTACCCTCGATCGATTTTTATTTCGGTTTTTGTTCCAATTCTAAATTCCTGTACGTTGGAACTGTCCTATCCGATTCCTGATTTCTAGAACTAGAACCTACCCTCACCTATTTAGAGTAGGAACAGGAACCTTAAATACCCTCTAGTTCCAGTTTTAGCCGGTTCTTTGACAAACCCCTAGCTACTGCGGTTATTCCTAAAACAAAATTCTAGATAATCAAAATGAAAGTTCTAAAAATTCAGAGCTAAAAATTCCTTACAAATATTCCCAAGAACATAATAAACTTAAATAATATAAAAATATATAGATTAAAATAGCTACCAATACTTTGAAGAAATTAATAACAATATATTTATATGTGACTACAAACAATCTCATATCAAACCCTATCTTTATTATTCATTCTCATAAAGGAAATTAGAGTTTATGAAATAATAGTGGGGTGTCAAAAGTGCTTTTAAAGAATAAGAAATTAAAATTAATTTTAATAATTTTTAATAAAAAGTGGGAGCTTATTTAATCCATTCTTCTTTTTTTTTTTTTTTTTTATTTTATTTTATTTTATTAAGAGTTGTTATTCAAGCCTCACCATAACTCTGTTTAAGGCCAGTTATTAATTTTTCAAAAATTAAAAAAATATATTATATATACAAATGACCAAAAAGTACTATTTATATCATAACCTTTACCAAGTTTTTCTAGTTTTTTAAACTTTTAAAGACTATAATTCTAACCCACAATCTATTTATTTATTTAATTATGCTTTTTTCCTTTTTCTGGCCTACGTCTATAGTGATGATAATGGTTTCATTATATTAAGAATAGTAAGTGTTACAACCATACACTCCCACACTTCTCACAATAGTCAAGATTATATGTTTTCATCCAATCTTAACGCTAATAGATATTGCTAGTCCTAGAGAATGACTTTGCCAATGTTGTTAACTTGTTAGTGTATGTGAAGAGAAAGATATGGCCTTGAAACTTTTTCTTATGAGTAGAATCAAGGAAAAAATGGAATTTAAACATTAATTTGTATTAAAAGGTTTTTCTTATGAGTAGTTATGCAGTTGAGAGATTAATTTTGAGTAATTAATGGTGTTGGTGTCCATTTTCAATTATTTTTCCTTAAAACTTTTCCCAGGTGTTACGTATACCCAATGACAAAGCAGCTTCCTTGATAAAAGATTTAAACAGCAGACTATGTAGTATTGCCACAGAGAAAAATATGTTTGATTTTACTGTGAATAGGAGTGTTGAGCTTTCGAGCCATTCCAATGCATATCCTTGGTTGATGAGTCTGAGATGATTGGTCAAGTTGAGCTTAAGCAAAAGCTAATAGGTATGTTCTGTGAGAGTCGTAGTGACAAACAAAAAGGTCCTTATATCATCTCACTTGTAGGGGAAAGAGGAACTGGAAAGACATCTCTCGCTAAAGTTGTTTATGAAAATGACAAGGTAGCAAGTACGTTTGAGAAAAAAATATGGGTTTCTGCATCAAATCTTTTTGATGAGCTCAAGATTGCCAAAGCGATTGTTGCAGCTTTAGAAGGTGCAATGTCTGCATTTGTAGATTTAGGGTCTCTTCTACAACATCTATGCAAACTAGTTATTGGAAGAAGAATTATTCTTGCCTTAGACGATGTGCAAATAGAGGATTACAACAGGTGGAAACCCCTTCATTATTGTCTAGAGAATTGTCATTCTGAAAGTAAGATTTTGATCACTACACGAAGGAGTCAATTTCACGAATAATGAAGGCGGCTGACCTTCTCACTGTTAAGGAATTATCTGATGAGGAATGTCAATCATTGTTTAGACGGTTTGCATTTTTCAATAAGTTGCCGAAACAATGTGAAGAGTTAGAACCCTTTGTTAAACAAGTTGTAGGTAAATGCAAGGGCTTGCCTCAGTTGCGAAAGTAGAATTGCAGAAAAAGAAACATAGCAGAAAAATCAAAGTAGAGTGTAAAACGTGTGAGCTAAAACTTTTCTCTTTTCTTACTGAGAAATTTTACATGAGTTCACTTATATAGGGTGAACAGTGAACAAAGTAAAAGTAAAAGTTTACACGATAAGTCAGCAGAGTAAAACACTCTTTACTTAAAACGAACTGCATGAGTACGAATTGCATGAGCTTTACTTAAACGAACTGCATGAGCTTTACTTAAACGAACTGCATGTACTTTACTTAAAACGAACTGCATGAGCACGAGCTGCATGAGCTTTACTTAAACGAACTGCATGAGCACGACCTGCATGAGCTGAATGAGTAAAATAAGCCTAGCTCATTTTCAGTCTATCCTAACATCCTTTCGTAAACAAAACCTCTGTGATTTTTAGTCAGCCATAGTCAACTAGGTTCAACAAGTCCAAAACTAAATCCTAACATCTTCCTGCAAGTTGAACTTCCTCAAGTGATACAGCCTGACAACACATGTAACTCTAGTCACATAACTTGAAGCAGAAACTCACAATTCCAGTAATCTAAAACTGAACCAACTTACAATTCTAGTAATCTAAAACTGAACCAACTCACAATTCCAGTAATCTAACACTAAAACAGTTCCACATTTCCAGTTACTGAAATCTGAGTCACCTTTCAAACAGTCAAGTATCACTTGACTAACCATGCTGCATCATTTTCTAGCCAAAACAGCAGCCAACTAAAAACTTCATCAAATTTCCGACAAACAACCATAAAAAACCAACTAAATTTCAAATTATCACCAATCAAATTTTTTTTTTTTTTTTTTTTAAGCAAACAACCATAAAAAACCAACTAAACTTCATATTATCACCAATCAAATTTTTTCAGCAAACAACCATCAAAAACCAACTAAACTTCAGATTATCACCAAAATAATTTCTAGCAAGCAGTCATCAAAGAACCAACTAAACTTCAGATTATCACCAATCAAATTTTTCCAGCAAACAACCATCAAAAACCAACTAAACTTCAGATTATCACCAAAATAATTTCCAGCAAGCAGTCATCAAAGAACCTACGTAGCTTTACAAACTTCAGCAGATGATGTAACAGTCAGTTTCTCCTGCAGGATTGCAAATCTAGATAGTAAAAGTGCTTTGGTGAAAATGTCAGCCTTTTGATACTCAGTGGGAACATATTGCACTTTAAGTCTATTATTTGTGACTTGTTCTCGCACATAATGTGCATCCAACTCAATGTGCTTAGTCCTTCCATGAAAAACTGGATTATAAGCAAGAGACCCTGCAGTTTGATTATCACACCAGAGGATAGGAACTTAAGGAAGAATGAGACCAATTTTAGAAAATAGGCTACTAAACCAAGCAAGTTCAGTTGACCCTTGTGCAAGAGCCCTATACTCTGCTTCTGTGGATGATAAAGCCACAACCTTCTTCTTCCTTGAATACCACTGTATCAGATTGTTTCCCAGAAAACCACAACATCCACTGGTTGATCTCTTGTCCTGAACACTATTAGCCCAATCCGCATCTGTATAGCATGTCAAATTAAGTCTATGACTGGGGCTAAACTGAAGACCATAATCTGAAGTTCCCTTGAGATATCTAAGCAATCGTTTACAGGCTTGCCAATGTAGCTGAGGGGGGGCTTTCAAGAATTGACTCAACTTATTCACAGCATAAGAAATATCTGGTCTAGACAATGTCAAATATTGTAATGCACCAATTGTACTCCTATAGAGGGCTGAATTTTCAAATGGTTCACTATCTTCAAAGGTATGTTTGGTCCCAATTGCCATTGGAGTTGAGCAAGGTTTACTGTCAAGCATGTTAGTTTTAATTAGTAAGTCTTTGGAATATTTCTCCTGTGTCATATGAAGACTTGACTTCCTTCCTGTCACCTCAAAACCTAGAAAGTATTTGAGTGAACCTAATGCTTTTAAAGCAAATTGATTATTCATATCAGTGACAGTTTGCTGAACTAAGCTGAAATCATTGCCAGTGAGTAATATGTGATCAACATACACCAATACATACATTATATTCTCATCCTTTTGTAAATAAACAGACTCGGATCGGCCAAGGAATGACTGAAGCCCTAACCAAGAAAGGCTTTCTTTAATTTATCAAACCAGGCCCTTGGTGCCTGTTTCAGACCATACAAAGCCTTAGTAAGCTGACATACATGATGAGGATGATGAGGACTCACAAAACCCTCAGGCTGAACCATATAAACTTTTTTGGTAAGGTCACCATTCAAGAAAGCATTATTAATGTCCACTTGTTGTATATCCTAGCCATAACTCATAGCCAAACTTAGTATAACTCTAACAGTGGGAGACTTCACCACAGGACTGAAAGTTTCAAGATAATCAATACCAGAGGTCTGCTGGAATCCTTTAGCCACTAATCTGGCCTTAAATCGCTGAATAGAGCCATCAGGATTGGTTTTGATTTTAAAAACCCACTTACACCCAACTGGTTGTATCTCGGATGAGGCAAGAACAAGTTCCCAGGTTTTATTAGACAACAAAGCATCATATTCTGACTGCATAGTAGCCTTCCAAGTAGGATGTGTAAGTGCTTCAGTTACAGATACTGGTTCCTTAGTATCAAGTGCAGAAGTGGAAAGAAGGGCAGTGTTATGGGCCTTGGCTTTGGCTCTAGTAACCATAGGGTGAGTATTAATGGCAGAAGGAACAAAAGGTTTAGTTAGAGGCAGCTGAACTGTAAGAAGGATAGTATCATAAGAGGTTTGAGAGGAAATTGTAACAGGTGACAGCCAAGATTTGGGAGAATCTGAGTTGGAGAAAACAGATATTACAGGATCAGAAAAGGTTATGGTATTAGAGGATTGATCAGTATCATATGGAGCAGATTGTGTAGTGTCAGTGGGTGTTGATGGTGAAGACAAGAATTCAAATGATGTAGGCAAGGATTTAGTAGAAACTTTAGGGCTGAAAGCTGATGTAGAGGTGTACTGATCAGGGTCTGAAGCTAAGAAACCTCTTGCTGAAGGAACTGACTTTATGGATGGCATTGTGTTAGGTGCCTCAATTGATGTTTTTAACTAATCATGTGTAGTAGGACGTGTAGATTCTAAATTGACTGGGGATGAAATTTGTAAAGTAGAGACAGGAATAGACCAACTGGGATGACCTGACATAGAAGGAAAAGACTCTGAATTCATGGTATTGTTTGATGTAAGTGATGTTGATTCAGTAAAAGACTTGAAAGGAAATTTTGATTCATCAAAAGTGACAATTTGGCAAATGTATATTCTGCCAGAAGGTGATAGACACTGATATCCTTTGTGGTTAAGGCTGTAACCTACAAAAGTACACTTAGATGTATGAAAGTTGAATTTGTGTTGACTATAGGGTCTAGGAAATGGATAAACAACAGCCAAAAATTCGTATAACAGAGTAGTTGGGGACAGCTTTGAATAACATCTGAAAGGGGGAAATATTGTCTAACACAGGGGTAGGAAGTCTATTTGTAAGGTAGGTGGCTATTTGGAAAGCATACCACCAGTATTTAAGAGGCATATATGCTTGAGCAAGAAGAGTTAAACCTTGTTCCACTATTTGCCTATGCTTTCTCTCTACCCTCCCATTTTGTTGATAAGTATGGGGACATGGATGTCTAAAATGCCATGAGCTTTTAAGTATGGAACTAGAGTCCTATACTCACCCACCCAATCAGTTTGAACACATTTTAAGGAAGCAACAAACTGTTTTTCAACTAGCTTGTGAAACTGTGTAAAAACAAAATATGTTTCAAATTTGGTTTTCAAGGGAAACAGCAAGGTAAATCTTGTGTGATCATCCAAGAATTGAATGTAATATTTGAAACCTTCGGGAGAGGGGATAGGGGAGGGTCCCCAAAGGTCTGAATATACCAGTTCAAGTGGTTTGGTGACATGAAATGTGGATTTAGGATAGGTGGATTGATGCATCTTGCCAAATTGGCATGCTTGACAAAAGGTAATATTAGATTTGTTATTGGATGGTATTTGTAAGTGTTTAAGTATTTGTGTGAGTACAGATTTATTAGGATGACCTAGACGCTTGTGCCAAATCATAGGATCAGTTTTTTGCATAGGAAAAAGTTGAATAGAAGTATTAGTTTTACTGATAATAGAAGTGGCACAAGTAGAGGTTACATTGCTAGGTTCAACAACACTATTACATGCATTATAAAACTGACTCTTAATAGGAGTACAGGATGAAGTACATTCATTGTGAACTGAAGACAACTCAGGTTGTTTATTCATAGGATTACTAGGATCCTTATTGGAATAACAAGGAAATGAAGCAATACAGTGGCTTGGCATGGAATTGAAGGATGAAACCAAGACAGCAGTAGACTTAGGAGTAAAGTAGGCTGAACTTTGAAGCTGATACAGGCCAGACTTAAGTGTTTCCTTGTAGAAGAATGGCTTGGGAAGACTTGTCCTTTAGCACACAATGATTAGTGAAAAACTCAATAAAGACATCATTATCTCTAGTTAATTTAGAAACACTAAGTAAATTTTTGGTGATATGAGGAACAAATAATACATTCTTAAGATGCAACACTTTATTAACACAAGATAAAACTGCAGAACCAGTATGTCTAATTGAAAGCAACTCACCATTTCCCACCTGAAGCTGCTCACTGCCCATGTAGTTGGAACTTGAAGTCAATTGGGAAAAATTAGAGGTAACATGGTCTGTTGCACCAGAATCCATGTACCAAGCAGTGTCTTGGACTAAGGATAGAGTAGCAATGTAATTGATTGCTGGAGGAGATCGACTATGATTCTGTGGCTGAGCTGTGAAGGCTTGATTATGCATCTGTGAAGTACCAGAATTAGTGTCTAAACTGCCTGAAGAATGACCAGCAGCTAGGGGAGACTGTGACTAGAAATTATTTTGAAGCTACATTGAGGGGACTGTATTAACACTCTGTGAGTAGTGTTGAGAAGGAAAAGATGTATAATGTCCTCCATAGTTAGGGTCAGGTGGTCTTGAAAATACTCCAGGATTAAAGTTGCTCTTAATTAGGGAGTTGTGCCCAGTAAAATTCACATCGAAGCGATGGTAACAGTTTAAAGCCAAGTGACATGTTTTCCCACACACTTGGCATATAAATTTATTTCTACCTCCTGCACGACCTCTGCCTCTGCCACCAGTATAGTTTCCAGAAAAATGTGGTGTGAAAAACTGAGTTTGCTAGTGTGTGTATATAGGTGAGCTCTGTTTATTTGGAAAATAGGATGAACTAAGACTTGGAGACTATGATATAGTTGAAGATTGGTTGTTATATTGAGTAACACTACCTTGAAGTTGGGATGAAGTCTGACTAGACTGAATTTTTTTTTACATCATTATCAGTAGACAAATTAGCAATATTTGCTGAGCTACTATGAAATTCAGCATGTACCATAGAATTCATTGCACTATTTGCCTTTTCCAACTGTAATTCAAACTTCTATAAAACAGTCTGTGCTTCTTGAACTGTTATAGGATCAACTTTGGATTCAAGCCTAATGGTAACATTTACTACTGCTGCATCATATTCAGAATCAAGTCCGTCTAATATGTAGTTTATTAGTTCATCATCAGAAATAACAACACCACTGGCAGACAAAATTTCAGTATATCCTTTCATCTTTAGAAAGTAGTCATGCATACTCATACTTTCTTTCTTTGTATTTTGCAAGAGACTTCTAACATGTAGTGTTTTTGCTCTAGACTCAGTTAAAATCTCCTTTTCTAGAGTAAACCAGATATCATTGGCAGTTTGACATTTTGATATTACAGAGAACATTGCCTCTGAAATTGAAGACAATAACCAGCTTATTGACAGTTTATCTGTTTTCTTCCAAAGAGTAAACTCTGAGTTAGGTTTTGTTGTTACCTCTAAATTTGAGTTGTCCAATTGAACTCTAACGAAAGGAGCTGGATATGAAATTAGTCCTGTTAGGTGTTCTTTAAGATCATGAGCTCCTACGGCAAAAAAGAATTTACGATTTCCAGAATCGGTGGTTATCGCTCGTTGGCTTTGGTGAAATCACAGGAAGCATGGATGAAGCAACTGATGAATGATTAGTGAAATTGATTGTGTCGAAGATCTCCTTAGAGCTTGAATTCTTGTTTGATTTATCAAGAGAGGATGAATTTGAAGAGGAATCAGCCATTTCCGACGTTGGTCAGTGGCTCTGATACCAAGTTGCAAAAGTAGAATTGCAGAAAAAGAAACTTGGCAGAAAAATCAAAGTAGAGTGTAAAACTTGTGAGCTAAAACTTTTCTCTTTTCTTACTGAGAAATTTTACATGAGTTCACCTATATAGGGTGAACAGTGAACAAAGGAAAAGTCAAAGTTTACACGGTAAGTTAGCAGAGTAAAACACTCTTTACTTAAAACAAGCTGCATGAGCTTTACTTAAAGAGTTTCGAAGTGGAAGGACAGAGAGACTAGCAGACCTAAGATCGACCGCCGACTCGGGACAGGCCCCGACAAGACAGGGGAAAACCAAAGGCTATGCAATAGAGTTCAAAAAAGAAATTGTTTATGTTTAAACCAATCAAGGGTATTTATACACCGAAGTGATAGCAGTGACCTGTGACGAGATGAGCTAATTACTAGAGACAACGAGAGCAAGCTGGCTTACAGGGGCGATGGATGAGGGCAGAGCCTTTTCCCCAGCCCGTTTCCATTTCATATCCTTTACCTAACTCCATGAGCCATCCTACTCAAAATCAGTCATCACCATCACGTGTCACTACCATACTAGTATCCCACACTATCAAACCCATCACAATCCAAGTACCCTGGAATTACAATCTGGAGGCTGTCGCATCCACAGGAGAAAGGATTGAGCCTGAAGTCACAGAAATCGGGGGAATGACAAGATCCGAAATATGTAAGTGAATGCAAGGAAAAGACTCGGAAATAACGAATAATGAAACAATTCATATATTGACATTTCGTGCTCATTTCCAAATTTCTGCTTTGTTATTCCCATCATCCAGTAACCACAGGATGCTCCACAAGAAAGGTGGCAGGATTTTACTTAAAACGAACTGCATGAGCAAGAACTGCATGAGCTTTACTTAAACGAGTTGCATGAGCTTTACTTAAAATGAACTGCATGAGCACGACCTGCATGAGCTTTACTTAAACGAACTGCATGAGCACGACCTGCATGAGCTGAATGAGTAAAATAAGCCTAGCTCATTTTCGTCTATCTTAACAGCCTCTGGCCATAAAAGTGATGGGGAGTTTCTTGTGCTTTAAAAGAACTTCATGAGAGTGGCAAAGTATATTAAACAGTGAGATGTGGAAATTTGATGAAGAGTTTGAGACTGGTATTCTCTTCTTCTTGTTGAGTTATATCAATTTACCTTCCATGGTAAAAAGGTGTCTCTCATATTGTGCCATCTTTCCCCAAAATTACCTGATAAAAAAAGAGAAGTTAATTAAATTATGGATGGCACAAGGTTACCTTGGATCAGAAAACAATAAAGAGATGAAACTAATGGATCAAGAATTTTTTGACTACTTAGTAACACGCTCTTTTTTCCAAGAGTTTGATATAGACGATGACAGTGGTATCATAAGTTGTATGATGCAGGGGATAGCGTACAATTTTCTCAAATCTATCACTAGGCATGAATGTTTGGCAATGGAAGTCAATGGTGATGAACAACCAAGCCCAAATCCTGATTATCAAGACGAAGTTCATCAATCAATGTTGATGCTTAGTAAGGAAGCCTCATTTCCCAACTCTATACTCGGCTTTAAAAAATTGCGAAGTCTCTTGGTTTAAGGTGGGGTAACAAACTCTTCATCAGTGCCACAGGAAGTCTTTGACCAACTATTGCTCTAAAGAGCATTAGATATTTGTGGAAAACTTTTGTACAAGGATTCAATTGTTGACATTCCATCAACGAAAATAGGAAATTTGATCCATTTGAGATATCTTAATTTTTCCTTGCTAAAGATATCAGAATTACCCGAGGGTTTATGTGAGTTGTATAATTTATAGACCTTGGAGATCAGTCAATGCATCAATCACAACAAATTACCTCAGGGGATGGAAAAGTTGATAAATCTAAGGCATGTGGTAAATGATGAGACTTCATTGAATTACATGCCCAAAGGAATGGAAAGATTAACTTGTCTTCGTACATTAAAAGAATTTGTTGTTAGTGGTGGTGTCAATGCTAGCAATGCATGTAGCCTCAAATGCTTGGAGAATTTTGTCTATCTCCAAGGGTCTCTAAGTATAAGAAAGTTGGGAGATGTGACAGAAAAAGTTGATCCTGGGAAAGAAAAACCACTTAAGAACAAGAAAAACCTCCTTCATTTGTATCTAAATTTCGAGAAAGATACAGAAAAAGAGACGGCAAATATGGATGAAAATGTTCTTGAAGCCTTACAGCCACCTTCAACTTTAGAGAGATTAGAGATTAGAGGCTACAAAGGCAAGACAATCTCACCCACATGGGTAATGTCATTAAGGAAGCTGAGAATGTTAAATCTCCATGAATGCATGAACTTAGACCATTTGCCTTCGTTGGGAGAATTGTCATCCCTCGAGTCACTTTCTATATCAAGTATGCATGTGAAAAAAGTGGATAATGAATTTTTGGGAAGAGAGAGCATCGTCAATTCGCCACATTCATTATTTATTGCCTTCCCTAAATTGAAGGCTCTAAGATTTGTTAACATGGAGGAATGGGGAGAATGGGAAGCGACAACTAATGCGATATGGGAAGAATTTTGTGATTCTACAATCATGCCATGTCTTCATTCTTTATCACTTGTATATTGTCCCAAATTGAAGGCATTACCAAACCACCTTCTTCAGGTTGCAACATTGAATGAATTGAATATCAGTTGGTGTCCTTTGTTGAAAGCACGTTACGATAATCGGCACATATAGAATTGGGACAAGATCTCTCGTATTCCTAAGATTATGATTAATTTTAAGTATGTGGAGAGAGGGAAGCAAATCGATATTGCCTAAGGAGCCACAGGTGATTATTTCGATTCCTTTATTTCAATGTTATTGTAGTTAATTCCGAAGAAATTGTTTCAATCTTTTGTTATGTTTCATTATCATTCAGCTAATTTTCAATTATATATACATGGCTATAATTTTGCTGGAGATAAAATAAGATCTTCCAAACTCATCATCCAATCTTTTTGACTAAATTTAAATTCACAGTCATATGATTTTCACACTGATACTACTTTCTATTTTCTAAAATGGGTGGATTTCAAAAATTCATATAGGTGGTGAACTATCTAATATTTGTTACAATATGTATGTCTACCTATTCTATAAACTAGTAAATTTTATTGAACCATATTTGCAGGAGTTAGAAGTAGAAGTTTCAAGATTATAATGCCCAAAATTATGGTCTTCAAGTATCATTATTACGCCATGATTTTCTTGAGAAATTTACTTTTGTTGTTGATATCTTTAAAATGAAACTGGATAATAATTTTACATATTATATTCTTCCAGCTGTATGTGTTCAAGAAAATATATATTTCTTGTTGCAGTGGCTTTAGATAGTGGTTTGTGCATATGCTTTGAAAAGAGTAATAGGAGAGGATTATCTTCAAGAAAATTAAGGTATGTATTTACAAGAAATGAAGACTACCATTGTATATAGATTTTTTTTTTTTTTTCCTGAAGTATTAAATTTCAGATTCTCAAAATTTGGATTAATCCAAAAGTTGAGAACACTTTACAGGAAAAACTCATATTCACCTATATATATATATATATATATATATATATATATATATATATATATATACACACTATATATGTATGTCCACATATCATTGAGGATCATGATCTTACATATTACATTTTTTAGGTGTGTTGAAGAACATATTTTCTTGTTGCAAAGGCTTTAAATAGTATAATAAGATTGTCTTAAGATTTGAGATATGTATGTTAAAGAAATGAAATGAAGACGTCCATTGTATATAGATAATTTTTCTAAAGCAAAGTCCACCTTGTTTTTAAAAACACTATAAGTCCTAGGAATGCCATACATTAAAAAAAAAGCCACTATTAAATTCTCATAATATTCTCATATTTTATACCATTTCTTCTTTAATTAATGATTAAATGGTGTTTAACTTTGACGATCATCTATTGACATTCTTAATTCACTACGATGGCATCTTAATTCCTGGTTACACAGGTTTGATAATTGAATCTTTAAAATGGCATGTAGACGGTCAAGTTTAGTCCTGGCATTTAAATTCTGAACTGCATGAGGTTTGAATCTCATGCTACTTATTGATAAATTTCGATGGAATTCATGAACCCGAAAAATCAGTTTCGTAAAAATTGTGAATCACCAACTTAGCTTCGTATCATTTCAGGAGCAATACTTTTGCGTGTTTATGAATTATTTCCAAGTTCTACTAAAAATGTTGTCTATGAATAATGTGGTAAGCAAATGTCTCTTCATATATAAGATTATAAATTAAATTTTCAATGTAACCCCTGTGAAATATACTGAAGAGCTAAAATGAAGCTATAATGAATTTGAGAGAACAAAGCTATCTTGTATTCAATTGACTGATTTTTTTGATACAAATGAGGAAGAACACTGTTCTTTTTATACTGATACAGAGAAAAGAGTAAAGTGAAAGTAAGCTGAAAGTTCTACTTAAAACGACACCACTTTGGCCTATTATCAAAAGCATCCAATCACTTAACAATTTTGCACTTTCATCCTCTTATATCAACATCTCCCCTCAAACCAAACCGGGTTTAGGATCTTCATTCCCAGGTTCAATTTTGACTTTTCACTATCAACTTTAATTCACAATCCAGCAGAGGGACGAGCAGCTTGTCTCATGCAAATGCATCAGCTCGTGGTGGGCTGGTTGCTACAAGCAGCTCGTGACAAACTGGTTACTACAAGCAGCTCGTCTCATGCATCAGCAGCTCGTGGCGAACTCGTTGCTACAAGTAGCTTGTCTCATGCATCAGCAGCTCGTGACGAACTAGTTGCTACAAGCAGCTCGTCTCATGCATCAGCAGCTCGTGACGAACTAGTTGCTTCAAACAGCTCGTCTCATGCAAATGCAGTAGCTAGTGATGGACTGGTTGCTACAAGCAGCCCATCTCATGCAAATGCACTAGCTCGTGGCGAACTGGTCTGATCCTGCTCTGCCAAAACTCTCAACACGGTAGCATAACTTTTAAAATATCAGTTTGCCAAAATTCAAAAACATATTTTGATCTCGCACTGCCAATTGCAAACTCAACAGTAAAAAAAATACTGTAGAATCAGTAACGAGAACTCAAACTGGCACCATCAAGAACTGTCATTTTTTTGTCGAGGCTCACTAAATTGAAGCAGCTGAGAGGGGTTTTGTCAGGAGATCAGCAATTTGAAGTTTTGATGGCACATATTGAACCACCAACTTCTTAGCTAAAACTTGTTCACGAATGTAGTGTGCATCTAGTTCAATATGTTTGGTCTGTGCATGAAAAACTAGATTAGAAGCAAGCGCTCCAGCACTCACAATATCACACCATAGCATAGGAGTTGTAGGAAAATTTAGGCCCAATTTAGAGAACATATTCTGTAACCAGGCCACCTCAGTGGCAGTTTGAACAAGTGCTCTGTATTCAGCTTTAATTGAGGACAATGCTACAACTTTTTGCTTGCGAGAACTGCATTGAATGAGATTTGGACCTAAGAAAACACAACACCCACTTGTGGACCATCGATCATCAGGACTACTTCCCCAATCAGCATCAACATAACACTCAATATTTAATGATACTGCTGGCTTAAAATGTAACCCAAACTGAAGAGTACCTTTGATGTATTTAAGGATCCTTTCTCGCGCACATGCTGCATTTGTTGGGGAAGGGGCTTGCAAGTGTTGACTGAGTTTGTTAATCGGGAAGCTGATGTCAGGGACGAGTAAGGGTTAAATACTGCAGAGCATCAATAGTGCTTCTGTATAAACTGAGATGTTCAAAAAGTGGGTTGTCTAGTGAAGATAACCTGGTAACAACAGCCATTAGAGTGGATCAAGCATGAGCTTCAAGCATATTAGTCTTCACAAGTAAATCAGTTGCATACTTAGTCTGTTTAAGATTAATAACAACTAAAGTTCTGGTTGCTTCCAAACCCAAAAAATACTGCAAAGACCCCAAAGTTTTCAATGCAAATTCATCATTCAGATCTGTCATCAGTTGACTAATACAAGTAGGATTGGACCCGGTAATGAGAATGTCATCAACATATACCAAAACATAAGTGACAGCAAAATTTTCCTTGAAAATGAAAAAGCTAGAATCTGAGATGGAGTTTTGAAAACCCTTAATCTATAGTGTAGTTTTTAACTTGTCAAACCAGGCCCTAAGAGCTTGCTTCAACCCATACAGAGCTTTATTCAGTTTGCAAACAAAAGAGGGATAATGAGATGATAATTAATTTTAACTTTTCTTGATTGTAGCTCCTTACGATGTTTAATTTCATGAGCGAAGAGCAAAATCTACTGTTTGTTGAAAAAGAGCATTCCTTAAGTTATTGATTATGGTTAACTTCTCACATCAATATCGCAGCGGTTCTTTGTTCAAGAGACTTTTAATGCTTAATGATTTCTAATTATCAATTGTGTGTTTCCTTTACAAGCATTTGCTTTTGTTGTTTATTGGCTCAAATTTGATTGTTTTAGTTTAGAGTTTTATAGATAAAATGTAGAGAGACTTCAGAATGCCTGTTGTCAAGACTTGAGAATACCCTCTAGGATTGGAGTTGTTGAGATTTGCGAGCTTGTAATACTTGGTTATTGTAATGAAACAACATTATCACTCGTGGACGTAGACTATTTGGTCAAATCCCCTATATCATTGTGATGTTTTGTGTGTTTGTTGTGTTGTTTATTTTTCTATATCGTTGATCATTTGTAAACTTTAGTGGTGGAGCTAGCATTGGCCCACCGTCCCTGAAAATGCCAAAAAATTCATAAATTTTATAAACTCACTATTACACCGTAAATAGTCTATTTGATTTATAAATTACCCAATCCCATATAATGTCGGAAAAAAAAAAAAATGGTAGTTAGATTATGAATAATTAAGGCCCATATCATATAAATATATTTGAACTCATTACTTCCAGAAAAATTGTAAAACAAATATATGTATGCTTGGGAAACAGGCAGGCCACGTAGACACGGGTCACAAGTCCATGGGTTGATATATGCGTGACCCGTACCCACCCATACAGGTACGGGTCAACCCATAGGTCACTTGCATATAATGGCATTTTTTGTAGTTTTTTTTTTTTTGGTAGGTTTTTGTTATTTTTTTACTATTTCTTGTTATTCAAATTGCATACTTGAGGATTTAAATTGTATTGATTTAAAAACTTGGTATAAAATTCCTTCATTAAGCTTTCATAACTTGGTTAATTTGATTATAAATGGATGATTAAATTAAATTTGATTAGATTTCACCAAACATCATTAATTCATTATCAATATTTTTCATATTTATATCAAACTTCACCATATAGAATTAGTAAACACTAAACGCTAAACATACATAATAATTACTAATTGGTAAACACTACACATATAGAATTAGTAAACACTAGACATTAAACATATAAAATTGTTCAACATTCAACATACATACATAGTAAACACTAAACACTAAACAATTAAACATATAGAATTGTTCAATCAAACACTAAACAAAGTCTATCACACATTGATGGTGTTAGAAGCTACCCTTGATTCTATAATCTCCTTCTCCGCTGGCACTTGGCTTAATGGCACTACATGTTAAGCATAATCAATTTCATCTTCTACAATTAACAAAATATAAGTTAACTATTGTAATATATTAACAAACTAAAATATTAAAACATGTGAAATATAAGTTAAAATGTTACCTTTAACTTCATATCCAGAAATCCATGTCCTAGTGCATATCAAAGACTGTGTAATCTTCGGTAAAAGTGAACTTCGATATTTACTGAGCACTTTGCTAACAACACTGAAATTTGACTCCGAAGCAACATTTATTATTGGTATACTCATCATATCACGGGCCATCATGGAAAGTATTGGGTATTGATCACTATTTTGCTTCCAATGGTCTAGGATATCCAGTTTGCAAAATTTGATGCGATCAAACCTTGCCTCTCCCAAATAAACATCCAATTCGGACTTCTTAGTAGCACTAAAGTCACTTTTGTAGTAGTCAAATTCGTACACCATTTGAATATTTAAATTTAATAAAGCAAAATTACAAAATAAACAAAACCTTATTAGTCACAAGAATATAAAAATATATAGGGAGTAGTGACTTACACAAATATCATCTCCAAGGATATTAGGACTGCTAGTCTGTACCCAAGGATCAGTAGGAACCTCATTACAACTTAGACCTTTATAAGTAGCAAAAAGCTTATACAACTCCTCCTTGACCAACTCCAACTTTCTTGATGCAACTATTCGGCCATCAACTTTTTTGTAACAAAAATCAACAAACTCAAACTTGAAACGTGGGTCCAAAATTGTTGCAATTGCTAACACAATGCTATAAGAATCCCAATATTTGTCAAACTTTACTTTCATTTGACTTGCCATGGTACTAACAACTTCATCTTTATTGTCCATCTCTTTGTATAAATGCACTTGAACTCTCCACACATTTTTGAGGTACAAATTTGCTGTGGGGTATTGGGAGGGAACCCAAAAAAAGAGTAGTGATGTCATAGAATGGTTGCAAGAACTTGCAAATCCTCACCCACTATCCCATTCTTCATCTGAAGGAAAACTTTTATAATTGGGATCTATCAGTGACAAATGAACAAACACATGACGATATATTAACACACTTTCAAGCATTAAATAAGTGGAATTCCATCTTGTGGGAACATCCATTCATAATCCTTTTGAGCTTATCACACCAATTTGTTTAGCAAGTTCTCCAAACTTGATTCTTTTAGCCTCACTTCCTTTAACATATTTCACACTTTCACGAATCTTATGTAAAGCCACGCTACTAACCTTTAACCCTTCTTGGACTATGGGATTCAAGATATGTGCACAACATTGCACATGAAAGAAAGAACTACCACATAATAGAGCATTTTGCACACAAAGTTGACTACTTAAAATATCTTCCATCTTATCATTATTACTTGCATTGTCTAATGTAAGAGAGTAGACTTTCTTTTCAATCCCCCAATCTTTTAAGAAATCATACACTATTTATGACAAAAGAGCTCTTGAGTGTGGAGGAGGAATACGGCAAAAATTAAGAATTCTACTTTGTAACTCCCAACTCTCATCAACATAGTGAGCCGATAAAGAAATATACTCATTAGTAGTACAAGAACTCCAAATATCAGAAGTCAAGCATATTCTACTTGGAACCCTCTCTAAAGCAAGCTTAATCTTTTTCTTCTCCCTGTAATATATCTTTAAGCAATATGCCTTAGCGGTGTTCCTAGTATAAGGCTTAACTTCATGATTCAAATACATGTGGACATCCCTAATTCGTTCATGCTCCACTATTGAATATGGATAATTATGTTTTGTGCTTCCTATTGCCATCTTCTCACGATAAATCTCTTGAGAAATCCTCAAACGTCTCAGTTTAGTATCACAATCCATCATCAGTTAATCTACACTACTATTGGTATGTTTAGGACAACCTTCCATATGGCGCCTCAAATTCTTAGTCTCTTGAGTGGAACTACCATATGCATAAGACTTACTACAAATTAAACTCCTTGCCCTCACTCCCTATTTTCTTCCATATATGTTGTAAATTGACCCCAAACATCTGAAACTTTATGTTTTTTTGGACAAATAGCACAAGCACTAGAAGGAAGTTGACCTACGGCTACATTACGACCCGTTTCTATTACCTTATTAAACAAATATATAGACTTCTCCATGCCAAGCCAATCTAAAGGACATAATAGAGTATTTACATTTAAATTAATTAACTAATCATAACAATCCATCCAAAAAAAAAAAAAAAACTCCCATATATATTACAAGCAAACCAGCCTTACCAAATGGCTGGATTTTTCCAACTAAACAGTCAACACTCCTCAATTTAAAAAACTAAAATGCAATCTCTAGGGATTTAGAATATTTTTCCCATAAAACACATACAATCTTTATATAAAAACTGTACTACAATAACTCAATGCTAACAACGCAAATAATGATTCTAACATTAATAGCAATTTGAAATCATACAAAAAGCTCAATTATCACAAGTCATAATGCAAATAATGCATCAAAACTCAATTCTCACAGTGCAAATAATGGTAGTTAAATGTATTGTCTTGTTTGCCCAAAGCATTTGCCAACTTGGTGAAAGCGATTACCTCTGAGAGTGACTGTTGCTGCTGAGAGTTAGGCGATGTTGGAGTGAGAGAGAATGAGAGTGAGAGGAGAGCAAAAGTTGTCGTTCGTCAGTATGACAGGGTAAGAGAGTTTAGACTAAGCTGAGAGTCTCATCGGAGCAGAATGAGAGTGAGAGGAGAGCTGCCACTACTACTGTTTCATTGGCGGTGACCTGGGTTTTGGAGTCGCCATTCGTCAGCTTGAGTGAGTGTGAGAGAGTTGAGACTGACCTGAGAGTTGCATCAGAGCAGAATGACAATGAGAGGAGAGTTGCAATTGCTGCTATTTCATTGGCGATGGCCTGGGTTTGGGAGCTACCGTTTGTCAGCGAGAGTGAGCTATGACCGTGGCTGCATGAGTGAGCTGTGAGTGAGCGTGCTACTTGAGAGAGTTGAGTGTGTACTATGTAGTGTAGTCTAAGTTGCGTTTTGAGTCTTTTGACTTTAGGGTTTGTTATTTGTTAATTATTATTAAATTTTTTTTTTTTTTTAAATTCAATTACGGGTACCCATGGGTGTTACCCGACCCACCCGCAAATTTCATGGGCAAGCCGGCTACGGGTAGTTTTGAAACGGGTATTTTGGAGGTATACCCGTACTTTCCCATTAGGTGCGGGTACCTGTTTACCTGCGAGTACGGGCCCTCTTTTGCCAGGTCTATATATATATATATATATATATATATATATATATATATATTTTTTTTTTTCCTAAACTTAATAAATTATGGTTTGGATGTAAGACAAATCTCTTATTACCTTGGAAATTCTATATTTCTAAAAGGTTTTTAACTTAGTTTACCTTTAGGAAATTATTATTTTTTATGGAATTTATTTATTTATTTTTTATGTTAGTATTGTATTGGGTTTGACAAGGCCCAATAATGAAATAAGCATATTGCAACCTAGTGCCTTAGCCTAATTCTAGTTGGGCCTACACTTAATTCCATCTTGTGAACTGATCACTCTATGAGTTGGACTACCCTATAAGTTAAGCTAGATTGGGTTCCAGCCCATTAACCCACAGAAGTCCAAAATAAGAATCAGAATCCTATTTACTTTCCACTATAGTCAAGATCCAGAATCTTACTTGAAGTGGTAACTTAATTTGATAAACGCAAGTGATAATATTTCCTTCCTAATTGAGACTCATCTACATAGTAGGACTCAGAGTTTTACTACGACTCCAACCCCTTTGGTTTACTATATAAGCGGAGGCCAGACCTCTTTTTATGTATTAAAAAATAACCCATAGCTCTTAGCTCTCAAAGTTCTTGCTACCAAGAACCTTCGTCTCTCTTGCTATAAAGTTTAGTTTTGACAAACTTTATCACCTTCCACCACCACAAAGTTGTGCTTCGGCCACTTTGTGTTAGTCGAGCCCTAGCTGCATTATTCCGGTAAACCCTTCAGGCTTTCAGCCATCACTAAAGTACCTTCAACTTTGTTGCCTGGAGTGTCGAAGAGCCTACGGGAGACACCACATCGGCGTCACCTCTTCACATTCTCTTTTCCTCTTTGTGCAGGTCCACCAGATTGTTAGTGGCTAGCTTTTCACAAGATCCATCCTTTCTAAATCAATTGTAGATTTTATTGTCTATAGTTTTAGCACCTACCATGGGGCTTTGACAATCTTTCGACTAAAAATGACTTGCTCCTTTCGTTCTTGCTCCTTTCGTTCTTACTCCCTCTGTTCATCCATCATGGCTGGAAGTACTAAAACCCCTAGGCCTAATGTCGCGTGCATGGCCTTAAGTCAATGCCCAAGACTTGAATGCCCATGTGAATTCATTAATACGCTAGTTTCTTGTAGCTTCCTAGAACTTTCCTCGCTGTTAGCATATTCTTTGAACAAATCAAATAAGAAAGAGAGAAAGAATTCTCGAGATTTTTTTGAAGATTGCCTTTTTTCAAATTGTCTCACGCACGGTATACATAAATATGTACGTCTATTATATTTATTGACATTTATGGTGATATATATATATATATATATACTTCATCTTGGAATTGTGAAAGAATAGTCTTGAGGTGGTCTTTGAGTTCTTGTTTTGTCTTGGCTCCTGCTAAGGATACTGATGCCTCTGTCTTTTTCTGTAAAAAATTGGCAATTTCAGGGGTAATTGCTGCCACCATGCAAAAATTTGTTTTGATGCAATATTTTGAACATCCTTTTGTAAAACATGTTTAGCAGTTTGACAATCAATACGAAGTAAAAATTTTTGATTTAGTAAATCACTTTGAAATTTGGAAATGCATAGGACAATGGATAAAATCTCTTTTTTGATAGTGGAGTATTTTTGTTGAGTTTCATTCCAAAATTTGGAAGTAAATTGGACAACTTGTTCTTTGTTATCTTGTACTTGTTTGAGAATACCTCCATACCCTAAATCTGAGGCATCGGTTTCAACTATTTTGAAGGCTAATGGGTCTGCTAAATGCAAACATGGTAAATGGGTGATTTGGGCTTTAATCTGTCGGATTGTATTAGTGTGTTGGTTTGCCCACGGTGCTGGATTCTTCTTCAACCTTTCATATAAAGGTTTGCAAATTTGACTAAGTTTAGGATAAAAGTCCATAACATAATTAAGACTTCCTAAGAATCTTTGTAACTGAGTTTTATCAGTGATGACATCAGGGAATTTTTTACCAAATTCAATGGATCTTTGAATAGGTATAATTGTACCATTGTAGATTATTTGTCCTAAAAATCGGATCCTTGTTTGGAAAAGGTTTATTTTTGTTTTTGAAACAACTAAACCATTTTTTTTGACAATATGAATAAATGTCTTTAAATGTTTAAAGTGTTGATCTATACTAGATGAAAATATAAGAACATCATCGATATAGACAATAAGGAATTGGGAGTATGGATTGAAAATTTCATTCATTATTCTTTGGAATTCGGATGGGGCATTTTTTTAACCCAAAGGGCATTACATTCCATTCATATTGACCAAATGGTACAGTAAATGCGGTTTTATACCTATCTTCTGGCTTAATTTGGATTTGCCAAAACCCAGATTTCATGTAGAATTTGGAAAAGATTCTTGAATTGGATAGTTTTTGTAATAAATCTTTTTTGTTTGGGATTGGATATCTTATCCATCTTAAGGCTGTATTAAGAGGTTTATAATTTATGACAAGTCTTGGAACTCCTCTTTCAAGTTCAACATTTTTCTGAACATAGAAGGCTGAGCAACTCCAAGGAGACTTGCTTTTCCTAATTAATTTTTTCTGTAGAAGATCATCGATTTCCTTTTTACAATGTTCCTCTAATTCTTTATGCATTTGTATTGGTCTAGCTTTGTAGGTATTTCTTTTTCATCAAAATCATTTTCATAAGGCAGACTGACCATATGTTTTTTTCTATCCCTAAAGGCATTAGGTAGGTCAGAGCAAATTTGAGTTTCAATAGTTTTTTGTATTTGTTTTATCTTTGTGCAGATATCATTATGTTGAAGTTGGGATTCGATTCTTTTAGTTTTAACTTCTTCTTGGAGGAAGTATATATGTTTTTGTTTATAGGATAAGGTGATTAATTTCGTTCTTTAACGTTCAGTATTTTTTGAGGATATTAAGGTTTCTTTGGATGGGTTTGTGTATAAAGTTGAAGACAAGAACTTCCCCCATTATTTGTGTGGATATCCCTGAATCATCAACACTAAATGGTTGTATTAAACTAATGAAGGGTGTTCCTAGTATCATACTTCTTCTCAAATTTTTTACTAATAAGAATGAGGTGTTTAAACAAATATTTTGATTACAAACTTTAACATTTGATAATTTGAAATTGATAAAAAGTCTTGAGCCATTGGCTGATTTAGCAGATTCTAGTGTTTTTTCATAGTATTTTGTAGGAACTAAACCTTCTTGGATATAGTTGAAGTCTGCTCCAGTATCAAATAGAGCAGTTGTTTCTAGGATAAATTCATCATTGATTAAGAGTTTTATCTTAATATGGCATTTTTTATAAGTTATTTGGGTTAGCATATTTATGAAATCTTCATTATGATCTTCATCATCTTCAGTTTTTCTTTTTCTTTGGTGACAAGTAATTTCGAATGTTGTTTTTGTTGTTCTTTTAAATCTTTAACTTCAATTTTTAGTTGTTGTATTTCTTTTGTTAAATCTTCGAGTGTTAATTTCCGTTTTTCTTGTTTTTTGAATTTGTCAATAATATCTTGAAAGCTATAAGCCTTATGGGTTTCTATTTTCCTATCAGTTTTTTCGAAGGTATTTTTTAATCTCTCTAGATACTCTTTTCTCAAAAGAGGATCATCAATTTTATTAACGGCTTCTAAGAGGAATTCTTGGTCTTTGGTTAAGACATTTACTTCATTTTCATTAGAGGTTTCAATTTCATCAATTTGGTTGTCATCAGACATTTTTTTTTTCACTTGAATCAAAATCAGAGGACTGTATCATGATCATTTCAATTTTATGTATGAGCTCATCATCAAGGCTTAATTCTCTAATTCCTTTACTAATTTTACAATATCTAGCAATATGACCCTATTTACCGCATCTAAAGCACATGAATTGTTTTGTGGGTTTGTCTGGTTTAGAAAATTTGCTTTGTTGAAAAGGTTTTTTTCTAAATGCTGGTTTGTATGTATGGTTCTTACGATTTTCCATGGTTTTATGATGATTATTCATGGTTTTGTCACATTGACCGTTACAGATTATTGTTTTCTTGGTTTTCTTTCCTTTAAAAGAATTTCTATGATGATTGTCAAATTGTTGACAAAAATTTCCTAATTCTTTTCCTAACTGTTTTCTCTCTTTTTGCCTTTGGTAGGCGAGTTTTTCATCTTTGCAAATTTTCATTCCAACTTTCTGGACAAAACTATGTAATTGTCCATAAGTTAGATTGTCGTATGGTATAGTACCATCGTATTGTTTCCTAATTTTTTCTCTAACCTTTTCAGCTAGGATGTTGGGTAAACCGACCAAAAATTTAACCTTCCAATAGGCTTTGTTACTATCAGGCATTTGCATAACCCTAACAAAAAATGTTTCTTTATACCATCTATAATCATGAAGGGTTTTGCATTTTAAGTTCATTAGTGCAGCTTGACTTTTGTCTTTTACGTTTGTGAGGTCTCCTACAAAGTGGAGAGTTATCGCAAAAATTAAGGTATTCACAGCATCTTGAATTTCATTACCATCTTCATCCAAAATTGGTATTCCATTATCATTAAGTTTGATAGCGGTAAGAATTTCACTTTGGTTTTGTTCTTGTAGGTGGCTATCCCACCAGGATTTGAGAGAGCCAATGAAGCCAGCTACCAATAAGTGGGCTATGGCTTGGTCTGTTGAACTATGTTTAGTCCTATAGGCATTACTGACCATAGTCATTTGTTGTAAGACCATAATAATGTTATAATCAGACATGCCATCTATGTTCCATTCATAGATAGAATTGGCATTGTATTTTCTTTGTCGTATTTGAGAGGATTCTTCCAAAACTAAATCTAGGCTGAAGCTCTTGGATAATACATTTTTGGAGGTTTTTTCCAATTCATGTTGTTGATTTGAATAGAATGATCACTTGAGGAAGTATTTTGATCATCAGTTTCTGATGATTCTGATGAATCTGTTTTACCAATAAAATTTATATGTTTAGAAGTTTGGGGGGTGTCTGGTGCAACAACACTAGAGAATTCTTCTTTTATCTGGTTGAGTTTTCTATTTATTTCTTGCATAAACTCTTCTTTGTTGGTTAAAGTTTTAGTGTGTTTTGGAGGGATTTCATGTGGAATAAATAAAGGTTTGTTATCAACAATTTTTAGTGGTTTTGACCTTTCGTCAATAGGTTTGAGGATGGGTTTTGCAACAACATCTTCAATTCTATTTAATTGTTCGCTAATAGTATTCAAACATTGGTTTGCATAATTATTTTGTTGATAAATATTTTTTATATCATTTCCTGATATTTCATTTAAATTTTCTTTGACTTTAAAAGGTGAAGCCTTGATTTCTACTCCTTTATAGGGAATCATTACTTCTGTTAAAGGTGGATGAATTGACTCTATTTCTTCACTATCTTTTCCTCTTGCGATTTTCCACGGTTTTGCTTTTGTTTGGACATTGATTGTTTTTTCACTATCAAACCATTGGAAGAAAGGTAAAAGAATTTGGTGTGTTTTCATAAAGTTGTAATAATTTTGTTGAATTAAGTCTCTTTTTTTTTTATTAAAGTTTTTGAAGAATGTTTCTCTTAATTCTTGATTATCTTTTGAATAAAAATCATTTTTTAAGAAGGTTTTATCAATATCAAATTTTTCAATAATTTTTAACTCTGGCAAATCTGTCATTTGGGAATAGGTTGGAGACATTCTTTGTGATGTCTCTTCCCCATCTTGTTGGGAGGGTGTTTGAACTGAATAATAAGGTTGTGGTATGGTTGAGGAATTATCAATTCCTTGAATATTTGTTTTAACTTGGCTAGGTCTAGGGGGGTATCTTACTGAACAAGAAGATCTTCTTTGTTCAAGAGGTTCTTTAGGATTTAATCTGGATGAGGATAAGTGTAAGTCATCAAAACTTATTATTGGAGGCCTACTAAACCTAATCCGAACACTTCCATCAGAATTTTCAGTTATGTTTTCGATTTCTGTATTTTGGATTGGTTGGGTTAAAGGTTTAGGAATTCTCATTTCTAAAGGAATAACTGTGTTAGTTAATCCCTAATCCTCTGGTAAAGTTATTTGATCCCAATTGATCGTTTTAGGAACTGTTATGTTTGATCTTGTTAAATCAGTTTGGAATAACACTGTGTGGCCTTTTTGGTCATGATTAATGGCTCTAGTTTCAAAAGCTGATTGCATTACCTTATATTGAATCCTATAAATGGCTGCTATGGGGATGGTTCCCAGTTTTAAGTCATAATTAAACGTTTTAATATTTAAATTTAAAACGTCTAGTATACTTTGGTCATCTAAGCAGACTGTGAAATCAGGATAACAATTGAAATAAATTGGTCCATTGGACAGGCTGGATTCTATTGTTCCTAATAGAGAATCTCTAAATCTTAGCCATCTACAATCTCTCAAACAGGCAAAGATGGCAGTGTCCAAGCCTTCAATGCTGAGAGGTTTGATTCCTATTTGGACAAGTCCTATATGAAGATAATTATAACTCTTTTTGTACTTCTTAACCATTTCTTTAGATAATAATTGAGTTATTTGAGTAGAATTGTTTATCTTAAGAGTTTTTTCTTCTGTTTTAATAATGTATTTAGATTTTTTTAAAGGGTTAACTCTATTGAGACTTGATAATTTTCCTTCTTTGTAAACATCTGATATAGAAATTTTGGGAATGTTCCATTTATCAAAATGTTTTTGTAAATCTTGAGGTCTTATGACCTGTTTGTCTTTTTGTGTACAATCATGACTTGTTTCAATTATGTTGTCATTTTGATTTATACAAATCTCTTCTTGATGAACAATCTGTTCATCTCTAGTATTAGAACTGGAAGTAGACATTGATCTAGAAAAGTTTTCCATTTTGTGAATCACTTATTTCTTTCCCTACAGTGGTTGGTCAACGGGACTTACAACGGTTAGATCCTACAGCCCTACACAACCCAAAAAGACTTGGTACTCAAAATAATTAATAAACAAAATTTAAACAATCCTAAATCCCTGCCTCCTCCCTGGCTCTAATACCAGAAGGCTTATAGCTTTCAAAATATAAAAAATGAAATTAACACTCGAAGGTTTAACAAAAGAAATACAATAACTAAAAATTGAAGTTAAAGATTTAAAAGAACAACAAAAACAACATTCGAAATTACTTGTTGCCAAAGAAAAAGAAAAATTTGAAGATGATGAAGATCATAATGAAGATTTCATAAATATGCTAACCCAAATAACTTATCAAAAATGGCATATTAAGATAAAACTCTTAATCAATGATGAATTTATCTTAGAAACAATTGCTCTATTTGATACTGGAGCAGACTTCAATTGTATCCAAGAAGGTTTAGTTCCTACAAAATACTATAAAAAAACACTAGAATCTGCTAAATCAGCCAATGGCTCAACACTTTTTATCAATTACAAATTATCAGATGTTAAAGTTTGTAATCAAAATATTTGTTTAAACACCTCATTCTTATTAGTAAAAAAATTTGAGAAGAAGTATGATACTAGGAACACCCTTCATTAGTTTAATACAACCATTTAGTGTTGATGATTCGGGGATATCCACACAAATAATGGGGGAAGTTCTTATCTTCAACTTTATACACAAACCCATCCAAAGAAACCTTAATATCCTCCAAAAATACTCAACGTCAAAGAACGAAATTAATCACCTTATCCTACATAAACAAAAACATATATACTTCCTCCAAGAAGGAGTTAAAACTAAAAGAATCGAATCCCAACTTCAACATAATGATATCCGCACAAAGATAAAACAAACACAAAAAACTATTGAAACTCAAATTTGCTCTGACCTACCTAATGCCTTTTGGGATAGAAAAAAACATATGGTCAGTGTGCCTTATGAAAAAGATTTTGATGAAAAAGAAATGCCTACAAAAGCCAGACCAATACAAATGCATAAAGAATTAGAGGAACATTGTAAAAAGGAAATCGATGATCTTCTACAGAAAAAATTAATTAGGAAAAGCAAGTCTCCTTGGAGTTGCTCAACCTTCTATGTTCAGAAAAATGCTGAACTTGAAAGAGGAGTTCCAAGACTTGTTATAAATTATAAACCTCTTAATACAACCTTAAGATGGATAAGATATCCAATCCCAAACAAAAAAGATTTATTACAAAAACTATCCAATTCAAGAATCTTTTCCAAATTCGACATAAAATCTGGGTTTTGGCAAATCCAAATTAAGCCAGAAGATAGGTATAAAACCGCATTTACTGTACCATTTGGTCAATATGAATGGAATGTAATGCCCTTTGGGTTACAAAATGCCCCATCCGAATTCCAAAGAATAATGAATGAAATTTTCAATCCATACTCCCAATTCCTTATTGTCTATATCGATGATGTTCTTATATTTTCATCTAGTATAGATCAACACTTTAAACATTTAAAGACATTTATTCATATTGTCAAAACAAATGGTTTAGTTGTTTCAAAAACAAAAATAAACCTTTTCCAAACAAGGATCCGATTTTTAGGACAAATAATCTACAATGGTACAATTATACCTATTCAAAGATCCATTGAATTTGGTAAAAAATTCCCTGATGTCATCACTGATAAAACTCAGTTACAAAGATTCTTAGGAAGTCTTAATTATGTTATGGACTTTTATCCTAAACTTAGTCAAATTTGCAAACCTTTATATGAAAGGTTGAAGAAGAATCCAGCACCGTGGGCAAACCAACACACTAATACAATCCGACAGATTAAAGCCCAAATCACCCATTTACCATGTTTGCATTTAGCAGACCCATTAGCCTTCAAAATAGTTGAAACCGATGCCTCAGATTTAGGGTATGGAGGTATTCTCAAACAAGTACAAGATAACAAAGAACAAGTTGTCCAATTTACTTCCAAATTTTGTAATGAAACTCAACAAAAATACTCCACTATCAAAAAAGAGATTTTATCCATTGTCCTATGCATTTCCAAATTTCAAAGTGATTTACTAAATCAAAAATTTTTACTTCGTATTGATTGTCAAACTGCTAAATATGTTTTACAAAAGGATGTTCAAAAAAATTTTTGCACGGTGGCAAGCAATTTTATGTGTGTTTGATTTTGACATTGAAGACATCAAAGGAGAAGCTAATTCCCTGCCTGACTTCCTTACGAGGGAATTCCTTCAGGGGAGATAACCATCATGCCTCCCAAAAAGACCAACCCTCCAATCACTCAAAAACAATCAAAGGCTTCTTATGCCCAAAAGCCCACAAACACCAAATCATGGTATGAACTCGTATGAGAAGAAGAAGCCCAATAATCAAAAGGAAAAGGCATAGCCTCAACAAGCTCTTCTCAGAGCCCAACAAATACAGAACAAATCCAGAATTGGATCAGCTCTTTTCAGCAAAGTCCAAAAGCAGCCCTTGCTATAATTGGGTTAACACCAAATTTACCAAAAAATGAGATTTTGAAATTTAAAGAACTTCAAACTCTTCTAAAAAATTCCCAAGAATTTTCCCAATGTGAAAAAATTTCACTAAGCACATTGCAAAAGGCAGCTCAAATTGCTCTTTCAAAAAACAAAGAACTTGTTCCTACGGCTACACCATTAAAAGCCCTTAAACCAGGACAAAAATATATTCAAGAAGGAATTGCAACTAATCTTTTGGTTTTCGAAGAAGGTTATGATTTTGAAAACCCTAAACAATTAGTTCAACAAATTTTTCCAAAAAACTTTCATTTTATCCCTGAAGATTTAAGGAAAACTCAAAATTTTTATGAATTTCTTCTTGTTGATTCTGGCTCTTGTGAGTTTAAACACTATGAGGATAAAAACCAACCAGGATTTATCACTCATTCAACCTTTCATATTATGAAAATCCTTAGTCCTTCTGATTGGGGATCCAACCCAAACCAATTCAGAAAATTTTCCCAAAATTTTGACCCCCCTGGATATAATTACTGGGACTATCAAAGAGCACGAACGGATCACTCTTTCTCCAAAATAGTCATCACAGGCACTCCTGGATGATTTACTTCAAAAGAAACACTTTATTCAAATTTTCCAATTGGTTTTCCCAATGGTGGGATCATTTTGGATTAATTCCTAAAATCCTACCCCTAACTGTCCATGAAGGATTCAATGAGTTCAAACTCAAGTTCAAAGTTTCCAAAGCAGATTCAAACTTCCCTCCATCACTTCATTTCTCAGCAAAGTTCCACCTCTCGTGGATTTTACAATGGGAATATGAAATCGTCCAAAACATTAGCAATCTCCCTAATTTGATCCGAAAATTTAAAGTCAAGTGGTGGGATAAATTTGATTCATCCCACGTGTCCAAAGAAAAAATTTGACTTTGTCTCTCAAGTTCACCTCATCAAACTCAGGCAATTACCCCTGAAATTGCCAATTTTTTACAGAAAAAGACTGTGGCATCAGTATCCTTAGCAGGAGCCAAGACAAAACAAGAACTCAAAGACCACCTCAAGACTATTCTTTCACAACTCCAAGATGAAGAAAAGGAAGCAGAAGAAGAAGACGGAGAAGATTCTTACCAGAGCTCTTATGCCTCGGTCAACCTCGCCCAGAGCAATGAAGATGACTATTATGGAATCATCTAACTTATTCCAAACAGTTCGAAATTACCGCTTCTCTAAAAAAGAAGACTGGCCAAAAAACCAACATCAGCTTCAGAGAATATCTGGCATAATATTGAAGAGTCAGAGATTCCCTGCAAAAGAGACATTTAATGCTCTTTAAAAAAAAAAAAATTATTAAAATATTCACTCAATAGTATTCATGTGATGCTATAGTAAGATAAGGTTTTCTATAAATTAGAAGGATTCGTGTAATGTGAACCAGGCTTTTGCCAAGCCCATTCTAAACTTTCTCTTTCACTTTCTTTTGATGTAAACTTCCCAAAAGCTCTCCAAAAGAAAGCTTTCATTGTAAGTTAAATTTCTTTCTATAATCATTCAATGTTTAATCTTTCAAGTTCTTTGATTATTCTCTTTTAATCTTTCAAGTTCTCGTTCTTTTAATAATCATTCATCATGTTTGATTTTAATGTTTATTTAAGTTTTTATTTGTGTTCTTTGTTTCTTTAAATTTTTGTTCATCACTTAATCTGGTTCCAGTGCGGCACTGCCGCCGTTACCTAGTTAAGTGTTAATCTCACTTCTTAATATGATTTCTATGCGGCTGTGCGGCCGTTGTCTTATTAAGTTGTAAGATTATTTAAATTAATGTTTATTTAAGTTTATTTAAGTTTTATTTAATCTCTGCATATCTCCTCTTTGTGTGCAACGATCCTGTGTCCCTTCTGGTGTATATATATATATATATATATGTTATGAACCATGTTAGAGTAGGTGCACTAGAGCCAACGTTTTAGCTCTTGTAAACTCATTTTAATGAATGAATAAAAGACATCACTTATTTATGAGCACGTATACTATGGCATCTATTTACTGCGTGTAAAGAAAATAGTAAAAGTCCTTAGAAGGTTGAAACTAGTGAGAAAGGAATTAACTGTTACAAATCTTAACTGTGAGAACCCTATGAACACAAATGGTGCCCCTTCTTAAACTGTCTATAGTCATAGTATAAATCTGACTAAGAACACAGATAATATGGACAGACTATCATCATGTTGAATGACCCAATCAAAAGGTAGTGACAAATTTCACATGTCAAGGTTGTGGGCATCAACTTGGTGCAACGCATGAGTGCTTGCTTGTGCAAGTCCACTAGACTGAGCCATCAAAGGATTCCACACAAGATGGTAAACCCAGTGTCTATGGAATATATCATCTTACGGATGGTGGTGCATGTAGTCCCTGTTAGTGTATATTAGTGTATGCCCTAGAAACCATTCGTGTTGTCGGTTTCAGAGCATTTTGTCTTGTATCTATATATATCATAAATACTAGAAAAAAGAGTTCTTCAATTCATATATGTAAATTGCTTCCTTTATTCAGTCATGCATTTAAAATAAAGTATGTATATGAATTGTCCAAATGATTCATTTAATAGGTAAATGAATTATCGAAAAGGGTTCCCTGCGAAAGCAATATAAATTTGGGCAACTATATTGTACAAGAGGGCATACCGGATGCTTCCGAAAGATATCATGAGTTGATATAAGTACGGATGACGATGATAGTCATGTCACTAGGGCATTGGTATGGGATTAACTAGTTTGGAGAACTGTTTTTGAGCGTGACCGAATAACGACAAATCACTTGGAAAAGCATGTAGTCAATGATTTATCGTTAGGTTATATCAGTGCACGATGTAGTCCTTTGACCTGAGACATTGTAGTCGGATTCGATATGGATGCGTATGGTTCATACGGTGTATAAGTACGAGACTAATCATGTTTCGTACAATAAAGCCTATTTGGTCATCGTTGTTCATATGCGGGAAACGAACGATGGTCAATAGGGGATCCATTGACTCGAAAATATAGGATCGGGAGTACCGCCGACTCCATCCGAACCGAGTTCCTAGGACGAACATCGATAAATGTCGGAAAATTGAATCTCTCGGCCGAGTCTATTATTAGTCATACAAAAGCAAGTTTGTGATGACGAGTTCAACATATTGATCGACGATTCGGTAGAAGATCGAGTTTAGGATTTTGACATTCCATGAATCCATACTCGATTAGGATATCTCAATGGAGGGACTTTACCTGCATGGTACGTATGATCTGAAATGGGTTCGATGAAGTATTTCTTCATCGTGGTTTAGGACTATGGCACATTGCTAGATGTTTACCATAGTCGTTGGGCCTCCGGAGGACGGGTTTTCGATTCATCCGAGGCCTGGGATCACGGCTAATCCACGGTGGACCTACATGGTCACACCAATAGCCTTGAGAAGTTAGAGAATGATGAGAGAGAGAAATGATTATCCGAAGAGGGCTAGCACCTTCCGAGGGTAATAACGGGATTTCTATAGTAATAGTTACATAGAAAACAATATGTGACATTTTAAGGGTTAAAATGGTCAAGCAATAATTATTTATATTTAATTATTATATCTTAAAGTGTTAAGATTAATGAGATGAACAAAAATAACCTTTTAATAGTTAAAGGGTAAAAAGGGTAAATTTATGGGTTGTTAATGTAAACTAGTTTAGTTTACATGGGCCCTTGAATAATATTGATTATTCAAAGGGTAGCATATTAAATTCGTGGGGTCTCTTTATAAAATAAGATTTTATTGGGCTTGGAAGTGAAAAAATAAATAATTGCAAAATAGCCCAAGTATATATAAGTGCAAAAGGTTGCATTTTTGTTCATTATTCACTTGTTCACTCAAACACAAACTAAAAGCTCTCTCTCCCTAGCCAAGGCCACTCTCTAATCCTCTCAAGGTGGTGTTAAAGTGTGGAGGTTTCATCCTTTTGAAGCTAATCTTCATCAATCCAAAGCAAAGGAGTAGGTATAATCTCATATCCAAGCTTTGCATGTAAACCGTTTTTTAATCCATGCTTTTATGCTTTCATTCTCCATCTCCACCACTCTTCATGCATGCTGAATCTTTCAAATGGTATCAGAGCTGAAAGCTCCTTGCATGTCGAATTTATAAGCTAAAATGGCATTTTCCATGTGTTCATATGTTCATCAAACTTGGTTGAGTTTGCATGTTAGTGATATGGTTCAAAAATGTTTTTTTCATAGTAGATCTTTACATGCATGTCTCGGCCATACATAGATCAGAGGTATATGTTCATTCTTCTTCTCATTCTTATATGTTTGAATGATGATAATGGTTATAATGAGCATGCCTTAGTATTGGATGAGTTGTTTGATGTAATAAGCATGTTTGATGCGTGTGTATGTCTCGGCCATCTCTTGATCTTTGGAAAACATGTTTTTCTTCTTGCTCTAATATGTTTGGGTATGTTAGAATATAATTTAAAGCATGTTTGGATGATGATTATTGCATGAAATGTGTTGAAAACTACATGCATGCATATATGTCATTTTCGGCCATGACTAGTTTTGCCATAAAAATGTCATTTCATTCATGTATTGATGAATGATGTTTTAGGAAATGTTGCATGATGATTCATTTAGAAAAATGTTCATGCATGTTCATTTCCATTACTTTGATTAAATGGTTTATGCTTTGACATGCTAAATGTGTTATCTTTAATTTGATTAAAGTATATTTTTTGCATGAAGTGTATGCAAATGTTGCAAGTGTTTAGTGGTGGAATTTGATGTTAGCATAAAGTTATGGATTATTCATTCATATGATGAATTATGATATTATATATGATTGTGGTAAATTTAATGAAGGATGTTTAATTTGATTAAATTATCTTATAATGCATCATTGCATGGCATAAATTATTATATTTTTGAAATGTAATAATTTGGTTGTTTGAATGGTTTCAAAAATGATGATGTAAGATGGTATGATTGTCTTTGAAAAGATAAATATGTCATAAAAAGTATTACTTTAGTTAAAAGTAACTTGTGTCATAGAATGATTACTCTTGGAGTAATAAAACCCACTTATCTATGCCATGCATGACTTTTGTGAAAAGTATTGAAATGATGCTAACAATTAAATAGTATATCTTTGGGTGGAATATGACAAAAGTGTTTGTGTAATGATTCCTATAAAATGTGTAATTGTTGCATGGCCCAAAGTTATAATTAAATTACCACATGAATATATATATAATATCTATTAATATATGAGATATATTTATATATTTATATTCATGCCTTTAAATAATTGTTTATTATATTTGGTATGAATGTTTAATATTTATTTATGTGATGAATGAATTTTAGATTAGAGGGTTGATCATGGGCGTCATTTGGTTTTCAAAATATTCAAAAGTATTTGTAATATTCTTTTATTAAATGGCTTGTAATAATTAAATTTTATTTATTTATTTTAATCGGGCCTGCGTGCCTAAGATCCAATATGTAATGGAATCGGCTAGACGAACCGAAGAGTATCCGGATGACGATCCAATCGAAGATATAGTATTAGGGTAAATAGTTTGCCTTTAGGATGTATTTTCGAAAAGCCCCATGGTCAACCCACATGCTTTAATTTATGCATATATGTGATATGTATGAATTGTTAATTAAACATGGCATGCTAAAATGAATTAACTAAAGGTTAAACCTAAATCTCCCCAATTTAAAATTATTAAATCCAAGTCTCCCATTGTGGGATAACTAAATTCTTTGATATAAATTTTAATATCCCAAGATTTCTATTATGTGAGGGATACAATCTTTATATCATAGAATTAAGTTGATCTTGTTCTTGGATGGATATTTTCACCTTGACCAAGAATTCTATTATGTGAGGACATGATGAAAATGCCATCCTAAGAAAGCACAATGGTTCGGATTTAACTAGCCTAGGGTACCAAGAATTCTATTATGTGAGGTATCCAAGCTAGGACAAGGAATATGAATCAAACCTTATATAGTGATATAAAAGGAAAAGAGTTTCCTACTTATTAGACTTAATTAACCAAGAATTCTATTATGTGAGGTTAATTGAATTTGATAAGAAATTGATTCCCCACTAAGAAATTTAATCCAACTAAAATTTCCGGATCCTATTTAAGGGAGTGTAGGACTCGAATAAAATAGTGGGAGCTAATTTGATTATGCATTAAAAGGTTTAAAAGATTACAAGACACTAATAAAATTACTTTTCTTTGCGGTTTCATCTTTGTGATAAATAATCGAAAAAATGGCCAACAAAGTTCTCCTAAGGATAATGGACAATAACATGTTAACCGGACCTCCAACCTAAAAGATTGGCTAAGAAATCTTAGAATTGTTCTAGATTTTGAAAGAATTGCTTATGTCCTAGAAGCACCTCTTCCACTTGATATTGGACCGGATGCTCCACAAGCTGAGCTTGATGCTCTTGAAAAGTGGAGAGAGGATAGTAGGAGGGCTAAAAATTACATGTTAGCCTCCATGAATAGAGAACTTCAAACTAAGCATGAAGAGGTTTCAAATGCTTATGATATCCTCATAGCTCTACAAGAGTTGTATAGCGAAAATCCAAGAGTGGTTGAGTATGAATTGTGTGCATCCCTTTTTAGCATGAAGTTGAGGGACGGGGAACCTCCAGCTGATCATACTCTTAAAATGATCAATGGATTAGATCGACTGGATGGATATGGGGTGGTCATGCCAGACCGCCTCAAAATGAATTTGATTCTACAATCCCTTCCTCCAAGTTATAAACCGTTTATAACTAACTACAATCTTAATAGGATTGAGAGAAACCTATCTGAACTGCTAAATGAGCTTAAAGAATTTCACAGAGAATGTGAAAGGGAAGGGACATGAGGATGTTTTTTCCGCCTCCACTAGCGGGGGCCAATAAAAAGCCCCAAAGTGCTACAAAGAGGTCCAAAAGTTGGACCCAAGAATAAGAGCTTCAAGAAACCAGCGGCAAAGGCAGAGAAGGCCGATGCAAAAGGAAAATGTTTCCACTATGGAAAAGATGGACACTGGAAGAGGAACTATCCTCAATACAGAATCTCAAGAAAGGCAAAGGAAAAGCGGTATGAACCAATGTCTTATGATTGAATATGATTTAAGTGTTAATTCAGATAGTCATTCCTGGATATTAGATTCAGCAAGCAACATCTCATGTTTGTATGTCTTTGCATGTACTTGAATAGTTCGAGGTGACAAAGGGCGAGATCATTTTGAGGATGGCAAATGGGGCACGAGTTGCGGCCAGAGGCCATGGGGACTTGCTCACTAAGACTACCTTCTGGGCATGTTTTGAATTTGTTTAAAGTATTGTACTTTGAAAAGGCCACAAGAAACATCATTTCTATTTCGCTTTGTGTAAGGCAAGTTATTATGTCTTGTTTAATGGAAATGAATGTTCAATACATTTTGGAAATGTTTTAGTTGGTAAAGCGGTTGAATACAAATGGTTTGTATGTCTTAGAATTGAATGACTATGCTTCAATCAATACCATTTTTAATAAAAGAACTCGATCTGAATCAAATCCTAAAATTCTATGGCATCATAGATTGGGTCATATAGGAGAGAGAAGATTAATACAGCTTGGAGAAAGTGGGATCCTAAACTCATTGGGTTCTGAACCCTATCCAACCTGTGAATCATGTCTCCAAGGAAAGATGACCAAGTCTTCCTTTAAGAGTAAAGGAGAGCGAGCTAAAGAACTTTTAGAACTCATACATACGATGTGTGTGGACCATTTAGTACTTTAGCTAGGGGAGGATTTGAATATTTCATTACCTTTGCGATGATATGTCACGATATGGGTATTTGTATTTAATGAAATGCAAATCTGAATCCTTTGAAAAATTCGAGAATTCAAGAATGAAGTAGAAAATCAAACTGGAAAGAGTATTAAAATACTACGATCGGATCGTGGGGGTGAATACTTGAGTACGAGTTTCAAGAGTTCTTAAAAGAAAATGGGATCATCTCACAATTGACTCCTCCTTATACACCCCAGCTTAATGGAGTGTCAGAAAGGAGAAATCGTACCTTATTGGATATGGTACGATCGATGGTGAGTTTTGCGACTTACCAATGTCTCGTGGGGCAGGGGTACGCTTCTGCAGACCGATGTGCACATCCTTAATAGGGTCCCGTCTAAAACTATCCAGAAAACATCGTATGAGATATAGTATGGAAAACGTCCAAGTCTGAATTATATGAAGATTTGGGGCTACCCAGCTTATGTTAAATTGGTTAAATCGATAAGGTGGATGTTAAATCCGAGAAGGGTTGGTTCATTGGATATCCTAAAGATAGTTTAGGATATTGCTTTTTACTTCCCAAGTGATCAAAGTGTTTGGATCGGTAGAAATGCGCTTCCTCGAACGAGTTCTTGGAGGAAGGCGGCGTTGAAGAAATATTGAACTCAAGGAAGAGTTCAAGAGCCAAGAACCGAGATTGTGAAGATGGAACATCCACTCATCAAACCTCATATCGATACTATGGTTCCAAGACGAAAGTCTTCTAGAATGTCGAAACCTCCGAGAGATATGGGTTCCTACATGAGCAAGATTTTGAATCTTACTTAGTGGGAGTAGATGATCATGGTGATGATCCTAGAAGCTATGAAGAAGCAATACTAGATAGAGATTCGGGAAAATGGTAAGGCGATAGATTCCGAGATAGAATCAATGCATGCCAATCAAGTATGGTCGCTTGTGGATCCACCTGAGGGAATAGTTCCTATAGGTTGTAAATGGGTCTACAAGAGAAAAGTTGGCAAGGATGGAGAGGTAGAGACCTTTAAAGCTCGACTGGTGGCGAAAGGTTATACTCAGAAACAAGGATTGGATTATGAGGAAACCTTCGCCCGTAGCTATGATTAAATCCATCCGTATAATGCTAGCCATCGCAAAGACACCATGGTTATGAAATTTGGCGATGGATGTCAAAACAGCTTTCCTCAATGGGTTTATTGAGGAAAACATCTATATGGAACAACCGATAGGTTTTGTATCCTCTGCTGAAAGACATAAGGTATGCAAATTGCATCGATCCATTTATGGATTGAAGCAAGCTTCAAGAAGCCGGAACATTCGATTTGACGACATAATCAAATCGTTTGGTTTTGTCAAGAATCCGGATGAGCCCTGTGTATACAAATGGGTTAAAGATCATGCCATCACGTTTCTTATATTATATGTAGATGACATACTTTTGATGGGAAATGATATAGGCATGATGACAGAGGTTAAGGTTTGGTTGTCTAAAACCTTCTCGATGAAAGACTTAGGAGAAGCGACATATGTCCTTGGCATTCGTGTCTATAGAGATGGAACGAAAAGGGTAATTGGATTATCCCAAAAATTGTACATAGAGAAAATGCTAAAAAGATTTAACATGGAGAACTCTAAGAGAGGTCTTTTGCCCTTCACTCACGGTCTTCATCTTTCTAAGGAGATGGGTCCAAAGACCGATGAAGAGCGGCAGCGGATGCGTAATGTGCCTTATGCGTCTACCGTAGGTAGCTTAATGTACGCAATGCTATATACAAGACCTCATATAGCTTATGCTGTAAGTGTTACGAGCAGATATCAGTCAAACCCAGGGGAGAAACATTGGTCGGTTGTAAAATCGATCCTTAAGTACTTGAGAAGAACTAAAGATCTAGTTCTGAGTTATGGATGTTCCGAGTTAAACATTCAAGGATACTCAGATTCTGATTTCCAATCAGATATTGATGATAGAAAGTCTACGTAAGGGTACATTTTTATATGTAATGGAGGTGCTGTTAGTTGGAAAAGTTCCAAACAAACAACTACAGCTGACTCCACTAGAAGGTTGAATACATTGTCGCTTGCAAGCAAGGAGGCTGTTTGGATGCGAAAGTTCATAATTGAACTTGGTGTGGTTCCGAACATGGCTTACCCGATAAGCATGTTCTGTGACAATACTGGAGCTATTGCACAGGCAAAGGAACCAAGGGCACACCAAAAATCCAAACACATTTAGCGTAAGTATCACATTTTGAGAGAATTCGTTGGAGCTGGAGAGATTTTGATTCAAGACTCCTTTAGCGTAAAATGTAGCGATCCACGACTAAGGCGATGACACTGAAGCAATTGGACCATCATCTTGAGAAGATGGGTATGAGATACAACATCGAATGGCTTTAGTGCAAGTGGGAGTTTGTTAGTGTATATTAGTGTATGCCCTAGAAACCATTCGTGTTATCGGTTTCAGAGCATTTTGTCTTGTATCTATATATATCATAAATACTAGAAGAAAGAGTTCTTCAATTCATATATGTAAATTGCTTCCTTTATTCAGTCATGCATTTAAAATAAAGTATGTATATGAATTGTCCAGATGATTCATTTAATAGGTAAATGAATTATCGAAAAGGGTTCCACGGAAGCAATATAAATTTGGGCAACTATATTGTACAGAGGCATACCGGGATGCTTCCGAAAGATATCATGAGTTGATATAAGTACGGATGACGATGATAGTCATGTCACTAGGGCATTGGTATGGATTAACGGTTGGTGAACTATTTTTCGAACGTGACCGAATAACGACAAATCACTTGGAAAAGCATGTAGTCAATGATTTATCGTTAGGTTATATCAGTGCACGATGTAGTCCTTTGACCTGAGACATTGTAGTCGGATTCGATATGGATGCGTATGGTTCATACGGTGTATAAGTACGAGACTAATCATGTTTCGTACAATAAAGCCTATTTGGTCATGCGTTGTTCATATGCGGAAACGAACGATGGTCAAGAGGGGATCCATTGACTCGGAAATATAGGATCGAGTACCGCTGACTCCATCCGGATTCGAGTTCCTAGACGAACATCGATAAATGTCGGAAAACTGAATCTCTGGCCAGAGTCTATTATTAGTCATACAAAAGCAAGTTTCTGATGATGAGTTCCGAACATATTGATCTACGATTCGGTAGAAGATCGAGTTTAGGATTTTGACGTTCCATGAATCCATACTCGATTAGGATTGTAATATCCCACTTGAGGTACGTGTTTAAGATTTGTTGTATTAGTTAAAAGTTTATTGTTTCAACTTAAATTAAGTTTGTATGTTGAGTTGGTTGAATTGTTGCCTTGAAAATGGGTTGAGTTTTGGTGAAGTTGGAAATTCAAACTTCGCCGAGGCGAAGAAGCAGCTTCGCCGCGGCGAGGAGGAGAAGTTGCACTTCGGGTAGGTTCTGCCCTATTTCGCCGAGGCGATGAAAAATGCTTCGCCGCGGCGAAGAGCCTAAAACAAAGATTCTTGAGTTTTCTAGAAAATTTTCCTTTTGGGACACAATGACCATTCTACCCCTAATTAGTAGGAAAAGTGGGGAGTAAAATGAAAGGAAATTTAGTAGAGATTGTGTTTGTATGGGGGTGTAGTTGTAAAGAATCAAAGGATATGGATGGAATTTTCAAGGAAGGACAAGGGCAAAATGGGAAATGAAGCTTATAATATGAACTAAAAAGAGTAAAGTGTAGAGAAAGCCCTTATTCATTTCATTCCACCGCCTCTTCCATTTGCCCATATTCTCTCAATTTCTCCACCCAATTTTTCAAGGGTTTTAAGGGATTTAAGAAGGGTTTTGAGTAGAGATTTCATCTAAAGCTTTCTAAGGTAAGAATTCATGCTTTAGATGTGAGTTTTCTTGTATTTATAGTGAAGTCTTATTTGGTTCTTGCTGCCTTTGTGGTTGTTTTGAGTTGTAGAGAAGAGACAAGTCCACAAAGGGAAGGAAAAGTGCTAAAGAAGCCATCTTTGCACAAGGTAAGTAAATCCAACCAAGTTGAGTTATGACTAAGCTTTGAGTAGAGACTTATTTTAATTATGTATGTATATGGTATACCTACTGAAAATTGAGATGAGATGTGTGCTTAGTCTTAGTAGTTGGGTATGATTACATTTGAGAAGTGTTTTTAATGTGTATGGAGAATGGAGTTTGAGATGAAGTTTGAGAGATGTTGTGTGAAGCTTTTTGGGAGTGCTTTTTTTGACAGAGATTATGAGTATTTGAGGGAGTTTTTCCCCATTTTGGATGGCTAGAAAAATGAAGTTTAGTAGTAATTTTCGTAGGGTGTTTATATGCACATGAGATGTTTGAGGAAATGCCTAAGTGAAATCTGCCCTGTCACTGCCGTAACTTTCTAAGTAATTTTTGAGTATCTTGCGGTTCGAACTGGGTTGAGACCAAAATAGAGAAGTTGTAGCCCTGTTTCTAAGCTTTGAAACGAGACCAGAACCGTAGTAATCCGAGGTGTATAGCATAAGTTATGGCCGTTTTAGTGTGACTGGTGCAGAATGACTGTGTTGAGGAAATCTTGTAGTCGGCATTTCATTAGTGCATTAGGGAGCATGAGGTAGCTCTACACCTTTGTTTATACACTTGAGAAGTAGCTTGAGATTTAGTAGAGAGCTTGAGTATAAGTTCTTTAAGAGTTAAGAGTTAAGAGAATAGAGTAGGTTGTGCGATGGGGAACCCGTGAGTAATGGGTAGAGTATTCCCGCATGTATGCCGCATTGAGAGAGCGGCATGAGTATCAGCTAGAGAAGTGGTGTAGCCCGTGAGAGTGCATGCGGATGAGGGCTATACCCGAGTACCCGAGAGAGAGAGATTATTCACTCACATGGCCAAGGGTTCCGAATCCATGCATAACCGAGTCCGATCGGCTAGAATGAGTAGAGGTCACGTAGAGTGGGAGTGAGTCCCGGCCGTGCCCCCGGTGAGATGGGGTCGTGATTTATGAAAGAGTTATGAGAAAAGAGTTTCTAAGAGAAAGAGAAAGACGAAAAGAAAGACGTACCCAAAGAGATACTGAACGAGGATGTAAGGAAAGAATGAGAGAGAGAGTTACGGGGGTAGCTTGAGTAGAGGATTTACTTACTGAGCATTATTTTAGTGCTCACCCCGTTGTTTTTCCATGTTTTGCAGGGACCTAGGAGTGGACCACTGGTCGGATGGATGTCGGCGTGCGAGGAGGAGTGGTTCCACTGTCCCTGATGTTTTTGATGACTTTTGCATACGTTATATATTTTGTGTAAAAATGTATATGTTTGTAAAGAGTATGTATATATGTTTAAGTAAAGAAAAACTTGGGCCCAATTTCTTTATGTTATTTTATATGTATTTCATTATAATCTTTTGAGTAGTAGTGGCTATTACATTTTTGGTATCAGAGCCGAGATTTTGGGATTTGACAGTGTGCCATTCTTCTCGCTACGACGTCCGATAGCCGACTGTGTGAGTTAATTCTTTCCTTACGTTAAGTGTTCTTTTGAATTGATAAAGTATGGTTGTTTTGTAGATGAGGCGTAGTAACAGGAGGAAGGGTAAGGGTGTGATGCATGAGGGAGAATCCTCCAACCCACCAGAATCGACTCCCCCTACCCTTGATGAGATGAGGATTCGAGCTATTGTACAACAGGTTTCAGCAGAGAGTCAGGGGAGAGTAGTTCGGGGAGGAGGGCCAAGAGACTCCCAATGAGTACCGCCTCCCAAGACAAGAGCAAGAAGGGCGGTGCACTCAGCCCAAGATGCACTCGAGGTGATCCGATTCTGGGGGGCTTGTAAATCGAACCGTACAGCATTTAAGGGTACAAGGGACCCGCTAGAGGTAGAGGAATGGTTCAAGTCCGTAGAGCGGACGGCGGCATTGTTTCCCCTGAATGATCGAGAGAGGATCAGATATGCTAGTTTCTTGTTCAAGGGAGATGCCCGCATATGGTGGGAATTAATGGAGGAGACCCATGATATAGCCTCGATGACTTGCGAGGAATTTAGAAGGTTGTTTGAGGCCAAGTACCGAACAGAAGATCGAGTACATGAGAAAGTCCAAGAGTTTATTCACTTGAAGCAGGGGACTAGTACGGTGAAGGAATATTCAGTAAGATTCAACTCCCTTGCTCGCTTTGCACCCAGAATAGTGTATACACCGGAGTTAAGGAGAGACAAGTTTGTGCAAGGGTTGAGATCAGATATTGCTCGAGATGTAATGACAGGAGTCGAGCCCCTTCATACTTACAGTGAAGCTCTAGCACGGGCTTTAAGGGTAGAGATCTATGTGAACAAGTATATTGCAGAGGGATTGGCTTTGACAGTACCTAGTGAGCCATCCACCATCTTACAGAGGGAGAGAGTAGATGTCACAAAGAACAGGGAAGTAAGGGCCAAGAAGAAGTTTCAACCGAGGAAGAATAGGAGAGATTGGCAATTTAAGCGGCCCAGAACAGAAGGGTTTCCCCCTTGTGCTAAGTGTGGAAGGAACCATCTAGGAGAGTGTTTGAGAGATCAGAATGTGTGTTACAAGTGCCGACAGCCAGGGCATATGTGGAGAGATTGTAAAGCTCCCCTTCCACCGTCGGTTCCTATCCCTAGAGGTACGAATGCCAGGGTGTTTACAGTGGCACAGGGTGAAGCCGAGGCGACCCATCACCGTATGGCGGGAGGGTCGATTGTTATTTCATCTTGTTTCTTTATATGCTTTGATTGATTAAGAGCCACGCATTCTTTTATTTCTCATGGAATGATAGAGAGATTAAGCTTGAAACCTGTTAAAGTGAGTCAGCCCATTAAGATAGAGTTGTCTGATGGAGTTAGTGTGTTGACTCAAGAGATGTTGATAGGAGAGTCTGTAGTGATTCATGGTCGGGAGTTGGTAGTTGACTTAATAGTCTTCGATATGCCCGACTTTGATGTAATTTTGGGTATGGATTTCCTAGGGAGGAACGGAGTAGAAATTGATTGTCGGAAAAAGAAAGCGAGATTTAATCTCGATAATGGAGATAAATTTAGTTTCGGAGAGGGCCATCGATTGAGTATGTTGATCAGTAATGTAAAGGCGAGAAGGATGTTGAGAAAGGGGTGTTCTGGATACATTGCTCATGTAGTACAGAGTGGTGATGTTCCACAGTCAAAAATTCAGAGGGTGCCGATAGTTCGAGAATTTCGGGATGTGTTTCCGGAAGACTTACCAGGTTTGCCGCCGGAAAGAGAGGTTGAGTTTAGTATCGAACTTGCACCAAGAATAGCACCTATATCTAAAGCCCCTTATCGAATGGCCCCAGCAGAGCTTCAAGAGTTAAAGAAGCAACTCCAGGAACTTTTAGATAAAGGTTTTATCCGACCGAGTCATTCTCCCTGGGGAGCCCCAATTTTGTTTGTGAAGAAGAAAGATGGATCACTACGGATGTGTATTGATTATAGAGAATTGAATAAGGTGACAGTGAAGAATAAGTACCCGCTACCTCGAATAGATGACTTGTTTGATTAGTTGAAGGGAGCAGCAGTATTCTCCAAGATTGATTTGAGGTCGGGGTACCATCAAGTAAGAGTGGCTGAGCAAGATGTAGCTAAGACTGCTTTTCGTACAAGGTATGGGCACTATGAGTTTGTAGTGATGCCGTTTGGTTTGACTAATGCCCTGCCGTTTTATGGACTTGATGAAGCCGGGTATTTCATGATTGTTTGGATCAATTTATAGTGGTTTTTATAGATGATATCCTGGTTTATTCTAAGTCGAGAAGAACATGAGGAACATTTGAGAATAGTGTTACCAAGATTGAGAGAAAGGCGGTTGTATGCTAAATTTTCAAAGTGTGAGTTTTGGCTCGATCAAGTGATATTTCTGGGCCATACAGTGTCAAAGGAAGGGATTTCAGTAGATCCGAGTAAGATTAAAGCAATCCTTGAATGGCAGAGGCCGAAGACAGTAAAAGAGGTCCGAAGTTTCTTAGGCCTGGCAGGTTACTAGACGATTTGTTGAAGGGTTCGCCCAGTTGGCTAAACCATTGACAGCTCTTACCAAATAGAGGACTCCTTTTATATGGTCAGAAGCTTGTGAGAACTGTTTCCAAGAGTTAAAGAAGAGGTTAACAACAGCTCCAGTGTTAGTATTGCCTCAGGAGAGTGTAGATTATGATATTTATACAGATGCCTCTTTGCAAGGACTGGGTGTTGTGTTGATGCAGTTAGGTAGGGTAATAGCATATGCCTCTCGGCAATTGAAAGAGTATGAGACGAGATACCCTACGCATGATTTAGAGTTAGCAACCGTGGTCTTCGCTTTAAAGATTTGGAGGCATTATCTTTATGGTGCCAAGAGTAATATCTACACCGATCACAAGAGTTTAAAGTACTTCTTTACTCAAAAGGAGTTGAATATGAGACAGAGAAGGTGGTTAGAAATTTGGTTAAGGATTATGAGTGTGAGATTAAGTATCAACCAGGGAAAGCCAACGTGTAGCCGATGCCTTGAGCAGGAAAGCTTATTTGTCCCGGCTTACTAGACAGAAAGAATTGATAGAAGAGTTGTGTAAGGAACAGATTGAAGTGATACCGGGAAGGATTGCCAGATTGGAGGTTCAGTCCACTTTGCTGGAAGAAGTCAGAGTTAAGCAAGTGGCTGATGAGTGGTGTCAGAGAATAGTTCAACAAGTGCATGAGGGCAAGGTAACGGAGTTCCACTTGCAGGATGCTGTTCTCTATTTCAGGAATCGGTTATGTATTCCTCAGAATGATGAGTTGAAGAAGAGAATACTTACAGAGGCTCATGACACACCATACACTGCTCATCCGGGAGCAACCAAGATGTATCAAGATGTAAAGAAGGGTTACTAGTGGCCAGGTATGAAGAAAGACATTGTAGGTTTTGTAGCCAAATGTTTGACTTGTCAACAGGTAAAAGCAGAACACCAAAGACCATCAGGGTTGCTTCATCCACTTAGTATTCCAGAGTGGAAATGGGAAAGTATTTCGATGGATTTTATCACAGGTCTCCCTAGAGTTCAGAAAGGGTATAATGCCATTTGGGTGATTGTGGATAGATTAACTAAGTCCGCCCATTTCCTTCCAGTAAAGGAAAGTACCACCTCATATCAGTTGGCTCAGATCTACGTGAAAGAGGTAGTCAGATTACACGGTGTGCCCAAGACAATAGTGTCAGACAGAGATTCGAGGTTTGTTTCAAACTTTCTGGACTAGTTTGCGAGAGAAATTTGGGTACTCGTTTGGCATTGATGCCTATCATCCTCGACGAGATGGCCAAAGAGAGAGAACGAATCAGTGCTTGAAGACATGTTGAGAGCTTCTTTGTATGGATTATGAGAATGACATGGCACGAAATGTTACCTTTAGTGGAGTTTGCCTACAACAACAGTTATCAGTCTACAATAAAGATGGCGCCTTACGAGGCTTTGTATGGTAGACGATGTAGATCTCCACTACATTGGGATGAGATTGGTGAAAGGAGTGAGTTGAGTACAGCTCTTGGGCCAGAAATGACACAGAAAATGATAGAGGATGTAAGATTAATCAGGAACAGAATGAAACAAGCCCAAGATAGACAGAAGAGTTATGCCGACTTAAAGAGAAAAGAAGTGGAGTTCCAAGTGGGTGATAAGGTATTTTTGAAAGTTTCCCCTTATAAACGGGTAATGCGCTTCGGGAACAAAGGGAAGTTAGCACCAAGGTATATTGGTCCATTTGAAGTATTGCAACGAATTGGGAAAGTTGCCTATAGGTTAGCACTACCACCTCATATGGACAAGGTGCATGATGTCTTCCATGTCTCAATGCTGTGAAAGTATGTAAGTGATCCCTCCCACATCTTGAGTATAGAAGATGTCGAACTTGTAGAGAACCTTGTGTATGAGGAGCGCCCTGTACAGATTTTAGATCGGAAGATTAAAAAGCTCCGGAACAAGAGTATTCCGTTAGTGAAGGTCCTTTGGAGGAATCACAAAGTAGAGGAAGCTACATGGGAGACGGAACAAGACATGCAGGAGAGGTACCCGGAGCTATTCGTGTGAATTTCGGGGACGAAATTCTTTTAAGGGGGGGAGAATTGTAATATCCCACTTGAGGTACGTGTTTAAGATTTGTTGTATTAGTTAAAAGTTTATTGTTTCAACTTAAATTAAGTTTGTATGTTGAGTTGGTTGAATTGTTGCCTTGAAAATGGGTTGAGTTTTGGTGAAGTTGGAAATTCAAACTTGGCAGAAGCGAAGCGCCGCGGCGGAGGAGAAGTTGCACTTCGGGTAGGTTCTGCCCTATTTCGCCGAGGCGACGAAAAATGCTTCGCCGCGGCGAAGAGCCTAAAACAAAGATTCTTGAGTTTTCTAGAAAATTTTCCTTTTGGGACACAATGACCATTCTACCCCTAATTAGTAGGAAAAGTGGGGAGTAAAATGAAAGGAAATTTAGTAGAGATTGTGTTTGTATGGGGGTGTAGTTGTAAAGAATCAAAGGATATGGATGGAATTTTCAAGGAAGGACAAGGGCAAAATGGGAAATGAAGCTTATAATATGAACTAAAAAGAGTAAAGTGTAGAAAGCCCTTATTCATTTCATTCCACCGCCTCTTCCATTTGCCCATATTCTCTCAATTTCTCCACCCAATTTTCAAGGGTTTTAAAGGGATTTAAGAAGGGTTTTGAGTAGAGATTTCATCTAAAGCTTTCTAAGGTAAGAATTCATGCTTTAGATGTGAGTTTTCTTGTATTTATAGTGAAGTCTTATTTGGTTCTTGCTGCCTTTGTGGTTGTTTTGAGTTGTAGAGAAGACAAGTCCACAAAGGGAAGGAAAAGTGCTAAAGAAGCCATCTTTGCACAAGGTAAGTAAATCCAACCAAGTTGAGTTATGACTAAGCTTTGAGTAGAGACTTATTTTAATTATGTATGTATATGGTATACCTACTGAAAATTGAGATGAGATGTGTGCTTAGTCTTAGTAGTTGGGTATGATTACATTTGAGAAGTGTTTTTAATGTGTATGGAGAATGGAGTTTGAGATGAAGTTTGAGAGATGTTGTGTGAAGCTTTTTGGGAGTGCTTTTTTTGACAGAGATTATGAGTATTTGAGGGAGTTTTTCCCCATTTTGGATGGCTAGAAAAATGAAGTTTAGTAGTAATTTTCGTAGGGTGTTTATATGCACATGAGATGTTTGAGGAAATGCCTAAGTGAAATCTGCCCTGTCACTGCCGTAACTTTCTAAGTAATTTTTGAGTATCTTGCGGTTCGAACTGGGTTGAGACCAAAACAGAGAAGTTGTAGCCCTGTTTCTAATCTTTGAAACGAGACCAGAACCGTAGTAATCCGAGGTGTATAGCATAAGTTATGGCCATTTTAGTGTGACTGGTGCAGAATGACTGTGTTGAGGAAATCTTGTAGTTGGCATTTCATTAGTGCATTAGGGAGCATGAGGTAGCTCTACACCTTTGTTTATACACTTGAGAAGTAGCTTGAGATTTAGTAGAGAGCTTGAGTATAAGTTCTTTAAGAGTTAAGAGTTAAGAGAATAGAGTAGGTTGTGCGATGGGGAACCCGTGAGTAATGGGTAGAGTATTCTCGCATGTATGCCGCATTGAGAGAGCGGCATGAGTATCAGCTAGAGAAGTGGTGTAGCCCGTGAGTGCATGCGGATGAGGGCTATACCCAGTACCCGAGAGAGAGATTATTCTCACATGGCCAAGGGTTCCGAATCCATGCATAACCGAGTCCGATCGGCTAGAATGAGTAGAGGTCACGTAGAGTGGGAGTGAGTCCGGCCGTGCCCCCTGGTGAGATGGGGTCGTGATTTATGAAAGAGTTATGAGAAAAGAGTTTCTAAGAGAAAGAGAAAGAGGAAAAGAAAGACGTACCCAAAGAGATACTGAACGAGGATGTAAGGAAAGAATGAGAGAGAGAGTTACGGGGGTAGCTTGAGTAGAGGATTTACTTACTGAGCATTATTTTAGTGATCACCCCGTTGTTTTTCCATGTTTTGCAGGACCTAGGTGAGGACACTGTCGGATGGATGTCGGCGTGCGAGGAGGAGTGGTTCCACTGTCCCTGATGTTTTTGATGACTTTTGCATACGTTATATATTTTGTGTAAAAATGTATATGTTTGTAAAGAGTATGTATATATGTTTAAATAAAGAAAAACTTGGGCCCAATTTCTTTATGTTATTTTATATGTATTTCATTATAATCTTTTGAGTAGTAGTGGCTATTACAAGGATATCTCAATGGAGGGACTTTACCTGCATGGTACGTATGATCTGAAATGGGTTCGATGAAGTATTTCTTCATTGTGGTTTAGGGACTATGGCACATTGCTAGATGTTTACCATAGTCGTTGGGCCTCCGGACGGGTTTCCGGATTCATCCAGAACCAGCTCACGGCTAATCCACGGTGGACCTACATGGTCACACCAATAGCCTTGAGAAGTTAGAGAATGATGAGAGAGAGAAATGATTATCCGAAGAGGGCTAGCACCTTCCGAGGGTAATAACGGGATTTTTATAGTAATAGTTACATAGAAAACAATTTGTGACATTTTAAGGGTTAAAATGGTCAAGCAATAATTAATTATATTTAATTATTATATCTTAAAGTGTTAAGATTAATGAGATGAACAAAAATAACCTTTTAATAGTTAAAGGGTAAAAAGGGTAAATTTATGGGTTGTTAATGTAAACTAGTTTAGTTTACATGGGCCCTTGAATAATATTGATTATTCAAAGGGTAGCATATTAAATTCGTGGGGTCCCTTTATAAAATAAGATTTTATTGGGCTTGGAAGTGAAAAAATAAATAATTGCAAAATAGCCCAAGTATATATAAGTGCAAAAGGTTGCATTTTTGTTCATTATTCACTTGTTCACTCAAACACAAACTAAAGCTCTCTCTCCCTAGCCAAGGCCACTCTCTAATCCTCTCAAGGTGGTGTTAAAGTGTGGAGGTTTCATCCTTTTGAAGCTAATCTTCATCAATCCAAAGCAAAGGAGTAGGTATAATCTCATATCCAAGCTTTGCATGTAAACCGTTTTTTAATACATGCTTTTATGCTTTCATTCTCCATCTCCACCACTCTTCATGCATGCTGAATCTTTCAGTCCCTTGACTTGAGATCACCAAAGTGTTGTGTGTAAATATCGATGTGATTTGACACCAATCTAATGTCGTCTCTGTTTGGGATTACCAAAACGGTGGTGATTGGTTACATTGAGAAGTACATATGACTATAATGGCTCAACAAAAGATTCATCACTCTTGGTTACAAGTGATCATATCTTAGCAAGAAATTTGGTTAAAAACCACTACCTCAAATTTGTGGCAGCAATAGAATCGAGTTGGTGCTCGAATCCAATTTTATAGTCGCCAGATTCAAGAACCAAATATAGAACATGTCAAGGTAACATTTTAAGGTAGACACTGTATCTCTACCCCAAACCTTGATAAGATATAAGATGATGAAATAAATTGAATTGTACGGCAACCATACTATAAAAAAGGTAAGCCTAAATCGCTGATTCTTTATTTACCGGGCAATCATGATGCCTTGCTAAAGGCCAATCTTGATTGGTGTACAAAAACACTAATTGTTTGATGTGTAATTAGTTATTGGGACAATATCGGCAAAGTAAAGAGCCTTTAGGTCACACACATAGAAGGTAGTTAAGTGAGAAACAGAAATGGAAGGGCAATCCTGTCCCTGGACCGAAAAGGGTATTTGGTAATTTGGTAGTCCAGGGGTATTTTCGTCATTATAGGCAAAAAGGGTAGAATTTTTAGCAAAATTGGAATAATATTAATTTTAATTATTATGGAGAATATTTATTTAATTTAATTTAATATATATTAAAACCCATATATATTAAATATGATAAATATATATGGATTAAATAAATAGTAATATTTATTTAATTATAATATGTATTTATATATGAATTAACTAAATAGAAATATTTATTTAACTAGGATTCATAATTAAAGAAAATATCTTTAAGAGATTTTAATCCCTTATATCAAAGATTACAATCCAATTCAAATAGGAATTAAAGGACTGTAATCCATCCAAATAGGAATTAAGGATTTATAATCCTTATTAGATTCTTACTTGGGATTGCCTTTATTAAAGGTCATTGGATTTTGATTTAGAAGAGCAATTCTCATAAAGTTAATTTTGCAAATTGAATACTAAAACTAATTCTCCCAAAAACCCCAGTGGTCGCCAACCCTAAAGACATATTTTCTCTCTAATTTCTACCAACTCCCTTAAACCATTTGATTGGTCCAGTAATCAATCCCAAGGTAATCCTGAGCTTACTTTCATGTGGATACCATTGTGCTTGATTTTAATTTGGATCGATAGCAATGTATCTGTATACAGTATCCATGAACAGTGTCGGTGAACAGTACCTCATGAACAATGCCAGTGAACATTATGTGAATAGCGTGAACAGTGCCAATGAACAATACTTGAAAAATTCTAATCCAAAGAAGGAGCTACCAACGGGAGGTAAAAATACTATCTTTGTATGGTTTAAGCTAAATATATTGTGGATTAATTTATCGAGTCGTGATCTTGGGTAAAGGGATTGTGTCATGGCAAGAAATTCTTTTTGTTATTTCGCGCTTGACACGACATGATTCCTACAAGCGGTATCAAAGCTTCGATTCAATAATTAATCTCATATACATGATTGAATGCTAATATGCATGTTTAGGGTTTAATTTTATTATATTAAACCTGTTGTAATTTTAATTTAATTTTGTTGAATGAGTTAATATAAAATTGGTTGGAATTAAGGTCTCAAAGACCCTAAAAATTGGTGGCTCAAATCTGAAGGCTATGCACAGCATCCAAGTTTCACCCCTGGCCCTTAGCCATGCATTCATGCATGGCTAGCCTCCCACAGGGTGCACGCTTCACTGCTCACAGCCCTGTCCAGATGCCTGGTGTAGGCGTCTATCCAAGGCGCTTAGCGTTGGCCGCGCAAGCCCAAATGAGCAACACTGTCCCCATGCTAGATGCGCGAGTGCATGGTGCAACTTGGGATTTGTGGGCCTCGTACTATATGCGTGGCGCTAATGGGAGTTGTCCATTTTAGGCTACTTGGGTTTGATGGTCATTGCCATTAATGAGGAATCCTTGTGAGCTTTCTTATGGTAATTAAAGGGTTGAAAAGGTATTTCCCGTTGTTATGAGATAAGGGTGTTTTAGGGATTCTAGTAAGCATTTTGAACTTTTACGCTAAGCCACTAAAGAAAGAATGAGTTGCTGCTACTCTAAACTATTTAGTTAATTTTAAACTAGACACGGACTAGACTATAATATTTATAAGTTTAGGGACCAATAAAAACTCTGCAAAATTAAAGGGGGTAAAGTGAAATTTACCCAATAATTCAAATATGGTAAATCTGAATTTATGCATTATATGATTGGTGTCTATTATGCATGGTGTTTGGTACTTGGCCATTAACCTTAAGATTTTATTATTTTATGGATTTGTATTTTAAAATATGACCTACGTGCCCTACCTCTCCCCAATCTCTCAATGTGATTCTCTTCTCATCTAAATCCACTTGAATGTAACTCGAGGTTTATATGCGTTTAAATGTAAAAGTAGAATAAGTGAAGTGTGGCAAATCCTAAGTTTGTTTCTATATCTTATTTGTAGAAGCATGCTAAGGTTGAATGCCAAACAATAACATGTTTAATAAGATGATAAAATGGTGAGAACATTAAAATTTAAATCATGAACCGCTCATAAAAGATATTAAGTCAAAAATAAATCAAGCTTTCCATCCCGTGGGATTAGTCAAACCATTGTTCATGGTAGTCTCACCTGCCCCCATAAGGAGTCACTTCTAACTTTGGGAGGTTAATCATCATTGGAGCTTTTCCTTAATGGTGATGGGTTATGACTTAACTAGTCATACTTTGATGGATTTGCCTCCGCAAAAGGTTGATAAGTACAACTAGAGGCATGGTAGAATTATTAAACTGCACTAGTAGGCATGTAGTGTCCAAACTCACCGATCTGAAAGTTACACTTGAGGCCAATGGTTGGTGCCGTTGGATTGTGTAATTGGTTTGTCTGCTTTACTTTCATTTGAGTTTAATAAGTTGTTACTATTAAATGGTGTAAGCTAAAGTTTGTGGCCTACCTGGTCATCCTACTTTGGTCCCTTGCCCCTGTGAGAAGTCAAATTAGGAATGATGGGATTTTGGCCCACTAGGAAGACCAACAGGCCTTCCTGAGTTTAGTAGTTAGAGCTATTAGCTTGAGTAAAATAATGGGAGCATATTAATTGATGAAAGGTCTTATTAATTAATAAAAGATTATTAACTCTATAAAATTTGTACTAGTAGAAATCCATTTAGTAGGTTGATGCCCATAGCGATCGATCCTCAAAAGGGAACATGTTGGATGGTAGTAATTTTACGGACATGTATTGATTGTACTTGAAGTCTGAAAGATAATTATACCATCAGGCAACTTTGCCTCAAGAGCAAGGTGATGACATCACCTAGGAATAGCAAGATGGACAAGGGTGCCAAAGTTGGTCCTTATGTACCCAACATGATTGGGTATATCGAGAGATTTGAGACTTTGGGTTCTAGTTTGGACAGTGACTTGGCAATCTTGAAGTCATTAATTGATTCTCAGTTCATATATAACGTGAACATTAATTAGAGGTAACTCCTTGAGCTCGTTTAAAGATTGTAGAGAAAAAGGTTGAAGCCAATAGTGATAGTAGTCACTAACACTGATAAAGGGCAGACAAGAGTAAGGGTGAGGCTAACACCAAATCAAAACTCAAGTCCAAACCTTAGGATGCTCTTAAGTTTGTATGTGATGTCAGAATGGAAGGTAGTTTTCTTTTATTGTGGCATGCTTAGCCACTGGAAGAAACATTGAAAGGGCCTTCCTAGCAAGCAAGAAGAATGCATCTTGTTTGTTAGGTATGAATTTATCTTTTGTTACATCTTGGGTCATTGACACTTGATGTGGTTCTCACATTTTCCTAAATGTACTGGAACTGTGGCAAAGTAGAGCACTCAATCGAGGAGATGGCTTTAATCAAATGTACTTATGGCATTGTAGGCTAGGTCATGTGAACTAGACTCACATAGCAAAACTCCACAAGGATGGAGTTTTGGATCCATTTGACTTTAAGTCTTATAAGGTATGCAAGTCATGCCTAGTAAGCAAAATGACCCTTCTTCACGTTTGTTGATAACCTCAATAGATTTGAATATGTCTACTTGATGAGACATAAGTCTAAATCCTTTGACAAGTTCAAGGTATTCCAAAACAAAGAACAAAATCAATTGGGCAAGAATATCAAGATTCTTTAATCTAACAAGGGAGGAGAATACTTGAGCTTAGAGTTTGATGCATACCTAAAGAAATGTGGGATTATATCTCAACTCACACCTCCTCATACACCTCAGCACAATGGAGTGTCTTAGAGGAGGAATCAAACCTTGTTGTATATAATTCAATCTATGATGAGTTCCATAGATTTACCCACATCGTTTAGGGCTATGTCCTAGAGGCTACAACATATACATTGAATTGTGTACCGTCAAAACCAGTGGATAAGACACCATATGAAATGTGGAACGGGTGAAAACCTGTTTGTCTCATCTAAGAGTTTGGGGTTGTGACGCTTATGTTAAAAAATTGGCTTTGAACAAGCTTGCCTCAAAGTCAGAGTAATGTATCTTTATGGGGTATCCTAAATAAACAAGGGGATACTATTTCTACAATCCAGCTGGGTAGAAAGTTTTCGTTGTTGAACTGGAGTCTTCTTAGAGAAGGATTTCCTTTTGAGAGAGAATATGGTATTAGAAAGGTATGAAGTTCTAGATCCATAGGATGCATCAAACGACAGACAAGATGATGTGCCATCAGAGATGGTTGAGCATCATGAGGAGATCGCTCCATAAAGAGTGGAACAAAGCAAACCTCCAACACAAGAGCCACGTAGGTCTGGGAGTATACTCTATGAGCTTGAGAGGCGTGGTTTACTCATGACTCAAAGTGGAGATGTATTGGTCTATCAAGACGATGAGCCCAAAACCTACAATAATGCTTTGTCAGATCCAAATTTCACAAAATAGCTTGAAGCCATGAAATCTGAAATGGACTCCATGTACAAGAACCAAGTATGGGATCTGGTAGATACACTCAAAGGGGTCAAACGCATATGGTGTAAATAGGTGTTCAGGAAGAAAAGTGACATGGATGAGAATGTTCAAACCTATAAGGCATGGTTGGTTGCAAAAGGTTTCAAACAAAAGCATGGGATGACCATGATGAAACCTTTTCTCTAATAGCAATGCTAAAATCCATTAGGATTATGCTAGCTATTGCTACATACCTTGACTATGAAATTTGGCAGATGGATGTCAAAACTGCTTTCCTGAACAGAAACCTTGAAAGGATGTCTATATGACGCAACCCAATGGTTTTGTTCTTCATGGACAAGTAGAGAAGGTATGCAAGTTGAAGATATCCATTTATGGACTCAAGCAAGCATCAAGGAGTTGGAACATTCGTTTTGACAAATTCGTAAAAGAATTTGGGTTTGTACAAAATAAAAAGAGCCTTGTGTATATGAGGAAATTAGTTGGAGCATAGTGGCATTCCTAATGTTATATGTCAATGACATATTGATCATTGGGGATGATATACCGACCTTGCAAACGGTAAAAACTTGGTTATCCAAGTGCTTCTCCATGAAGGACTTAGAGGAAACAACCTACATCCTCAGTATAAAGATCTATCATGATAGATCTCGTAGGTTGCTGGGCCTAAGTCAAAGTACATACATTGATAAAGTATTGAAAAGATTCAGTATGGAAGATTAAAAAAAGGTTATCTTCCAATGTCACAAGGCATGTATCTCTCTAAGAATATGTGTTTTAAAAACATGAGAGGAGAGAGGTAGGATTGGAGGTATTCCTTATGCTTCGGCAGTAGCATCCATTATGTACGCCATGTTATGTACTAGGATTGATGTTTCATATACCTTGAGCATTTGTAGTAGATATCAGTCAAATCTAGGTGAAACACACAGGACAACAGTCAAGAACATCCTTAAGTACCTTAAAAGAACTAAGGATAACAGGATATAGTGATGCCAATATTCAAACTGACAAGGATGACTATCAATCGCAATCAGGTTATGTGTTCTATCTTAATGAGGCTATAGCGAGCTGGAAAAGTTTAAAACAAAGCATTGTAGTGGATTCTAAAATGGAAGTCGAGTGCATCATATTGGGTGATACGGCTAAAGAAGCTGTTTGGATCAAAAAGTTTGTGACTAAACTAAAGGTTGTTCCGAGCATTGTTGATCCAGTTGTGCTTTACTACGACAACAATGGTACCATAAATTAGGCTAAAAAACCACGATCTCACCAACGATCAAAACATATATTTCAGCGATAACATCTCATTGGAAAAATTGTGAAGAGAAGTGATATACAAATCAACAGAGAACATACTGAGGATAACATCGCAAACCCACTTATGAAAGCTCTGTTGCAGTAGAAGCATGATAGGCGCATATCATAATTTGGGATCAAACGTATGAAAGATTTGCTATAGTGCAAGTGGGAGATTGTTAGAGTAGGTTCACTACAGCCAATGTTTTAGCTCTTGTAAACTCATTTTAATAAATGAATAAAAGGCATCACTTATTTACAAGCATATATACTATAACATCTATTTACTGCATGTAAAGAAAATAGTATATGTCCTTAGAAAGGTTGAAACCAGTGATGAGGGAATTAAGTGTTATAAATCTTAATTGTGAGAACCCTATGAGCAAAATAATGGCCCTTCTTATACTGTCCATAGTTAAAGTATAAATTTGACCAAGGATACAGATTATATGAGTGACTATCATTGCGTTAAATGACCCTATCAAAAGGTAGTGACAGATCTCACATGTCAAGATTGTGGGCATCAACCTGATGCAAAGCATGGGTGCTTACTTGTGCAAGTCCACTAGATTGACCTATCAGAGGATTCCACACAAGATGGTAAACACAGTGTCTGTGGAATATATCCTCTTACAGGTGGTGGTGCATGTGGTCCTTTGACTTGAGATCATCAGAGCGCCATGTGTGAATATCGATGCGATTTGACACCAATCTAATGTCATCTCTCTTTAGGATTACCAGAATGGTGGTGATTGGTTACATCGAGAAGTACACTATGGTTGTGGTGGATCAACAAAAGATTCATCACTTTTGGTTACAGGAGATCTTATCTCAGCAAGATATTTGGTTAAGAATTATGACCTCAAAATCTGTGGCCACAGTGAAAGTGAGTTAGTGCTTGAATCCAATTTTATAGTTTTCAGTTTCAAAAATCAAATATAGAACATATCAAGTTAGCGTTTTGAGGTAGACACTATTTCTATACCTCAAACCTTGATAAGATAGAAGATGGTGAAATGTATCAAATTGTACGGTAACATACCGTAGAAAGAGTAAGCCTAAATCACATATTTTTTTTACCGGGGAATCATGATGTGTTGCTAGAAGCCAATCTTGATTGATGTACAAAAACACTAATTGCTTGATGTTTAATTAGTTATCAAGACACTGCTGGCTAAGTAAAGAGCTCTTAGGTCACACACATAGAAGGTAGTTAAGTGAGAAATGGAAATGGAAGGACAATCTTATCCTTGGGCCGAAAATGATATTTCAGTAATTTGGAAGTCCAGGGGCATTTTCATCATTATGGGCGAAAAAAATACTTTGGTAATTTTGCTAAGGGGTTGACGCTATTATCCAATTTATTGGGAGAATTTTTAGCAAAATTAGAATCATATTAATTTTAATTAATATGGAGAATATATATTTAATTTAATGAAATATATATTAAAACTCATATATATTAAATATGATAAATATATAAATATATATGGATTAAATAAATAGTAATATTTATTTAATTATAATGTGTATTTATATAGGAATTAAATAAATAGGAATATTTGTTTAACTAGGATTCATATTTAAAGAGAATATCTTTAATAGATATTCTAATCTCTTATATCAAGGATTACAATCCAATTCAAATAGGAATTAAAGGATTGTAATCCAACCCAAATAGGAATTGAGGATTTACAATTCTTCTTGGATTCTTATTTGGGATTTGCCTATATAAAGGGTTATTGTGTTTTGATTTAGAAGAGCAATTCTCATCAAGTTAATTTTGCAAATTGAATAGCAAAATTAATTCTCCCAAAAACCCTAGCCGTGGCCGACCCTAGAGAGATAATTTTCTCTCTAATTTCCGCCAACTCCCTCAAATCCTTTGATTGGTCTAGCAATTAATCCTAAGGTGATCCCAAGCCTACTTTCATGTGGATACCATCATGCTCGATCCAACTTCAGATCGACAGCGAAGTATCCGTGGACAGTACCCTGTGAATAGTGTTAGTGAATAGTATCTTGTAAATAGTGACAATGAATAGTATGCAAACAGTGATGGTATGATTGGTCTTGAATGTAATCATCAAATGATATAAAATAATTTTTCAATTAATGTTCAAGTGAATACCATTTAGCTTAATGGGTATAAACACTTTTCTATGTTTTTAACAATTTTTACGTTTCATGTTACAAGTCCACTCTCAATTGCAAATGCCTTCACTGCAGAATTAAGCATTTTAAAAACTAATTACAAAAAGGAGATAATGCTCTGTATCAAGCTGATGACTTCTAAAACGATTTGGACTCCACTTGTAAGGAAAATTCCAAGCTTTCTTCTATTGATCTTTGCCCTGTTTCTTCAGAAGTTTCCATGTGTAAGACCTCGTTTTTTCTATGTCTAGAAAGTTTTTTCTATGAGGATTGCAATGGGATCCCTCTTGACTTCCATCTGCAAGGAAACCACGAGACAATGGCAAAGAATTTCTCCGGACTTGGAGCACAGCATCTCTATTGAAAGTGGAATCAAAATAGTTGTAAACGTTCGTATGTAATTTTCTGACACCTACTTGTCTGTCTCCTGAATGCTTTGTTTATTAATTCCAAAATAATTTGTTCTACTTCCAAAGGTATAGCCAGATCCCACAATATAGTCACTTAAGGCTCGTTAATGAACAGTTTTCTCAATGCAAACTTCTGCTTACATATACTTCCGGCACCAGAAGGTTATTATAAGTTTCGTTCTTGTTCTTGATGGTGTAAGGTGTTTTCTGCTCATAGAGAGTTCGAGACGAACGAGAGACGGGGACTATGACTAAGTTTCCATGGCGGATCTTGCCATTGCACGACAAATTATTGATACGGGCGATATGTTAGAGTCATGAAAGTGACTCTATTTTGGTGATAAAAATACCCCATGTGTGATTAAATTGAAGTATATTGAGATAATTAAAGAATTTATGAATTTATTCACGAAAATCGCTTTCTAATATTTTTCTTATGAATTTAACGTGTTTGGAATGATTTTGGAAAGTATATGAGTTGATATTAGGTTGTGGTTTATGGATTAAGGGTGATTTTGTCTCATTTATGCTGTTTATGGGGTAAAATGTCATGTTTTAAGGGGCTGATTTTGTCACTTTTCAATTGTGTAGGGACTAAACTGATATTTTACAAATTGTACTATAAAAGAAAAGTGCAGATTGCGTTTTCCAGGAGGCTGTTCACCCAGTTTTCCGACGACCCTTCGTCTTCCTCCGGCGACGATTTATCTCCCCATGCATCGATCTGTCATCAGCCACCGCAAACCACCGTAAAACGCCACACAACACCGTAATGCTTCGCCTTCCACCACCGCGTCATTTCATCTTCCCGGCCAGTTTTGGCCATTTTTCAGTGACGTTCCAACTCCCCAAGGGTAGATCTTCATTCCCCACAGCCGGATCTACACTTCCTTGCTTCACCCGCGCAAAACTGGATCGAACAGCGATTTAGCCGCGACTCTTCATTTTCCAGGCCAGATCCTGCTCATTTCCGGTGACTTCTCACCTCCCCAGGACCTGATCTTAACTCCCCATCACCAGAGCTTTCCATCGGTACCTTCGGATCCCATTTCCGCCACCGTTTTCCGGACACCCGCCAGAAAATTAACGTTTCCTAGCGAACCGTGGCTGTTCATATTACGGGCTGTCCGTTGGTCGTTTTCGGCCCTTCTTCACATCATATCGCTGTCGGATACCTCCTCTCCACCATGGTCAGCTCTGTTTCCACCGTTTCGGCCTCCGTCATCACCACCATGAGCGGCTAAGCTCCCCGGTTGCCTGATACGGCATAGGCGAGATCGAGATTGACTCCACGACTCTCCTCATCGGCTCTCGACTAGTTGGATGAGCTCGATTATAGGACATTTGGTAGTATTGTGCTTCAGATTATATTTGTTTTCGTTTCATGATTGATTTCGATACTTTAATATGATTTGAGCATAACTTGTGATGAATATTGTTGTCCATTATGATTTAATGTTTTCATAGAACTTGCTAAATGATAAACGTTGGTTTGGAATAATTAAATGATGAATATTTCTTTTCATTACTTCGCATCGATTGTAATTGAGTTGTGTTCGAATTTAATTTAATTTCTACTATTGTTGCATTTATTGTGAAGTTGGTTGATTGGATATTACGTGTTGACAAATTGTATTTGTTAATCGCGTACCAACTAGTGGTATTGCCTTGTAGCGTTTATCGACGTTCAATGATAGTCTTTAACCAATCGAACTTGAGTGATCGAGTGAGACAGGATAGATTATGCCTAGAGTGTCGGGAAGTCATTTCATTGATTTACCTTGCCTTGTAGGTTTAGGGGATCGTAGAGGGTGGAGGAGAATTGTGTGAGTCGGTCTCGTGTCGAACCAAAACCGTAACGGCAACATTTTTATTATAAAGTCTTTATTTGTTTTAACTATTTCATTATTTGCATTTAGTGTATTTAGTTTCATTAATCCATTGCCAATTTCATTTTCGTTACTTAAAATACATTAGGTTGTTTGTCTTGCTCCCTGTGGATTCGAACCTACTTACCGCTAACTATGGTACTTAGGTTTAATTTTGTGACCGTGACGACCGGTCTAACATGATACTGAAGGCTTCAGAGCCTAAAAGATAGGATATACTGATGGGTGAATCATAAGATGATTGGGATACAAAGCTCACAAATAACTGGCATGACTTTTGAAGATCATTGCAGAAATGCCCTTTTGATATGGAAGAGCCTTCGCTGCAATTTTGCGAGTCCTTCATGGCATATGTTTCTTACAATGTGATAGGTTGATTGAGTAGATTTATGAGAAAGAAGATTGAGAGGAAGAAGAAGGAATACTACTTCATGGTATTTGAATTTTCTTCTTGCATGAGTTTGGATTTCTGATCTAATAATCTGTATCAGTTTAGAGCTAGCAGCTATAAGTGAAGATTTTCTTTAGTGGTTATGATAAAAAAATCTTCAGAAAATTAAAGAAGTCCAACGAAAACAGCTAGAGAAACTCTCAAGTATTGTTATTTTACTATTCTCTATATATTTATTAGTGAACACATTCTGCCATTCAAATTTGGATAGCCTAGCAAACAGGTTAGCTGTGAAGAAATAGTGTTCTTTAAAACCTGCCAATATATTTGACAATTAATTAATGTCATTTCGTATATTTGACTAAATAAGTGGAATTAAATCAAGCTATGCGTCATTGAAAGAGTGGACGAAAGATGGTTGAATATCAATTGAAATAACTTTCATTCTTTATTGTAAATTTTGATGTCCTTTAAGAGGGTTAAATTTTATCAAGTTTATAACCGATTCTTTTCTCAAACAAAAGTTTGGCATGAATTCTAGTTAGTTTATAAAAATTTTGACAACTGAATATTAATACGACTAAAAATTACATTAATATCCTTTGCATTTATTATATGCAAGCAAATTTACAATCTTGCATTGATTATTATATTAAATAATTTTTCAGTATAGTTTTGTCATAAATTCTTCAGTCTATAGTTTTATCAAACAACCGAAAACACCATAATTTGTATTTTATATTTAAGGAATATTTTTTAAAATGGTAATATAACATCAACTACTTACCATTTTAATATTCTATTTATACCACTTCATAGTTTTCTCTAATTTTAGATAGCAGGCATTTAATGTTTACAGAAATGAGAGAGTTTAGTATAAATTGCTTCATCTCTACTTTATGAAGTAGTAGTAGTGGATCCAAAAATTTCTGTTAGGGTGGGCCAAAATAAAAACTAATTACATATTAATATTTTTGTCTATTAATATTTTTGTTAGGGTGGGCCAAAATCCAAAAGTTATATATATTAGTATTTTTTAAAATAAAATTCATGGTCCACCCAAAAGTAGGTTAGATCCCCCCTGTGAAACAGTAACCAAAAACATCATAAGCTTCGTTTTTAATTGCTTCATTACGTATAATCCTCTTTTGAGTTGCTTCTTTATTATTTGCCTAGTAACTTCACACATCTCTCAGGCCTCAACCCTTGCATTAGATTTTTGTAGGAGGTTCAGAGTTCACATAATCAATGCCCTATCTCACGACAACCTAATCATTCATTGTTATTCTTGGGATGATGATCTTGGAGAGCATAACCTTCGTGTCGGCAATGATTTTATGTTTAAATTTGGTCAACGTTTATTACTTCGTACTATTTTTTGGTGTGGTATGAAGTATGGATCAGACCATTATAAAAATATAAATGTTTTTACTGATGAGTTTGGCAATAAATATTGTTGTCATACTAGGAAATGATTTTGGTCCGTAAGAGATGATGGATTCTATTTCAGCAACAATAATCAATCATGGGTTAAATGGAATGATTGGTCTTGAATGTAATCATCAAATGATATAAAAATAATTGTTCGATGTTCAAATGAATACCATTTAGCTTAATTGGTAAAAACACTTTTCTATTTTTTTTTTCTAACAATTCTTACATATCATGTTACCTCCACTGCAGAACCAATCAATTTTTGAACCGATAGAGAGCAAAAAAGATATAATGGTCTAAAACAATTCCGACTCCATTTGTAAGGAATTGTTTCTCCTCATCCCTTTTTTTTTTTTTTTCTTTTCGAGTTAATGCTAAATAACTGCACCATCTTGACCGATTTTGACCAACACGTACTACTAAGTTATCCATGGTTCTATTGAAGATTTTACTTTTTTAGCCTTTATGAAATTTCTTTTAATCTCTTAATTTCTAAAAATTTGAAAGGCAAAAAATTTAGGAAAAATTATTTAAAATTTATGAAATTTATCAAACTTGACTCTGTTGCAAAACCAATGTGGAAATATATAAGAACACTTGGTGTATGGAAACTAAAAAAGGATCCTAAACATGAAAAATTAATGTCTTAACCCGAGATTACAAATAATCGACAATGTGGAAAAGTAAAAAACACAAAAAATGCACACAATCAACACAATTTTATATGTGATTTGACTAAATAACCTACATACAAGGGCAATGATGACGATTTCACAATCTAAAGAATAACAAGTATTATAACACGTTCCCACACTGCTCATGATAGTCGAGTATACAAGTTTTTACCCAATTTTAGGCCAATTCAATTCTAAAATCGTTATCGGGAGCAAGAATACATATCATAATCTCTCCACATATAAGCTCTCAGGTCTCTGCACTTATTACTCTCTCACGACTTCCCTCTATGAAGATTTAGACAAAACAAAGAATTACAACACTTTTATACAAATAAAGAGACATAAAGACACTTTTGCCCTTAATGACTAATTGGCCAAATATGAGCCAATATATACTTATAAAAGTGGCGGAGCCAATTCGAGCCCAGGGTGGGCTAGATCCCTTCCTAGGCTTCTGGAAAATAATCTAAAAGTAATAACATTTAGACCCTCAATGCTTTATATAATTTCAATTATCCCCTCAGATAATAGGGGTATTCAAAAGAATCGGTTGGAACCGGAACCGGCGGATACCCTGGATTTGGTTCTGGTTCCTACCCAGAACCAGTCGTCAATGGGTAGGTTCCGGTTCCAAATTTTTGGAACCGTTACTATGCGGTTTCAGTTTCGGTTCTTATAGTTAGGAACCGGAACCGGAACCAGGAACCAGGAACCAAGACTAATATAAAATAAAATTAAAGATTAGGGGGGTTAATATAAACTTTTGTAGAGAAAGTAATGTGAATACATTTATATTTATATTTTATAACATTTAAAGTAAGTTGGTTTGACTTTTGAGAATCTACCTTTACAAAGTAATAGAGTTTGTAATTTTGAATTTATAATTTGTAATTTTATTTTTGTGAACAAGTGCCAAGTGGGAGGGTATTTGTGAGTTTTTAAGGGTTTTTTTGCCATTTTAAAAACTTTTGGGGGGTCATTGTAATTTTATAGGGTACCCAAAACTGGAATCGGAACCGTTGTTATAGGTTCTGGTTCTGGGTACGTAGGAACCAAAACCGCCGCCTTGCCTCGGTTCCAAATTTCAAGGAACCTGCTGGCTTGCCTTCCTTCCTTCAAAAAGTGCAGGGTACCTGGAACCGAACACTCCTATCAGATAATTAAATCCAAACCGTGAAAAATCATTTACCTCCCCAGCTTTTACTCAATCTATGTTAAGTCAAAAAACAAACTAAAGGAAATTTTAATTTTTAAATTATACTCATCATATGCAAATTAATTACTTAATATTCAATAATTAAGCCCAAAAAAAAAAAATTTAGATTATAAATAAGTAGAACAAATTTTATACAAACTTAATAAATTGAAGTTTTGAGATAGTTTAAATTCTTTATTACCTTATAAATGATATTTTACTTAGTTTCTTTTGTTTAATTTATATAAAATTAGGGATTTTTTTATTTTCCTATATTGATAGGGTTTCCTTTATTTGCCTAACCATATATCAGGAAACTTACAATTGTATTAAACAAAGAATATTAACAGTAAACATTGTTGTTTCCATATTTATCATTATATATCAAAAGTTGAATTTCGCCATCCTCAGTTAAAATTCTGGCTCCACCACTGCTTTTTATTAGTTTAGAGTTAACTAAGTGGTGCTGATTCGATAACTGATTTTTTTAGTGGAATTTTCATCAAATATGTAGATATATTTGACCACTGATTAATTTTTGTGCAAACCTTTGACTAAATCTGTGGAATTAAATTTAGCTATGCTTCATTGAAAGCGTGGGGTAAAGAAAATTGGATACAATTTTAATTACTTTGACTTTTTTAATTGTATATTGTATATAAATAATTAATTAATGAGGTTAAAAAAGTGATTCAACAAGTTGGATTAATTGTTATTTGACATCAATAGGAGGGCATTGGTGTCTGGAATTTTTATTAAAGGTAAAATTGAAACAAAAATATGGTTAGTATGGTAATCTTAAAATGCCACCCTCTAATTTTGTTATCATATAACCCTTTCTATCACCTCTTATATTACTTGAGTAGTAAAAGATTACCCGAGTAATTAATTCTCTTATTACTTTAATAGTCTTTCCATTTATTATCCTACCAAATTTTACAGATGCTGCATTGATTATTCTATTAAAGAAATTTTCAGTATCGTTTTATTATGAAGTCCTTCATCCATAGGTTTATTAAACAACCAAAAACATCATAATTTGTATCTTATATGTAAGGAGTATTGTTTTTAAATGGTAATAACATCAACCGCTTACCATTTTTTAATATTCTATTAACATCACCTTATAGTTTTCAACTTTTCTGTCCAACTTTGGATAGCACGCATTTCATGTTTACAGAAATGAGTTCTAGATTTGATTTTTAGTAAAAATTGCTTCATCTCTTGTTTGTGAAACAACAACCAAAAACACCATAAACTTCGTTCATGGTCGTCTCAAGAACATTTATGACCTTAGACAAGAGTTACTTTGGAGCCCTTTTAATAATATAAACATATATTAAAAAGTTATTTCAAATTTATTTTTCTTGCCGTTTGAGATGCAAAATCACTAATTAAATTTTTATATTTAAGTTTAGAAACCAAATCTTTTTCAATTGATGATATAGTCAAATTATCTAATCTTTCTTGCGAGGGCGAGGTGGACGGCGGGCTACCGAGGTCAGGTAAGTGAGGGGTTTTGTGGAGGGGGCTGAGGGGACGAAGATGGTGGTGTCAGACAACGGCAGATACATGCTGGAAATGGTTGTTGCACGAGATGAAGAATGAAAATGGGTTGCGAAAATCAGAAAAATCAGCCAAATTGGGGGTTGTCAAGGTTGGGGAAACGTTTCGGAAATGATTAAGTGATGAATCCGGTTGATTTTGATGAGAAAATTGACTGGAATCATCACTTTAACGCCAACAACGACACTACTTCCAAGGTTTGATTCAAAAGCTTCCAGAATACAATAACCTGCTGCCAGAATTACAAAAGTCTGCTACCATCGAATCGTGGCAGCATTTACACTATTCTTCAGATTCAATAGACCAGCTTGACACATCCTTTTTCAACATATTTTCTATAGTAGGAAACACATTCAACTTATCCCGAAGAAACTAAAATTTGTGAGCAGGAAGAGCTTTTGTAAGAGCGTCAGCAATTTGATATTCAGAGGCCACATACTGTACAAACAACCTCTTTTTAACAGCTAATTCCCTCACATAATGGACATCAATTTCAATATGTTTTGTCCTCGCATGGAAGACAGGATTAGATGAAAATGTCCCTGCACTCATGTTATCACACCATAGCACAGGAGTCCTATTTATTTGTAAACCAAGTTCCCGAAATAGATTCTAAATCCACACCAATTATATGGCAACTTGACTCAAAGCTCTGTACTCTGCTTCTGTTGAGGATAAGGCTACCAACTTTTGTTTCCTAGAGCTCCATTGGACCAAATTTCCTCCAAGAAAGATTGTATAACCAGTAGTTGATCTTTTATCACTCATATCATTGGCCCAATCAGCATTGGTATACCCTTCTAAAAGAAAATTTTTACTTTTATGAAAGACTAAACCATATGTAATAGTACCTTTTATGTATCTAAGAACTCTCTTATATGTTGTCCAATAAGTAATGGTAGGACACTACAAGAATTGACTTAGCCTGTTTACTGCAAAGGCTAAGTCAAGCCTAGATAGAAGCAAATATTGTAGCCTCCCTACCACACTTCCATACAAGGATGGCTGTTCAAAAGGAGCACTATCCTCCTTGCCTAGCTTAACATCTGTTGCCATAGGTGTATTACATGGTTTGTAGTCTGTCATGCCAACCTTTAACAGTAGATCCTGAGCAAACTTGGATTGGGTAAAAAGTAAGCCTGAGCTGGTTCTAACAACCTCAAAACCAAGAAAATAATTTAAGGCACCGAGAGTCTTCAAGGCAAATTTCTTATTTGAATCTTCAACAATCTTGGCAATTAATCTGGAATCGGTTCCTGTAATAAGAATGTCATCTACATACACAAGTAAGTAGATGACTTGACTTTCTTGTTTGTAATAAAACAAACTGATATCTGAAACTGAACTAACAAAACCCATTCAAGGAGAGAATGCTTCAGCTTGTCAAACCAAGCTCTAGGAGCTTGCTTTAATCCATATAAAGCTTTGTTGAGCTTGCAAACATGATGAGGAAACTGTAAGTCAGAAAATCCTTTAGGCTGCATCATGAATACAGACTCTATCAACTCACTGTTAAGGAATGCATTATTAATTTCAATCAGTTGAATATCCCATTGATAATGAACAACACGTGATAGTATAATTCTGATTGTGGCAGGTTTAATTATTGGAGAAAATGTATCAAAATAATCGAGGCCTGAGGTTTGCTGGAAGCCTTCGGCCACCAACCGAGCCTTGTACTTCTGTAGAGTGCCATCAACCTTCAATCTAGTTTTAAAAGCCCATTTACATCCTACTACATTCATTCCTGAAGTATATGGTGCTAAGCTCCATGTGTCATTGTGAAGAAGAGCTTGAAATTCCTCTTCCATGATTGTTCTCCATTCTAGAATGGCTAGTGCCTCTGAAGTAGTTTTAGGTTCAGTTAAAATAGTATGATTGTAAACATAAGCATATCAGACAGGATGAGAACCAATAGTTTTGGACCTAGTCATCATGGGATGTTGATTATGCACCTGTTTTGAGGAGAAATAGGCAACACTACCTCTAACTGAATTCCTGGATAAGCATTGGAATAAGAAACAATAACAGGCACCTATCTTAAACTAGCAAGATGAGTTTCCTGATCTAAATTAGTATTATGACTAGAGATAGAGTTAGTCATTGTAGTAGATTCATCTGGGCAGGACATGCCTGAATTTTCAACATTCATACTAAACTTTGTATTGACACCTTTATAATATCCTTGATTGATAACATTCCCAACAATCTAAGGAGGTTGTGGAAAATTAGCAACAATCTGAGAAGGTTGTGGAAAATTAGGTGTTAGCAAATTAGATGATGAATAGTTGCCTGGTACAGTCAGTTCTTTGTTCTAAGACATACCAGTATATCCTTGATTACTTCCTTGTTTAGATACCATAAAAACTGCAAGCTGGTCATGTAGAGTACTCATTGAGCTGTGTCGCCTCCCTAATCTTATCTCATGTTTATGTAAAAGAAACTGCGTTTCTTGTAGTGATATGTTGCTACTGTTTGCAGTTAAATTGGCTACTACAACATCGTATTTAGATCCTAGCCCATCCAATATGTATAACAGCAACTCTTCATCACTCAAATGCACACCACTAGCATTTAATTCATCACCTAGTTCCTTCATCTTTAACACATACTCATTGATACTACAACTATCTTTCTTTGTAGTTTGCAATAGATTTCTCAAATGTAAGGTCCTAGCTTTAGAGACTGATTGAAAATGAAGTTCTAAAATATTCCAAATTTCATATGCAGTATTATACTTAGCTACATGACGAAACATTGACTCAGAGATGGTAGAGTAAAGCCAACCAACCAAAAACTGATCAATTTTCTTGCAAGTGAAATGGTTAGGGTTAGGTTTCTTCACTGATTCATCAGATTTCTCAAATAGGAACAATGGAGGACATACCTTTTCTCTTGTAATGAAACAATCAAGTTCGTGTGAGATTAATGCTGGCAGGATTTGAGAACTCTAAAATGTGTAATTCTTTTTCAACAACTTTACCGAAATTGGAGGTAAAGAGGGTGAAGCACTTGAAGCAATCACATTCGCAAGATCTTTATCCATATTTCGTAAAATTGAGGTTGAATTTGTACAAATAGAAGTTGAATCTACCATAGACATTGGTCTAGGGCTCTGATACCATGAAGGATTTTAAGGATTAAAGAGGAAGAAAAACAGAGGAGCAAACCAAGAAAAGCTAAGCAAAGATGAAAAAGAAAGAAAACTTATGGAAACATTTAATTCTTTATTAGTTACGAAGTTCAACTAAAAACAGAATCCGGTCAACTAATATATAGTGACCTCTTTTACAAAACGCAATGTTTTCACATTTGTCCTAAAACGCTGCGTATCAATTGGTTGAATATAAGACTTTAAACAAAACTATATTAATCTAAGCTACTTCACTCATCACAATAGTAAGAGAGGATGGATTTTATTTCAGCAACAATAATCAATCATGTGTTAAATGGTATGACTTGTCTTGAATGTAATTGTCAAATGATATAAAAATAATTGTTCAATTTTCAAGTGAATACCATTTAGCTTAATTGGTAAAAGGTTTCCATATATAACATCTCATCTCTCAATTGCTGAGGTTCTTGATAGATTTCTAAGCAGCTTTGAGATCTTATCAACCTTTCAAGCTCCATAGCCACCTCTTTCATGGTAGACCTCTTTTTCCCATTCAATCTCAAACATCTTGTAAGTTGCACAATAGATTGAATTATGTACCTCAATCCCTTGCTTTTTTAGCAACTCTTGTATCTTCAATCTCAAGCAGTTGGTTCTCCTTTGCTAATGAGATGAAGCATGCCACCAAGTTTTTCTTTTTTGCTCTAGCATAGGAATCTGGTGTTTTACCAGTTAGGAGCTCTACAAACACAACTGTGAAACTATACACATCACTTTTCTCTGTGAATTGGCTTCATTGAAAATATTTTGGATCTAAATACCCAAAATCTCTAGAAACAGTAATGAATTTAGGAGGAAATGATGGAGATCCAGCAAAAACATTTGTAGTAATATGGCGCAACAAGCTGCGTGATAAAATAAGGCTAGCACTCGACTACGCCTTTAGAACGGATAACACAAGTGGACATGCTCAACCTCGAGTTACATTGGGCATCGAGATACAATGGTTCGTTAGAAGAGTGAAATGGGTAAATATCCACCATGTTAACCGTCTTTGAAATTCCCATTGTTCTAGCAGATCCACAACGTAGGCATCATCATTGATCTTTTGCAAAATCTGGTAAGGCCCATTCCTCTTAGGTTGCAGCTTATATAAGTCCCTATCAGAAACCTTTCTTTTCGAAGAAACACCATCACTTGATCGCCTACTTCAAAAATATGTTTTCTACGATGTTGGTCTGCAACTTTCTTATACTTGGTATTAGCTTGCTCTAACTTCTAATTCACCTCTGCTTGAACATCTTGCCATTGAGTAGCCATATTTTATGTAGCTACACTAACACTAGGAAATTTCGACAGCTTGATCAAGTCGAGAGCATGTTGCGGGGGCTTGGTGTACACTATAGAAAAAGGAGACTTCCATGTGGCACTATGAGTAGCGCTGTTGTAGGCAAATTCAGCTTACGATAAAGCTACATCCCACTATTTTGGTTTATCGCCACAAATACTTCGAATCAAATTATCAAGAGTTCTATTCACAACTTCAGTTTGGCTGTCGGTTTGTGGATGAGCAATATTGCTGTAATTCAGAGACAAATCAAACTTCCTCCACAATGTTCTCTAAAAGTGACCAAAGAATTTGTTGTCTCAATCAAAATAATGGATTTAGGCACCCCATGCAGACGAACAACCTCGTTGAAAAACAATTTGGATATTTCATTTGCATTTGATGTCTTCTGGCAAGGAATAAAGTGCGTTAGAAAACCTATCAACCACAACAAAAATAGAATCTACACCCCTTTGTGTCTAAGGCAATCCAAGCAGAAGATCAACAGATAAATCCTCCCAAATATTTTCTGGAACATGTAAAGGCATATACAAACCAGTGTTTTGGGATTGCCCCTTGGCAGTTTGGCATATGTAACATCGCTGCACAAACTTTGTCACATCTCTCCTTAAGTATGGCCAATAAGATCGATCACCAATAGCATCAAGGGTTTTGTCACGCCCTAGGTGACCAGTAAGACCTCCACCATGCAAATCTTGAATAAGCTTCTCTTTTAAGGAAACTTTAGGGATGTAAAGCTGGTTGCCTCGCATGAGAAACCGATCATAATGTGAAAGTCTCCAGCAGATTGGTTTGTAACACACTATTCCCATATCTTCTGAAAATCTTCGTATGTTTCATATAATTCCTTCACTGCCTGAAACCCGACAACTTCCTATCTCATGGTTACTAATAAATCAACGCGTTTACTCAATGCATCTGCTATTTTATTCTGTATTCCCACTTTATGTCTTAGCTTGAAAGGAAATTTCTACAGAAACTGAGTCCACTTGGCATGCATGTCTCTACTAATTCACTTATGACTATTTAAATACTTCAAGGCTTCATGGTCAAAGTACAAAACAAACTCATGCTCCACTAAATAATGCTCCCAAGTCTTCAAAGAACTCACAACAAAATAAAACCCCTTATCATACATAACCCATTTACGCCTCGCATTATTGAGTTTCTTATTGAAATAAGCTGTTGGTCTCTTATTTTGTGAAAGGACAACTCCTATTCCCACACCACTACTGTCATAGTCAACTTCAAAGAAGGCATCAAAGTTGGGCAATGCTAAAACAGGGGCAGTGCACAATTTCTCCTTTAACACAACAAAGCTAGTTTTAGTTTCCTCATTCCATTGGAACTTTGCTTTCTTTAGACATTCTGTAATAGGTGCTGCAATACTATTGAAATTTTTGATAAAATGCTTGTAAAAGGTTGCCAACCCATGCAAACTTCGGACATCCTTTATTGACGTAGCGAGTTAGTGTGATAAACAAGGCTAGCACATGACTACATCCTTAGAACTGATAACACAAGTCTCAATCTAGAAACTTAAACCACAAACTGAATAATTTATTGAATATTCTATATCTTCAGAAGAAACAAATAATATGTTTATATAGGGTGGTCACAACCAACCCTAACTAAACTTCAACTAAACAAGGAAATAAAATCTTATTTAAACACGAAAACTAATTAAAATAAGAAATCCCAACGGTTGACTAATTATAAAATAAGAAAATAAAATTTAACTAAATTAAAACTTCCTAAATCAACTAAACTTTGAATTTAACCCTATTTTCCTTACGTTATACTCCCCCTGTTAAAAATAAACTCATCCTCGAGTTTCAACCTGGTGGATGATACTTGAAGTAGAGTAATAAGTCATCTTTTGGAGCAAATAAATAACCTTTGTCATTGATCTTCCTAACAGCATTGTAATGCACTATAGTCTTCAAGTTGCAATCAAATACCATCGTTGTTTCATCCTTTCGATCCTTAACTTGAATGTGTTCTTCTTGCTCAAGCTTCTCCTTTAGGACAACTTGCTTTTGCTCAAGCTTCTCCTTTAAGACAGCTTGCTTTTGCTCTTGTTCAATCTTCTCTTCTTGGGGAACTCGTTTAGCTTCAACGTCTACTTCATGCTCCGTCTCCTTTGATGTGTGATCCTCAATTAGTAACATCTCATGATCTTCGTTGACTTTAAGAATTTCTTTAGGAAGTGCTTGATGCTTCTTATCTTCTTCCATAACTGGTAAGCCATGCATTCTTTAAAGAAGAATTCTTTTTTTAATTCTTAATTATGATTCTACATCTAAGGCTAATTGAAGAACATCAAGCAATGTATGGTCAGGTCGTAAATCAATTTGAGCTCGCATGTTTACATTCAACCCATTAAAGAATCTTAAAGCTACTCTATATGGATGTTCATTATAGTCAAGGTGGAGTAACAATTGTCGATATTCAACAAAATATTTGTGGACAAATCTCTGACCCTAATGGCATCTTTGGTAATGTTGGAACAAGATTTGCTCATAATTAGGAGGAAGAAAATCCCTTTGTAACAATTACTTCATCCTGTAGGTTCTAACTGGTGCTTCCCCTCTCAAAATCTTCTGGATTGTAATCCTTCCCACCATGCAAAAGCTTCACCCTTAAATCTACATGCAACAAGTCTCGCCCTTCTTCCTTCTGGAATCTCCATAAATTCGAAAAATCTGCCGATTTCTGCAATCCAATCCAAAAATTCTTCAATATCTAAATTTCCTCTAAAGCAAGGGATATCTATCTTTTGTCACGACCCAATCTAACTGTGGGCCCGGCTGGGGATCACAAAGCACCCACTCTCGTGACCATTCTACTTAGTATTATCCCCCCCTTAAGGGATTTATTTCGCTTCCCTCACCACTCAAACCCAAGACCAAGGGCTACAGTCAATTGGGGAGCATGGTGAGTACCATGAGAGAGGGGAGGGGGAGGGGGAGGGACAGTACTGAGTAGAATGGTCACGAGAGTGGATGCTTTGTGATCCCCAGTCGGGCCCACGATTAGATTGGGTCGTGACATTTAAAAGGCGCCTTTTTATGTAACGGAACCGCCTTTAGCTCTGCACTCCCGGATCGCCTGGCCACAGAGTTCACACGGCCTCCACGTGGCGTGTCGCCCCTTCCCCTCTTTTAAGGGATTTGTTTCGCCTCCCTCACCACTCGAACCCAAGACCAAGGGGGCTATAGTCAATTGGCCTGATGGTAAGTACCATCAGGCCAATTGACTATAGCCCCTTGGTCTTGGGTTCGAGTAGAAATCAGTGCATCTAGGGGGAGCGACTCACCATGTGAGGGAGCCGTGTGAACTCGTGGTCGGGCCGTACAGGGTGTGAACCATGCTGATCGTTACATAAAAAGGCGTCTTTTTATGTAACGATCGCATGGGCGGGCCCACCTACTAATCAGCCACGAAGTTCACACAACTTCCTACGTGGCGTACTGTTCCCCCTTTTAAAGTGGGATTTCTTCGCCTCCTCTACCACTTGAACCCAAGGCCAAAGGGCTAGCTAGGTTGATGGTACTCACCATGCTTCCCAATTGACTATAGCCCCTTGGTCTTGGGTTGAGTGGTGAAGCGAAATCCCACCTTAAGGGATGGGGAGGGGACGATACTTAGTAGAATGGTCACGAGAGTGGGTGCTTTGTGATCCCCAGCCGGGCCCACAGTTAGATTGGGTCGTGACATTTAAAAGGCGCCTTTTATGTAATGGGATCGCGGCTCGACACCTGTCGCCCGCCACGAGTTCACACAATGCCACGTGGTAGGTATTGTCCCCCCCATAAGGGATTTCTTTTGCCTCCCCCACCACTCGAACCCAAGACCAATGGGCTATAGTCAATTGGGGAGCATGGTGAATTGTGAGACCATCAGGCTAGCTAGGGGACTTCTGTTATGCCTAGAAAAGTAGGACTGATGCAGCGCCTTGTCAGAATAAGTAGTCAGACCTTAGGAAGGTCCCACAGTAGTCCAGACGCAGTCACGTCGCATGGTGACATGAGCAGCACACTCTTGCCACTGCAATGGGTGCAGCCAGACTGACGAAAGGCTGGAAGATGTCCACGTGTCTAATCCCTGTACACGTCGCACAAATCCCTCGAAGTTGGTAAACGACGGGACACAAAGAAGGATTTGCACCGTATCAGTCCCCTTTCTACGGATTCAGTAATCATTACCTCAATGTATCCTACTATAAATAGAGAGCTCCTCTCACGTTTGTGGGATTCACTCATTTTTACTCTTGATTAGCTCAATTTGCTTTGTAACATTTTTTTCTCTCTCTCTCTCTTTCTCTCTCATTTGTATCCTCAGGATACTAAAAGTCAGCTTGCTAGCTGCGACCTGATCCTTCAAACATAAATACAATATTAGTGGACGTAGGATTCGTTTGTTTAAGCATCCGAACCACTTTAAACATTGTGTCTCCATTTTACGCACTCTCAATCCCTTATTCACGTGTGACTCCTGAGTCAACTCAGCATTTCTCACGTGCGAGTCGTTGGTATCAAAATCCAGCATCAACGTATAGCTTCATGGTTTTTTTTTTTTTTTTTTTTTGAAGAGTTTGGTTTTTTAGTAAATTTACATATATCAATACAGAGCTAGTGTAGCTAATATATCTCCATTGAATGTGGACAAAATATAATTGCAGTTTCTTAGGTGTTTATCAAGTGGGTTCTGTCTCTATCCACTCTCGTCGTTGTAAACATAGAACAAGTATACGACCAACAAAATTAGCAGCCTCTGCCTCAAAATATCTTTGAATAAGTTAAAATTTGCTGTGCAATGTAATGTTCCTGGTGTTAGAATTTCAGTGACTTTCTGAGAGAAGTCTTAAACGCACGTAGAAGCATACATATTTTCTAGCCTTCTTTGTTGACTAGACAAGTCGTTTTTGTCATGCTAGAATTTTGAAATGAATTTCAGGAGCTTCTTTGAAGACAACTTTGATTGAGGTTGGATTTTATTTTCTTCTTCAGGTTAGACATGCTGTTTCTAGTCTTTAATAATATATGGTAAAGGAAAATAACTTGTTTGGAAATTCGTGCACAGAAAATCTGAATTATCATAATAAACAACAGAAACTGACATTTTCTTTCAACTATGCACTGTTTTCAACAAGTAAAAAGTCTAAATTTATATATGATGTTTGACTTTTCTCTGCAAAACTTTCCTCCATCCATTTAATCAAACTTGACAACTTTTTATTCTTCTAAAAATAATTAAGTCGATGATTGGGATGGGACAGGGATCGTGTCTTTTGATTTATATAGTTTCATCTTTTCGGTAGGTTTTGCTTATTATGTGCTTATTTTAGTGATAGCATTGTTAAATCTTTCATACACAACTATAGCTGAAATAATGTAAAACTAGTTGAATTTAGACAAAAAATTCTGTGAACTCCAATCTCAATTGCAAATACCTCCACTGTAGAATCATACATTTTTAAAACTAACTACAAGATAATTCTAAAACGATTATTGTGACTTCTAAAACGATTTGGATTCCATTTGTAAGGAAAATTCTAAGCCTTCTTCTGTTGATCCTTGCCCTGTTTCTTCTGAAGTTTCCATATATAACATCTCATCTCTCACTTGATGAGGTTCTCTGTACGTTTCTAAGCAACTCCGAGATCTTATCAACCCTTCAAGCTCCGTAGCCACCTCTTTCATGGTAGGCCTCTTTTTCCCATTCAATCTTAAACATCTCATCACAAGCTCTGCAATAGATTGAATATCTTCCTCCCTAGCTTCTTTAGCTACTCTTGTATGCAAAATCTCAAGCAGTTGGTTCTCCTTTGCTAATGAGATGAAGCATGTCACTAGGTTTTTCTCTTCTGCTCTAGCATAGGAGAGTGGCGTTTTACCTGTCAGGAGCTCTACAAGCACAACTCCGAAACTATACACATCACTTTTCTCTGTGAATGAGCTTGACTGAAAGTATTCAGGATCTAAATACCCCAACGTTCCTTGGACTGCTGTCGTTGAGTGAGTTTTATCATTTGGAATAGAGCTTGAAGTCCCAAAATCAGAAATTTTTGCACTGTACTTCTCATCCAGGAGTATATTGGAAGATTTTATATCTCGATGGAAGATAGGAATAGAGGCTGCAGAATGCATATAAGCAACTGCTCCTGCAACTTCACAAGCGATTCTAACTCGATTGTCCCATAAAAGTGAAGATTCTTGGTCTTGCTCTTGATCACAGATATGATCGGAAAGTGTACCATTAGAAATGAATTCATAGACTAGGACCGGTACCTCAGTCTCGAAGCAGCAACCTAGAAGCTTCACAATGTGTCTATGGTTGATTTGAGATAAAATTACAATCTCATTGATGAATTGCTCAATCTGATTTTTATCAATTGCTTTTGATCTTTTGACAGCAACTATCTTACCATCAGGTAACATCCCTTTGTATACAGTACCAAATCCTCCCTGGCCAAGAAACCGACTCTGACTGTAATTCTCTGTCGCACTTTCGAGCTCCTTTGCTGTCAATATTTTAGCTTTTTCAGTACTTCCCTGCAATAATAATCGTTGTTGGAGTAGGAAACCACCATTTTGCTTAAACAATTTTTCCTTCCGCATTTTGTGTCTCCTATTATTTGAAACTCGGAATAACATGTATCCTGAAAGAGATGCAGCCAAAATTCCCAAACCACTAACACCTGAAACAGATATATGAAGCATTATAATATATGACTGAAAATTTCTATCATTTCTTTTAATTTTCCACATCAAAAGTCTTTCTTTAGCATGGCAATCCAATTTCGTAACATAATCATTAAACTGATTATGGAGCAATTGGAGAAAGAATAATACCTAAAATAATAACCAGTTTGACTGGCAACTTTCTGCCACCGGGCTTGAGAATGTGATTCTCTGTACTTTCATCCGTAAGGGAACAGTTGGCACAAGAGCAGAAAAATTTCGCTGGATTTGTGGAGCAGTTCTCGGTTTTCAGTGGAACCGAAAGAGATGTAAAAGGGTAGAGACTGCTATTTAGCGACAGCATGTTCGATTACAGGATGCTTATTTCATTGACCTCAAGAGTATCTGCAATTGATGTAACAGAATCACCTCATGTTACAATATACGAAAGCAAGGAGCTCACACCGGTTGCTATTTGGTTTGCACTTGGACAAGCACATCTCAGTGGAACCTTCAAATTTGAACCCACAGCATTTTTTCTGTCATCATTGTTGTTTTGATCCGCGAGAGCCTGGCAAGTTGATGGGCCTTGGTAAGTGTTATTGGCTACTGAGAAATATCTCAGTACTGGTCAAGATTTTGTATGAAGCGTTGTGCTGGTAGATACCATTAGAGCACGAACAAGAAATTGGAATATAACTATGGTTTCAGAGGGGATCTTGTCACTAGACGAGATATTGTTGACTAAAGCTATACTGGAGGTTACAGTTCCTAAAAGATAGGCAATACTAAAGGGTGAATCATAAGGTGGTCGGGATCGGAAGGTTACATATGACTGGCATTAAGTTCGACGACCAGCAGAACCATAACAGAGATACCCTTCTGTTATATCAGAAGAGTCCTGCTCGCAATTGAGCTGTCTGTTCTCTTGGTATGATTGTTGGCAGTTTGACGGCTGACACAGTGGATACACCAAGAAGAAGATTGAGAGGAAGCGAACTAGATATGGTTTCATGGCGTTAGGGATTTCTCCCTGAATTTGGCTAGCTAATTTTTTTGATCTCTAGATCAATAGAACTAAATGGAGCGCCAAATTGAATGTGTGGACGAAAGATGATTGAACTTTTTATAATGTTTAATCGTCTGCCTATGCTCTATTGAATGTGACAAAATAAAAAATACATGGTTGACTTGTGTCCGGTGTCGTTGATAAAATACTTGAAAAAACTTAATGAATTAATTCTACGTAGATATAGGTAAAGAGAAAGCTGAGAAAATTCAAGCAGGTTGAATGAATTAATTTTCGTGAGTTCAGAGTATTAGGCAAAGGGACTAAAATGTAAGAAATAGAAACTTAACCCAATACGGTGCGTTTATGTATGTATTGTTGCTTATATAAAACATTCCCGTGTAATGTTGCTAACAGTTGAAAAAGTTTAATGAAAGAGATAAGAGTCTCATTCTTTTCAGTCTAACTACTTTCCCTTTCTCTCTTACTTTTCTTAATTCAAGTTTATTTGTCCTTCAAATTCGTTAAAGAAACTTCAAGATCTTTATGGTATCAAAGCCAATTGACAAAAGTCTATGGCTAATCTAAGTTCTAGATCTTTAGATTCTAGTTCAAAGATTGTTAATGAGCAAGTTGATAATGCAGGCACCATGAGTTCAATTGTCCATTCTTCTCTTCCAACTTTGTCACTCAAGTTAAGCGAGAGGAATTACAACTCCTGGAGATCTCAAGTTCTACCTGTGCTGACTTCATCGAGCTTGATGGTTTTGTGACAGGTGTGAATCCTTGTCCTTCCATGTTTTTAAATGAACAAATGTTAGACTCTGAACGAATAATCAAGAAACCTAACCCTAAGTATTTTGATTGGAAAAAGACTGATCAATTTCTGGTGATTTGGTTAATTTCGTCTATCTCTGAACCTATGTTTAGGCATGTTGCCAAATGCACAAGTGCATATGAAATTTGGAACACTTTGGAGTTGTATTTTCAATCTTTCTCTAGGGCTAGAACTTTACATTTGTGGAATTTGTTGCAAAATACTAAGAAAAATTCTATGAGTTTTAATGAATATATTCTGAGGATGAAAGAGATAGGGGATGAATTAGTAGCTAGTGGAGTTCAAATAGGAGATGAGCAACTGCTCTCTTATATCTTGGATGGGTTAGGACCAGAATTTGATGCTATGGTGGCCAATCTTGTAGCCAATAGTAGTACTACCACCCTTCAAGAAGCTCAGTTGCTTCTTCATAAACATGAGATAAGAATTGAGAGGCAAAATACTGCACTGTCAAATTTTCATGAAATGACCTCTGCATTATTAGCTGCAAAGCAGCAAGTTTCAATTGACATTACTTGTGTGCCACAACTTCAAAGTCCTGTAGTATCATCATTCCAGAATACTAGCTTTAGAGGGATATCATTTCAAAATCCTAGCCTTGCATCTATGATTCAACCAGTTGGAATTCAGAACGCCAACTCCTCACCAATGGTTCAGCCAGGCATGATGAGCTATCAACATCATGAAACATATCCTTAGCAACTCTCTAGTGCAGACATGTATACCACTGCATTTCCTCAAACTACCATCCCTCAATACTCAGCTCCTTGTGGATTTCAGTTTAACAGTAATAATGGACTGAGAGGCAAAGGTCGAGGTAGAAGGCATTTTAGGCCTAGATTAATCTACCAAGTACGCGGCAAAACTAGCCACTCAGCCCTTCAATGTTATCATCGCCTCGACCATCATTATCAGGGTTTTCAAAGCTCAAATTTCAATCATTTTTACCCTTTTCAAGTTCAGTCAACATCTCTTCCATCTCCAGTGAATAATGGACAAGCTCACTCAGGAGTTTCACATGAACCTATTGCTCAAGCTCAGGCTTTCTTTACAGCAAACTATCTACCAACCAAGCATCAGCATCATTCTTAATCTTATGCAGGGTTTCATGATTCCTCAGGTACTGGTCTGTTAAACAATTCCTCACCAAATTACATTAATCCAAACTCTCTATCACACCTACCTAAACATTACTTACCAATCCACAACACTAGTATAACTTCCACTAATAACTTAGCCTTGCCACCTGTCAACTCTGTGCCTATATCATCAATTATCACCCCACGAAATGTTGCTACACCACAAACCCTTACAGACCAATCCTGGTATATGGACTCTAGTGCATCCAATCATATGACTGTAGATGCTAACAACATGGTTATGAAGTCCAATTATCAAGGAACATCTCAGGTGCAAGTTGACAATGGGCACTCCATTCCTATCACTCATACAGGTATGCTACTGTTACCTTCCATTGATTCTAATATAATTTTAAAACTTCAGAATATTCTCTGTGTTCCAAAGATTGCAAAAAACTTGTTAAGCATATCTCAAATCACTAAGGATAACCATGTGATAGTTGAGTTTCATGTTGATTGTTGCTTAATAAAGGATAAATATAGCAAGGCTACACTTCTTCAAGGGACAGTAAAGGATGGACTCTATCAGCTTACCTTGCCAACAACTGATTTCTGTTCTGCTAATTCTCAAATAGAGTTAGTTTTACATGCTTCAAGCTTCACTTCAGCTCCTGAAATTCATGCAGTTAATTCATCTACAACTAATAAAGGAGGCTATTCTGATAATGGTTTAGAGTATGCTCTTGAATGTACTTCTACAGATAGCTCTCTGTTTGTTAAGCCATCTAGTGATATTTCTCTATGGCATGCTAGATTAGGTCACCCTAATACTAAAGTCTTGAATAATGTACTTGAAAAGTTGCATATAAAGAAAACTATTGTTGCAAATAAAAGCCTTTTTTTTTTTTTTTTTTTTAAGCATGTCAATTTGGTAAACTACAGCAGTGTAAGTTTCCTGTTTCCACTTCAAGAGCTCAAAAACCTTTAGAGTTAGTCTACTCAGATCTATGGGGTCCTGCACCTATTATGTCTACTGAAGGGTATCGGTATTATGTGATCTTTGTGGATGATTTTAGTAGGTATACCTGGATCTATCCTTTAAAGCTTAAATCTGGGGTTCTTGGTGTATTCACTCAGTTCCATTGCTTTGTTGAAAATCAGTTGGATGCAAAACTGAAATGTTTACAAACAGATTGGGGAGGGGAGTTTAGACCCTTGTCTAGTTTTTTGGAGAAACATGGAGTTATGTTTAGGCAGCATTGTCCATACCTTCACCAGCAAAATGGTAGAGTAGAGAGAAAACATAGAGCCATCACTAAATTTGGTTTATCCCTTCTAGCTCATGCGGCTATCCCACTGAAACTCTGGTGGTCAACCTTTAGCACTGGTGTGTACTTATTAAATAGGCTTCCTTCGGCTGCTATTGAGTTTGTCTCTCCATTTGAAACTCTTTTTAAGCAAAAACCAGATTATACTTATCTTTAAGTATTCGACTGTGGATGTTATCCATATCTCAGGCCTTACCAAAGACATAAGATATCTTTCCATACCAAAAAGTGTGTTTTCTTGGGGTACAACCTTGCTCATAAAGGCTATCGATGCATGAACTCCTTAGGTAGGGTGTATATTGTTAAACAATTATGATTTAATGAGGAAGACTTTCCATTCAAGTCTGATGTTCAAAATGCATCTTTATCTACTACTTCACCTGATGTGTATGTGTGTACAAAGGCTTGGACATTGCCACAATTCAAGTCTTCAGTTTTACCATCTACACAGTTCAAAAATGGAGTCATCAATTTAGGAAATTTCACTGCAGAACCTACAAAGGATTGCTCTTTACCTTCTCTTCCAGTAGAGTCTACTACATAGGCAGAATCTCCTAATGAGGCAGAATCTCCTAATATCAGTCCTAAAATTCAACATGAGATATCCTCTTTTGTAGATGATTCTGTTGTACCTACTCCAACACAATCAGATCCTAGAATTCAACTTGAGGTGGTCCTTCCATTAGCTGATCCTAAGCATATTGACACAAACAAAATTGTTAATGCTCATCCCATGATCACCAAGTCCAAGGGGTCCAAAGTTGATGTTCCAAATACTGTACCTCAGGCCTTTCTCTCCACTCAAGTTATTCAGACTGAACCACCATCTGTTGCTAAAGCTCTAAAAATTCCAGAATGGAAAGCAGCCATGGAGGCTAAATATCAAGCTCTCTTAAAGAACCAAACCTGGGATTTAGTTCCTTATGTTGATGGAATGAATGTAGTTGGTAGCAAGTGGGTTTTTAAGACTAAGCTGAATTCAGTTGAGTCCCTTTCTAAATACAAAGCTCGACTTGTAGCCAAGGGGTTTCAACAAACCCCTAGCCTTGACTACTTTGAAAATTTTTCACTAGTAGTTAAGGTAGCAAGCATTAGAGTTATTTTGCCTCTAGTCTTATATAATCAGTGGGAAGTGCAGCAACTAGATGTAACCAATGCATTTCTTAATGGGGAGCGGACAGAAAAAGTTTATATGATGCCACCAGAAGTTTTTTCTAATTTCTCTCAAACTAAGCAGGTATGTCAGCTACATAAGGCGTTGTATGGGCTTAAACAAGCTCTAAGAGCTTGGTTTGAGAAACTAAAAAATCACTTATTAAGCTGGGATTTTCAGAATTCAATTTTTGATGTGAGTTTGTTCTTTTACAAAAAGGCATCCTATGTTGTATATCTACTAGTGTACGTCGATGATATCTTAGTTACAGGCAACAATTCCTCCTTAGTTGATCAGGTTATGACAGATCTAAATACACAGTTTGCTTTAAAAGTTCTTGGTCTAGTTAACTACTTCCTTGGATTTGAGGTTAAGAGAAATGACAAGGAATTACTCTTAAGACAAAGCAAGTATGCTCAAGACCTCTTGGTAAAAGCTAGGATGCATGACTCTAAGCCATGTATAACTCCTATGGCCACTGGAACTAAACTGAGTAAAGAAGACAACATTCGATTTGATCAACCATCGTTATATCGAAGTATCATTTGAGGACTGCAATATCTTACACTGTCCAAACCAGATCTTGTCTTTGTTGTGAACAAACTTGGCCAGTTTCTTCAACAGCCTACTATCAATCATTGGACCGCATGTAAGAGAGTTCTTAGATATGTAAAGGGTACTCTAAATCATGTTCTTTTATTCACTAGAAATGAGCACTTTATGCTAGAAGCCTACATTGATGTAGATTGGATGAGTGATGTAGATGATAGGAGGTCCACAAGTGGATATGCTATTTTTGTTGGAGGCAAACTAGTTCAGTGGAGTTCAAAGAAACAAAAGTTAGTTTCTTTATCCTCTACAGTAGCAGAATATCGGTCCTTGAGTCAGGCATCTACTGAACTTGTATGGATTAGGAGTTTGTTTGAAGAAATTGGTATTACTTTGAATGGCTACCCTGTTATCTGGTATGATAACATGAGTGCTAGAGCCCTGTCCTCAAACCCTGTGTTCCATGCTAGGACTAAACACATCAAAATTGATGTGCACTAAGTGAGGGACCTGGTAGCGAAGAAGAATTTAAGTGTTCAGTATGTAGCCTCTGAGTATCAAGTGGCAGATATTCTAACCAAAGCTTTATCGGCAAATTAGTTCAATTATTTGAAGGACAAGCTAACTATTACATCCTCTTTGTCTGAGTAAACTATGCAGGGAAGAAATTCAATTCTGGAAGGAACTGCAATTCAAGTTTGGACACTGATTCTAATAGTATTACTTAAATTCTAAATTATGATCTTTGGTAATGTGTATGTATTGATGATAACTGTGTCTGGAAGATTGGTCTACTGAGTATTGATTTTGTTCTGATCTTTGGAAATGTGTACTGATCTTTGAACTTTGTCAGAGTAAACTGTGCAAGGAGTTCTGAGTAAACTGTGCAGGGAGGAAATTCAATTCTGACTCAATCCTGGTCTGCTGAGTATTGATTTTGTTCTAATCTTTGGAAGTGTGTACTAATCTTTGAACTTTGTCTGAGTAAACTATGTAGGGAGTTCTGAGTAAACTGTGCAGGGAAGAAATTCAATTCTGACTCAATTCTGGTTTGTTGAGTATTGATTTTGTTTTGATCTTTGGAAAACTCTGGAAGTGTGTAGTGACTGTTGATTTTGTATTGATTTGAGCTCTATCTGGGAGAATGACCCGTTGAGTAGTGATTGATCAATTGGAGTTTTGCAGTTGTGGAAGTTTATATTGTTTTGAATAAGTTGCAGCTTTGGAAGGTTATATTGATTTGAGCTATGTCTAGGAGAATGACCTGCTGAGGAGTGATTGATCAGTTGGACTTTTGCAGTTTTGGAAGTTTATACTGTTTTGAATAAGTTGTAGCTTTGGAAGTTTATACTGATTTGAGCTATGTCTGGCAGACTGACCTGTTGAGTAGTGGTTGATCAGGTGAAGTTTGTAGCTTTGAAAGTGTGTATAGGTGCTGTATATAAAGCAGTATGAAGTACTGATCCTAATTGTGAAGCAGGGTTTCTTAGCTATGAAATGGTACAAATAGTTGAAGTGTGCAGAATGAACATTCAGTTGAGATATGCATATATGAAACTTTGTTTAAGGGGAATTATTAGGCAAAGACTAAAAGCAAATATGCTTGTTTAAGGGGAAATGTTAGGCAAAGACTGAAAGCAAATATGCTTTGTTTAAGGGGAAATATTAGGCAAAGGGACTAAAATGTAAGAAACAAAAACTTAACCCAATACGGTGCGTTTCTATATGTACTGTTGCTTATATAAAACATTCCCGTGTAATGTTGCTAAGAGTTGAAAAAGTTTATTGAAAGAGATAAGAGCCTCATTTTTTTCAGTCTAACTACTTTCCCTTTCTCTTTTACTTTTCTTAGTCCAAGTTTATTTGTCCTTCAAATCCGTTAAAGAAACTTCAAGATCTTTATAGAGTAGTGAAATTGCACCAAAATTAATTAGAATACTTAATGTAATTTACACTTAGTGTATTTATATATATTATAAATTTTTCATGAGTTACAACTTTAATTTTTTTTTTTTTTTTTTTCAATATGATACTTTTTACCTTGATTTTAATATGAGTTACAAGTTGACTGATGGTTGCCTGTGGTGTTAATATGCAATTTTATTTCAATATTTTTATATTTAAAAATTAATTCTAAAATTATTTATTTAATGAATTAAATGATTATTTAGGTTCATTATATAAATAGAGCAATTATGCAGAGTATATGTCATTCTACACATACAAAATTAATTTTGAAAATTGATTTTTAAAAACTACCTAAACTAGCTTGTCAAATTAATTTGTCAATTTGATTATTTCATAATCAACTTTAAAATTAACCGTTTTAAAAGTGGTTTACCAAACACCTTTGAGGTTGTAACTTAAGAATGAAGTGATTAATTCTTAATCCTACAAAAATCCCAAAGGTACCTTAATTTAATTTATGATTTTAGGAGGTTGCGGGCTACAACATCTCTGAGAAGTGAAAAAAGAGCTAAATGAAGAAGATTAAGGTCTTATAGATTATAAGAGTGTAATATGAATTATTTAAATTAGATGATTAGTATTGAGGGAGTTTTAAATATTTGTTAATTTGTATTTTTGTTGTGTAAATAGTAGGGGTGAACAAAAAAATAGGGTAGAGTCAGAATCATTTGGCACTTGGGTTTTAGTTCCGATTCCTACCAAAAACTGGCTACAAGAGATAAGTTTCGGTTCCAAAAAAATGAGATTTGTTAAAATATGGAAGCTTTTATAACATTTTATGCTTCGAATAAAATAAAAAGAGAATTACAAGTTTAAATTGCATGCCAGAGTATCCAATACGTTCATTGATAAGCGCGTGATTCACGGACGTGGTGGAGTTATTCCATGAGGAAATCATTTTTGATTTGCGTGCATTTCAATTCCCTTTTAATTTTTATTCCCACTCGCAATTCCTTTTTTCACCTACTCTAATCCCCTACCTTAATTAATTCAACTTCAATTAAATTCTATTAACTATTATTATATACCTACATTTACTAGTCATTGCTGATAATATATGCCAAAAATTACAATTCATTTAAAATATATGGGGATAAAATATATTTATTAGAGTAAAGAATTTTCATATGCTATTTTTATAGATTTCTTAGTCATAGTATTGCGGTTATCATGTTATTGTATTTGTGTTATTTAAAATGTTATGTAATTTTAATTTAGAGAGGATGAAAATTGATATGTTATTACCTTATTATGTAATTTTAATTCTGAGAGGATGAAACCTGATAGTTGATATGTTATTATGTTGTTGTGCTTGCGTTATTTAAAGTTTTAAAGTGTTATGTAATTTTAATTTTAGGAGGTTTAAATGAATATTGGAATAGTTGTAATTTTTGTAAAGTTTGTAGGGTGTATTTGTCATTTTAAAAAACTATTAACGGTGTAATATAATTTTATAAAAGTTTATTTATCTTTTTTAAAAAAAAAAAAAGTGGAGTAATTAATATTTGCCTGGATACCTGGAATCGAACTGAAACACAGGTTCTGGCTTCTTTAAAAAGAAAAAAAAGAAAAAAAAGGCAGGTAATCGGAAGTCGAAACCGCCCACCGTTAATGAATAGTGATCATTTGGAATAATTTCCAAAATACTTGTTCTGCTTCGTTATAAAAACCAGAGAATTTAGGGAAGCCCCAATAAGGAAAAAATAAAGAAAATGAAGATACCCTTTTCCCCACGCAATAGCCTATAGTCAATTGTCAAGTCAATTAGTGGAAGTAATTGTTAGATTGAACCTAGACATACACCTTTTTACGAAGTAATTATTGTATTCAGGACTTCACCATTACGTCCAGATCCTGTGTTGAGTAGAGAATTGGAAGTTCATTTCATACCAGGTAACTTTAAATCCTTGAAATTGCTTGGAAAAGGAATTGAGTTGACCGTGTTAACCAATATAACCATGTAATATATTTATTAATGTTCCATTATAATTTTTTAATTTATCCTCCATTCAAAATCACCCCATCATATTAAAACATGTCAGTTTGTATAGATGAGTATGTATAAAAAAAAAGTAGGGATGAGTTGTTCCAAATACCTTATGAGTTTTGGGGGAACCGAAACCTGTCAGTTCTTAGGAAAAGGAACTGGAACCTGAACTATAGGTTTCGGTTCCTAACCCGGATACCCTGTAAAAAATAATTACCCCTTATTATTTTTAAAATGACAAAAACATCTTAAAATTTTTACAAATATACCCCTAAAAAATTAAGAAAACTTGCATTTAGTAGTTTTAAACTTTTGATTACTCATTCATTTGTGTCCAATGTGACTCATAGATCATCTAATCTCTAGGCAATATTTGAATTCAATCAATTCATAATAATTTACATAAATTAATTAACTATAATATAATGTAATAATTAATTAAGTAATCATACTATAAATCTATAATGTAATATTCGAAAAAACACTTTCCCACCCAAAATGGAAAACCGTTTTTAAAATGCAATGGTATAAGGGTATAATAGTCATTTTGCTTCCATTAAACCTGAGCATGCGCCATGTGTATTTTTACTTGATAAAAAAAGAAAACATATATATATAACAAAACAAAATTGAAAAATATTAGACAAACAAAAATAAGTTAAAACAAATAAATGTTAGACTTCTTACAATATGGTCCTACACTTCTCATATAATTACATTTTGGTCCCTGTTGATGTGGTCATACTTGGCCGTTAGATCTTGGGCAGCTTGTCTTTGATGGAAAGACAAGCGCATATAAGAAAGAAGTTTACAGTCCCCATTCGATGCATTTTTGATTCCCAAAACCATCACCCAAAATTGCAGTCAAGTGGAAGATCCTGTAATTCATAAAGGAGCAAGAAGATCAAAGAAGTAATTGCTATGGCTGGAGGTTTGTCATTTATTTCCGCATATATTCCATGGAGTTTTTTAAACTGAAATTGATTGTATTGTAAATGAATATTGGAATATGAATATGTTTTACATTTGGTATCAGAGCTAGTATATGAATCTCTGCCTAGCATAAAGTTGTTTGTTGCAAATCTGAAAAATATTGCATAAAATTAGGATTTTTCCATTAAAACCCGTACTGTAAATCAAGCATAACTTTTATTATAAATAGAATTTGTTTTCGGTTTTGATGTCATTGGAATCCTTGTTGAAAAAGCTTTCCAACGGTATATTATTTGTCAAAAACGGAGTTCTGGATGCAAAGTTATGCTAGTTTAAAGTTTTGGTTGGTAGTTATTGTTTGGGTGTTTTCGGAAGCCAATTATGGCATCGATTTAGGACGAAATTGTCATTTGGGATGTCACTGATATATGTTATAAGTCCACATTTGAGTTTCCCATCGAAAACGCCGAAAAAATGGCCGGAAACGTGCTATTGAAAATCTGGAAAATCTGGGCAAAAGTTGCAGAAAACCGGGTCAAGAAGAACCGACCCAATAGGAAAACGGGTCAAAACGACCCGGTCAAAGTCAAAAGTCAAACTGGGTCAAACAACCCTACAACTCACCAAACCCAAACTCACCACAACCCTCCCGACTTAACAACCTGCATCGCAATGAACCGGTCAACGGGTCAAACCGGTCAATGAACCGGTCAACGGGTCAAACCGGTCAACGGACCGGTCTAATGGGGCGAACCAGGTCAACCGACCCGGCCAAACGGGTCAACCCGACCCTGGTCAAGACCCGGCGCGTGGAGGCACGTGCATGACTTACGCTTGCGTCGGGCGTGTGAGGGTTTAGGGTTGGGCGCGTGTAAGCGCATGCAGGCGCGTGAATAGACCGTGGAGGCGCGTGGGGGCGCGTGAGAGAGTGTCCTGCCTTCTGGCGGCGCGTGGGGGCGCGTCCTCTGGTCACGGTGGCGCGTGGAAGTCAGTGACAGCTTGTATGATGGTTTTTATGTTATATATTACTTTGTTATGCATAAATAATGTATTATTCTTGCATTGATTTGTGTTATATTATACAAATTCATGTTATAAATTATTTGATGTTTTATGATCGTATATATTTTTGATTAATTTAGAGTAGCCGCAGCATCTAAATTATGATAATATATGCATTAAGAAATATTAGTTGTGATCATATTAAGGTTAATAACATCGGTTGTAGTTAATCATATTAGTATAATCATTTTACCCACAGGGGAATGTTATATTTTTTATGATTAATTAGGGATGAAATAAAAATTATTCTTATTTCTTAATTAGCCCACGCATTATGAAATATTAATAATTTCTAGTTTCATCATTAAAGGATAATGAATCATAATATGTAATGTCTTTACCCATGAGGGGAGATTTTATGGTATATCGATTCATTTATGATTTATTATTTGTTTTACATTGGTAAACTTATAATTTTTTATTGATGGTTTGTGCCTCATAATTTATTTAGTAAGCATGTCTATTGAATTACCTACAGTTGATCAAACTTTGATGATGGTTGAGGATAAGGTTCCTAATTTAAATGGTGATAACTACAAATCCTGGAGAGAGGTTGTCCTCCTTCATTTAGGGTGCATAGATCTTGACTATGCTCTTCGAGGAAGAGCCACCAACACCCTACAGATACTAGCTCAAGCCGAGATTGCTTTGTATGAACGGTGGGGAGCGATCTAACCGTTTAAGCATGATGTTCATCAAATCTCACATTACGAGTAGTATCCGTGGGTCGATACCGGAGTGTGAAAATGTCAAGGATCTTATGGAGGTAATTCATGCACAGTTTGAAACATCAGACAAGGCATTAGGAAGCATCCTAATGAGTAGATTGACATCCATGAAGTTGACTGGTATTAAAGGAGTCTGTGAGCATATTATGAAAATGAGGGACATAGCTGCTCAGTTGAAATCCCTTCAGATGGTGATTAATGATGATTTCCTGGTGCATTATGTCCTGAACTCTCTCTCGCCTCATTAACTCCTTTCAAGATATCTTATTAACCCACGAAGGATAAATGGTCAATCAATGAGCTTTTGACCATATGTGTTCAGGAGGACGAGAGATCGCCGAGAAGTGAATGAAACAGCACATCTGGTGACAGGAAATGTCAAGTACGCTTCAAATAAGAATAAGAAGTGGAAGGGAAAAGGCAAGCTGCATGAGGTTATGAGCAAAGGTAATAAGGACAATATCAAGTGTTTCTTCTGTAAAAAGACGGGACACATGAAGAAAGATTGTCCTAAAAGAAAAGCCTGGCTTGATAAGAAAGGTAACCTCTTATCTCTTGTGTGTTATGAATCTAATATGATTTGTGTTTCACATAATGATTGGTGGATTGATTCTGGTTCTACAATCCATGTTTCTAATACCATACAGGGTTTTCTGGATCAAAGGAAGCCATTGGGAAGTGAATGCAGCATCTATTCAGGAAATAGGATGCCTTCACGTGTTGAAGCCGTTGGAACTTTTAGACTTATTTTAAGTACTAATTATGTTTTGGATTTGGAACGAACCTTTTATATTCCTAGTTTTTCTAGGAATTTAATTTCAGTTTCTAAACTTGTACCATGTGGATACTCTTTCAACTTTTATGGTAGTTCTTTTAATTTAATTAAGAACTCATCTATTGTTGGAAATGGTACTTTGGTTGATGGTTTGTTTAAAATTCATTTAAGTGATACTGTTCCTTATAGTCTTATGACTTCACATGCTAACACTGGTATGAAACGTACTATTATGTATGAAAACTCTTCCTTTTTGTGGCATAGGAGATTAGGACACATCTCCATTGATAGGATTAAAAGGTTGGTAAATGCTGGAGTTCTTGAAACTCTTGACTTTACTGACTTTGATACTTGTGTAGACTGCATTAAGGGAAAGCAGACTAACAAATCCAAGAAGGGTGCCAAGAAGAGTTCTGAACTTTTAGAAATCATACACACAGATATTTGTTGCCCTGACATGAGCTCTAGTGGTCAGAAATATTTCATCACCTTTATTGATGATTACTCACGATATATGTATCTCTATATGCTTTATCACAAGGATGAAGCGTTGGATGCTTTCAAAATATATAAAGCAGAAGTAGAGAAACAATGTGGAAAACAAATTAAGATCGTGAGATCGATAGGTGGTGAATATTATGGTAGATACACTGGTATAGGACAAGCACTTGGTCCATTTGCTAAATTTCTTCAAGAGCAAGGTATTGTGGCTCAGTACACCTTGCCTGGCACACCATCTCAGAATGGTGTAGCAGAATGGAGAAATAGAACATTAATGGATATGGTACGAGTATCTTTGAGTAACTCCAAACTTCCTCATTCTTTGTGGATTGAAGCTCAAAACGAAAAGCAGCGCTATATATTAAACCGAGTTCCAACTAAGGCGGTTCCCAAAACGCCATTCGAATTATGGAAAGGTTGGAAACCAAGTTTAAGTCATTTACGCATCAGGGGTTGCCCTACTTGAGGTTAGAGTTTATAATCCACAAGAACAGAAGTTAGATCCTAGGACTATTAGTGCATATTTTATTGGATATGCAGAAAAATCCAAGGGATATAAGTTTTATTGTCCTAACCATTCCTGTAGAATTGTTGAATCAAGAAATGCCAAATTTCTTGAAAATGATGTGGTTAGTGGGAGTGATCAACTCGAGACTCGCTCGAGAAAATTGATGTTTCGCACAATGCTCCTACATCAAGTAAAAGATTGGTTGTTCATCCAAACAGGGTGAATAATGAGGAACCACTCAATCAAAATCCACATTCTGATGCGATTGTTTTAGAAGATCATTTTGAACAACCTTCAATACAAGTGGAACAACGTTGTGCAGCTTCAAGAGACCGCGATACAACATTAAGGAGATCTACTAGAACAAAGAAATCAGCAATTCCTACTGATTATGAAGTGTATATGCAAGAGTCTGACTATGACATAGGTATTGAGGATGATCTAGACACGTTTTTACAAGCTATGAAGCAATAGTAAATCGAGTTGTGGTATAATGCCATGATTGACGAGATGAATTCTATGGCGGATAATACGATTTGGGACCTTGTTGACTTGCCTACTGGAAAGAAACCTATTGGTTGTAAATGGGTATTTAAAACCAAAAAGGATTCATTAGGCAACATTGAGAGATACAAGGCTAGACTTGTTGCCAAGGGGTTCACACAAAAGGAAGGAATAGATTACAAAGAAACATTTTCTCCGGGGTTTCTAAAAAGGATTCCTTTCGTATCATAATGGCATTAGTTGCCCATTTCAATTTAGATTTACATCAAATGGATGTTAAAAACAGCTTTTCTCAATGGAGATTTGGAGGAAGAGGTTTATATGAAACAGCCTGATGGGTTCATTTCAAGTGATGGTGAGCATTTGTTTTGCAAGCTTAAGAAGTCCATTTATGGACTTAAACAAGCCTCCCGACAATGGTATTTAAGATTTCACATTTGTTATCTCTTCATTTGGTTTTGTAGAGAATGTCATGGATCGGTGTATATACCACAAGGTCGGTGGGGAGTAAAATCATCTTTCTTGTGTTATATGTAGATGATATTCTCCTTGCAACCAATGATTTGGGTTTGCTACATGAGGTGAAACAATTTCTCTCTCAACATTTTAGTATGAAAGATATGGGTGAGGCGTCTTATGTCATTGGCATTAAGATTCATAGGGATAGGCCTCGACATGTTTTGGGACTATCTCGGGGAAGCCTATATTAATAAAATTCTTGAGAGATATAGGATGAAAGATTGTTCACCCAGGTTGTTGCACCCATTGTTAAGGGTGACAGTTCAATCGAACCAATGTCCTACACTTGAGATTGAAAAGGAACAAATGAAAACTATTCCTTATGCTTCACCGTTGGAAGCCTAATGTATGCTCAAGTCTTACTAGACGACATCGCTTTTGCGGTTGGCATGTTAGGAAGATATCAAAGTAATCCGAGGTTTGGATCATTGGAGAGCGCAAAGAAGGTCATGAGGTATCTTCAAGGAACTAAAGGTTTCATGCTTACTTATAAACGTTCCGACATTTTAGAAGTCGCGGATATTCAGACTGAGACTTACTTGGATGCGTTGATTCTCGAAAATCAACATCCGGATATGTTTTTATGCTCACGGAGGTGTTATATCTTGGAGAAGTGCCAAACAATCTTTAGTTGCCACTTCTACCATGGAGGCTGAGTTTGTTTCCTGTTTTGAGGCAACTACACAGGGTATTTGGTTGAGAAGTTTCATTTCTGGGCTTAGAGTTGTTGAGTCTATCTCTAGGCCAATAAAGTTATATTGTGACAATTCAGCTGTTGTATTCTTTGCTAAGAATAATAAGAGTGGAAGTCGAAGTAAACACATCGACATTAAGTACTTAGCAATAAGGGAGCACGTTAAAGCCAAAGAAGTGCTCATTGAACACATACATACTGAGCAGATGATTGCTGATCCTCTAACGAAAGGCATGCCACCAAAGACGTTCAAGGATCATGTTGTCCAAATGGGACTATGTCCCGCTTTGTCACTATGAGAGGTAATACTTTCATTGTCTGAAACTTTGTAATTTAGTTTGTTTTCTTTTCTTTTAAGTTGTATACATTTTGGTTGGAGACAAACAAACATTCTAGAGGACCTAGAATAAACATTTGAGGTTTGTTCATAAAGTGGTATTCCACATTTAAGCGTTTATTTAGAAAGAGTAAAATTGCATTGTAATACATAGAAGGTAATACTTGTTTAAAAGGGACTTACCGCTATGATTCATGTACTTTTTCCTCTTTCTAATTGAACATACCGCATATACATCTCTTGTGTTTTGGATTATATTATACAAGTTTGGACCAAGTGGGAGAATGTTAGACTTTTTACAATATGGTCCTACACTTCTCATATAATTACATTTTGGTCCCTGTTGATGTGGTCATACGGTTGTGTCTCTTGGGCAGTTGTCTTTGATGGAAAGACAACTGCATATAAGAAAGAGAAGTTTACAGGTCCCCATTCGATGCATTTTTGATTCCCAAAACCATCACCCAAAATTGCAGTCAAGTGGAAGATCCTGTAATTCATAAAGGAGCAAGAAGATCAAAGAAGTAATTGCTATGGCTGGAGGTTTGTCATTTATTTCCTCATATATTCCATGGAGTTTTTTAAACTGAAATTGATTGTATTGTAAATGAATATTAGAATATGAATATGTTTTACAATAACAACAAAAAGTTAACGGCCATTAGCCAAATTCGCCGACGAGAAACCTTGTTCAGGTTGACCCGGTTCAATAACCCACCACATGCCTTGAATTCGTGAATTCCTGATTCCTGACGTTGGTTATTTTGTTCTCCATGATTTGTGTGAAATGCGGATTCAAATGTGTCGACTCGAGCGCCAACTTTGGTGGCTTTCTTTCATGTCAAAGCCATAGACATGTCACCACTAACAGCCGTCGAGCCACCGTCTCCAGGTTTGAACTTTCCAGGGTTCTTATAATTAAGTGGAAGTTATATTTGTATATTTTTTTATTTAATTATATTGGTATATATCCTTTATTTAAGTTCAAAAATCACAAAGAAACCTAATCTTAGCAAATTTTTCTTGGAAAAGAGTATCTACAACAACATATATGATATATCCTTTTAAATTTGGAAAACAAAAAGCGAAAAAAAACTTAGCTACTACAAATATACATACAATCACCAACATGTATTTGTTCTATAATTGGTTGGTTGTACATACATAGGTTATATGGAAATCTTTCTCCTAAATTTTAGTTACAAAGTGACTGATATTTTGACCTGTGACACAGAAATCCTTAAATGTCAGTCCTTTTTCGTCTCCATTAAACCTCAAATCTTTTTACTTCAACATGGACGAAATAGATTCCAAAGGCTGCTTCAACGTGGACAGCCATACTTCCAAAGGCTTGATAGGTATGCCTTTGATCCCTTTTACTAACCCTATAATCCATCTGTAATGAAATCCTTTTAAGGCTCATATCAATTGTCTTCTCAAAAATTAGTTTCTCCTTTATCTATGGAGGCACACATAAAAATCTTAACTTGATTATTGTGTCTCTTATTTTATTTTCTTTCAGGAAGGGATGCTGCACCAAGTCACTAAAAAATCAAAATTGAATCCTTCTCATTCCTATCTAAAAATTTACCAGATATAAGCACAAAATTGTTGTCTTAATCCTTCTTTATAAGCATCTTCCATTTCTCTTCGGAACAATTTATTTAATTAAGTTATATCTTATTTTATACCTTCATGCTTCTATGACATTCATATATCTACATTGTTATGCTTAAGGGATGACATTCATATATCTACATTACAAAAACTCTACATAAAATTTTTCATACAAAGTGATGTATCAGAATATGACCCAATGGATTAATATAAAAAATAAAGTTAATAAATGCACGTTTAATGATAGTGAATGATAGGGAAATGCAATTGGTGTTGGTTGACCTTCATATAATACTTTAATTGCGTGACTAAGAAATTCAAAAACCTCACCGCGTATGATGCATAAAAATAATATCAATGCAATAAAAGTCTTAATGTCTACGAAGTTTCTGAACTTTTTACCGAAAGTGATGTTAGAATCATAAATGACTGGAAAATATTTTTTCTCTTAATGGTTGGCACATTGATTGGTTATTTTTTATTCATTCGTCATCTTTCTCCTTTGCCTTGAGATATATAGTTTTTAGTCTGCGTGATTTTTGAGCAATTTTTCAATTAAATGTTCTTTAAATAACGAATGCTTTCAAATAATTTTTCTTTGGTGTGTTTTCGTTAATAATCAATCCGTGCCTTATATTTAGTTAAACAACAACACAGCTGAGCCATTTTATATCTCCAATTACGACCCAGCAGTACTCACGAATTTTACTTTGTTTTTTTCAGATAATATATTTTGGTTTTGGAAAATTTTTGATTGGTTAGGCTGTGTCTATCCGTAATTGGCATTTTCTTCCTTTTTGATTTCTAATCTTCCATATTCAGTGATAATGAACATGAAAATTTTATGAGTAGTTGAAATTAAATAAAATAAGATGTCAACTCTGCTCTCAATAGTTTATATATTTATTTATTGAATTTATAACAAATCTTGAATAGATAAGAACTGATTCCATGCAAAATAAACAATTGTATTGGTCTATCTTTAAGTCTTTCAATAGTGAGACCGAGAGTTAAACAAATTTAAGAGAAAGTAATGGTCTGAATTAAGAAACGATATAAATAGTTCTTTTTTTTTTTTTAATTTGAGAAAAAAAAAATTTAATGTTAATATGTTATCTAGATTCCTTTGAAAATTGGTTAAAATTAGTTAAAATGTCACTACATGTTATAATATTTAGACTTTTAAATCCACTTGTTTAAACATTAGGGTCTAATTGTCACTTACACTAAACCGGAAGGATGTTTATGTTTTAAAGCCTTTTGAATTAAAATTGAACTTAGTAAAATAGTTTTAGGTTAAAAAATTTTATCACCTAAATAATAGCAATTAATTGGCTGGAGAGTGACGCATCTTCTGTTGCTCAATGTTTGCTCAACCCTGTCTACCAAACTCCATGCAGCATATGAGAATACAAGTTTCGGATTGCTTTCGGGAGGGTAATAGAGTGGCTGACACCTTAGCAAACATGGGACTTCAATTTTCAACTCTTCAATGGAGGCATGAACCTCCTCTACAAATTCAGTCTCTATTTTTATATGATCGTTGTAATTATGCGGTCTATCGTTTCACTTAGCTCTAGACTTTACCTTTATGTATTATCTTTGGGGTTGGACTCACTTCCTACCTTGTTAAGGGTAATCTTTATTTTCCATCAATAAAAGATTTTTTTGTTATGTTTAAAAAGTCACGCTTATATCAGTTTAATAAATGTCTTTTTGTACTGTTGGCCTAATCCCCTAAAGCTATCCAGCTTGGGAGCGGTTGGCCTAAAGCTCGTTACATGGGTCCTCTAGAAAGCTTAAGAAGTCATTACATAGATCATGAGTTTTATAAAAAAAAAAAAAAAAAAAAAAGGAAATAAAGTCTTGGCTTGTAGCCTAGTTGGTTCGGGTGAGTAAGTCCGAGGAGTGTTTTACATTTAGTGCCCTATAGCCGTTTGGTTTGGGAGTCATTGACCTAAAGCCCGTTACACAGACCTTCTAGAAAGCTTAAGAAGTTAAGACAAAAAAAAAAAAAAAAAGAGTGATGAATGAAAAAGAAATTATATGTCAAAATCTTGTGTGGAAAATGAGCATTATGTTGCGTGTACATAAGTTGGGGAGCTTTGCATGACATTTTAACTTTGTGATATGAATATGAAATGTGTGTTTGAAAAGCTTGAATGGAGATAGGCAAATCTTGACAGAAACTTTAGTTCATTATTTAGGATTGTGTTGTTTGCTTGTTATGTTCAAATTCTTCACTTTACCTTTTGATGAATATCTTGGTTGTTGATGAATATGGTTGTGTATGGTTTTGTGAGAATGTTGAAAGAGTTCATTTAACTTTACTCGAGAAAGAGCAAAGAGTAAGTTAGGGAGTGTGTTAGAGTCATGAAAGTGACTCTATTTTGGTGATAAAAATACCCCATGTGTGATTAAATTGAAGTATATTGAGATAATAAAAGAATTTATGAATTTATTCACGAAAATCGCTTCCTAATATTTTTCTTATGAATTTAACGTGTTTGGAATGATTTTGGAAAGTATATGAGTTGATATTAGGATGTGGTTTATGGATTAAGGGTGATTTTGTCTCATTTATGCTATTTAGGGGGTAAAATGTCATGTTTTAAGGGGCTGATTTTGTCACTTTTCAATTGTGTAGGGACTAAACTGAAATTTTGTAGTTTGTTCTATAAAACAAAATTTCAGATCGCGTGAACAGGGAGGCTGCCATCCATAAAGTTTTTCGACGACCCTTCATCTTCCACCACCGCGACCCTTCGTCTTCCATTTCCGGCGACTCTTCGGCTTCCTCGACCACAGATCACCATCATCCCTTCATCACCACCGTGAGCCAAGCACCACCGCGGCGTTTCATCTTCCACCGCTGCTTTCGCTTCGGCTAGTTTTGGCCGCCCCTTTCTGGTGACGTTCCAGCTCCCCAAGGGTAGATCTTCATTCCCCACGGCGGATCTACACTTCTCTTGCTTCATCTGCTGCAAAAACCGTCGGAATCAGTGATTTAGCTGCCGCAACTCTTCATCTTCCAGGCCAGATCCTGCTCATTTTCGACGACTTCTCACCTCCCCAGGACCTGATCTGAACTCCCCATCACCGAGCTTTCCATCGGTACCTTCGGATCCCATTTCCGCCACCGTTTTAGAGAGCCCTAAGGAAAATCAACATTTTCCTAATGAACTGCGTATTGTTCAGTACTGCGTCCGTTGGTCGTTTTCGCCCCTTCTTCGCATCATATCGTTGTCGGTTACCTCCTCTCCGCCATGGTCAACTCCGTTTCCACCGTTTCGGCCTCCGTCATCACCACCATGAGCGGTTAAACTCCTGGTTGTCTGTTACGGCATAGGCGAGATCGGGATTGACTCCATGACTCTCCTCATCAGCTCTCGACTAGTTGGATGAGCCCGATTATAGGGCATTTGGTAGTATTGTGCTTCAGATTATATTTTTTTTCGTTTCATATTTGATTTCGATACTTTAATATGATTTGAGCATAATTTGTGATGAATATTGTTGTCCATTATGATTTAATGTTTTCATAGAACTTGCTGAATGATCAACGTTGGTTTGAAATAATTAAATGATGAATATTGCTTTTCATTACTTCGCATCGATTGTAATTGAGTTGTGTTCGGATTTAATTTAATTTCTACTATTGTTGTGTTTATTGTGAAGTTGGTTGATTGGATTTTACGTGTTGACAAATTGTATTTGTTAATCGCGTACCAACTAGTGGTATTGCCTTGTAGCGTTTATCGATGTTCAATGATAATCTTTAACCAATCGAACTTGAGTGATCGGGTGAGACAGGATAGATTATACCTAGAGTGTCGGGAAACCATTTCATTAATTTACCTTGCCTTGTAGGTTTAGGGGATCATAGAGGGTGGAGGAGAATTGTGTGAGTCAGTCTCGTGTTGAACCAAAACCGTAACGGCAACATTTTTATTATAAAGTCTTTACTTGTTTTAATTTCACTATTTCATTATTTGCATCTAGTTTATTTAGTTTCATTATCCATTGCCAATTTCATTTCCGCTACTTAAAATACATTAGGTTATTAGTCTTGCTCCCTATGGATTCGATCCTGCTTACCGCTACTACGGTAATTAGGTTTAATTTTTAGACTGTGACGATCGGTCTAACATGTACCATCTGCCAAGCTCATTCCTTCTCAGATATTTATACTAACCCTATCTCCTTTCAAGAGATGAACAGATGAGAGTCTTCCATCTTTCAAGGCAACTTGCAAAACACTCATTACATTGAGTGTTTTGGGTGTATAAATGGGTACTTCTCTTCATGAAAATGGGAGGTAGGGCATATGAGGGTTAGGCATAGATTTGAGCTTCATTATTTCTCTCTATAAACACTATATTTCTCCATCTTTGTATGCCTTATGGGCAATATCATAGAAATAGCCAGAGAATAATAAAATAACAGTAGATGTAGGATTCACTTTTGAGCATCCGAACTACTATAAAAACCCCCTCTTACTAATCTTTTATTTATGTTTCTGCAACATATATAATCTCAGCACCATATTCAAATCTCATGGATCCATCACGTGTAATTTCTACGGCTCTCTTAGCACTTTGCACGTGCGAGTCATTGGTGTCCAAAATCAAGCGTCAACAGTTTGGTGGCCATGCAGGTCTCAAACCTGCGTCCAAGTTCTCCGATCACGTGGCCAGGTCATAGATTGCACGCATCAAAGCTCTCCAATCGCGTGGCTAGATCGCTGATCAAACGCGTCAGAGCTCCGATCACGTGGCCAGATTGTACACGTCAGAGTTCTCTAATCCCGTGGCCAAGACGTAGATCGTACGCATCAGAGCTCTTCAATCGCGTAGCGAGATCATTGATCGCACACATCAGAGCTCCGATCGCATGGCCAGATCGCAAGTGTTAGAGTTCTCTGATCGCGTGGCGAGATTGTAGATTGCATGCATCAGAGTTCTCCAATCGCGTGGTCAGATCGCAGATCGCACGCTCAAGTCATCCTGATCCTCGGCTTCAGATCACTGATCTTTAGCTTCAAATCGCGTGTTCAGATCGCTGATCACATGCTGAGATCACTGATCTCTTATGCTCTTAATCGAGCTCGTTGATCTTTCAGGTTGAGCTCGTTATGGCCTTTATGGTCGAGCTCGTTTTGACCTCTCAGGTCGAGCTTGTTATGGCCTCTATGGTCGAGCACTCGAGCTCGTTTTGACCTTTCAAGTCGAGCTTGTTATGACCTCTATGGTCGAGCTCGTTTTGACTTTTTAGGTTAATCTCGTTTTACTTTCAGGTTGAGCTTTAGCTTAGATTGAGCTCGTTTAGCTCTTAGGTTGAGCTCATTTAGCTCATATTGAGCTCGTTTAGTTCAGATTGAGCTCGTTTTTCTCTCAAGTTGAGCTCGTTTATTTGCTCTCAAGTGGAGCTCATTTAGCTCAGATTGAGCTCTTTTTGCTCTTAGGTTGAGCTCGTTTAGCTCAGGTTGAGCTCGTTTTGCTCTCAAGTTGAGCTCGTTTTGCTCAGACTGTTTGCTTTCAGGTTGAGCTCGTTTTGCTTTTAGGTCGAGCTCGTTTTGCTCAAATTGAGCTCGTTTAGCTTTCACGTTGAGCTCGTTTAGCTCATATTGAGCTCGTTTTGCTTTCAAGTGGAGCTCGTTTAGCTCACATTGAGCTCGTTTTGCTCTCAAATTGAGCTCGTTTTGCTTAAATTGAGCTCATTTTACTCTCAAGTTGAGCTAGTTTTGCTCTCAGATCGCAATCCTAGCTCTCGACACTCGATCGCGCCAAGAATAGTTCGAGCTCTTCAGTTCAAGACTGCAGCCTATAGTGCAACAGCCATTTAGATCAAAGACCTTAGTTTATGAAGCGTGATTACGCACTCCAAAAACTGGGGGGCTTTTGTTATTCCTAAAAAGTCACGCTTATGTCAGCTCAATAGATGTCTTTTTGTACCATCTGTCAAGCCCATACCTTCTCAGATATTTATACCAACCCTATCTCTTTTCAAGAGACGAGCGGATGAGAGCCTTCCATGTATCAAGACAACTTACAAAACACTCATTACATTGAGTGTTTTGGGTGTATAAATGGGCACTTCTTTTCACGAAAAGGGGAAGCTAGGCATATGAGGGTTAGACATAGATTTGAGCTTCATTATTTCTCTCTGTAAACACTGTATTTCTCCATCTTTGTATGTGTTATGGCAATATCATAGAAATAGCCAGAGAATAATAAAATAACAGTGGACGTAGAATTCGCTTTTGAGCATCCGAACTACTATTAAAACCCCCTCTAACCAATCTTTATTTATGTTTCTGCAACATATATAACCTCAGCACCATATTCAAATCTCATGGATCTATCACGTGTAATTTCTAAGGCTCTCTTAGCACTTTATACGTGCGAGACGTTGACATCTAAAATCAAGCGTCAACACTTTTTATGAAAGAAAAAAAATTTATTGACCGTAGTTCGTTTTTTTGAAGGATTAAAATATGGTGATTTATTCTTAGATAATATTTTTCTCGATGCTATTGATTAATTTCTGGCGTCATAATTGGTAGGAGTTTATTGGAAAAATATTTAGATAAAATATTTAAACGTATGATGTGATACATTTAATAAATATATGTTAATTTATCAATTACATTTGCGAAATTTCTTGGTAATTTCTCTGAGCTGAATTACTTAATTTCATATATTAGACCATCAAGTCATTTTTCAAATTAAAATAAATTTCTCTCTAATTATTGTTCCATTTAAAATGTTTACCAACATAATAACCACTCCAATATGCCCACCTGGCTATTTGTCTTTTATGAATATTATATACGAATATAGAAGATATTGAAAGAAGCCTCACTACCAACTTCATTAATTAATTAAGCAAAAACTACAAGATTCTCTGCATTATAAAGTTAATTAACGGAAAAGACAATCTCCATGCATATTATATAAATTTTTTTCTTTAATTAATTTGTTATGCATGTACCAAACCATAATTAGTATAACGTACTTGACCTTGCATTAGGACACTATCTACTTTATATAAACCTATTTTTGGATATAATCCTATATCATGGGATCGTGTTTTGTACATTGTAGTCAAGATTAGTCTTCTGAAATTCATTTTTTAACCAACACTTCCAACTTTCTGCTGGGAATCATTTCCTCTGTTGAGGTATGGATCTTTTAGAATTTTCATGCATTTTAGATATTGAAAATTCCATGTAGTGTCTCAATTGTTCTATGCATGCTTTCATCCGAGTTTTTTGACAACAAATTTTTAATTATCAACTCTAATAAATGTTAAAATGACAAAATTTTATGTTTTCTTAACTAGTAAACTCGTTAACATGCGCTTGTTTGCATTAAAAAAGAAATTAAAGGACATGGAGACAAGACGTCGAAATTCGGCTCCTGCATCACTGGAACATACAATAGTAGATGTTGCTCCGCTTGAACAAAATATGAATCAGATTGATACTTCAGCTGGATCAGGGCCATCATCTCGTTCGGAACAAGTCATGAACAGTGAAACGTCCCCAAGAACTGATTCATTGTACAGTTCAGAAAATATGAACATGATTAAGTGGCCTCCGATTGTTGATCTCCTTTCTGGTAAGCTCCTTTTATATTTACATACAATAAGCGTACAAAGACATAGATGACGTACAAAAATTGCCTAGATTGTAGTATTTAAGGATAAGCTTTTCCGTAGTATTACCCAGATAAATTTTTTTCTTTTATGAAATTCGTTCTATATTAAGAGTCTTAAGATTAATTTTATGTCTTATGTCAATATAATTTAGAATATGCATTGTTTACGTTAATGTTCATAGTCTTCTGATGTTTGTACTGGCTGGTACCTTATTTTTGACAAATCCTTTCAGTATTAGTTGACTGATTCTGTGTAAATCGAGTTAATATTTAACCACATTGTTTTTTGTTTGTGAAGAAAGGAGAGATAATCACCGGTTATTGTTGGCCCTTCGAAAGGCTGCTCTAGAAGGAAATGTGGCTGAGGATATAATTGGTTTGATGAGACATAATCGTAAGTTATTACGTGCCGCTATCACAGAGGAACATGAAACAGTTATCCATCTAGCAGCAGGGGCAAAACAAACTCAGTTTGTAGAGGAGGCGATTAAATTGATTGAAGAGGAACAAAAGGACTACCTCAAGTTCCAAAACAAAAAATGCAACACTGCCTTCTGTTACGCTGCTATGGCTGGAAGTAAGGAAATTGCTCAGGCAATGCTGAAAAAGGATCAAAGTCTTCTGACAATTCGAGGCGGTAAAAGATATGACACCACTGTATTTAGCTACTTTGTTTGGACAAAGGGAAACGGCACTATTTTTATACGATGAAATGAAAAGGCATACCGAAGCCCAAGAAGAATTGAAACAGCAAAGAAATGCTATATTTTATGCAAGCATCGATAGTACTTTGTACGGTATGTATTTGTTTACTTATTAATATTCGAGCTAGATTTTAAATGTATATTTCATGCTACATCTATATAATATATACTATTTATTATGATCAAGAATAATTCAAGTAAGTGGGCAAATTACATATGATCCAAGTCTTCTGAGAATTATGAGCTTTCTGAACATATTAATTTGGGTGAATTTCTCAGGTCTCGCATTGAAATTGCTAGAAGATGATCAAGAAAATGAACTAGCTGGAGCTTCCTATAAAGTTGGCGAGACTACGATGACGGCCTTGCATCGGTTGGCTCAAACGCCCTTGCATTTGCTGGACCAAACTATCAAAGATGAAGAAACAGGCCTGGATTTATCAGATCAAGCTGTTAAGTTAGTGGAAAATCTTTGGGAAAAAATATTAAAAAAAGGTGAGAAAGTTTGGGATTACTTCTATAAGAATAAAACTTTACTCTTTGACGCAGCTCGTTTGGGTAACTATAAATTCTGAGCTGAACTCATTCACCTTTTTCCTGATTTGGTTCATCTTAAAGATGAAAATGAGCGAACTATATTTCATATTGCTATTATACACCGTCATACCAATGTATTTGATCAGATATATGAGATTGGTTTCAACAAGCAAATTGTTGCAAGCTATAAGGATTTTGAAGAAAATAGCATATTACATCTAGCGGCAAAATATCCAGATACAAAACAAGCAAGTAGTGTGCCTGGCGCAGCTTTTGAAATGCAGCAAGAGTTGATAATCTTTAAGGTAGTTTTCTCATTTTTGTTGTCGTTCTGATTAAAATGATTTGCTAATAATTTCTATGTTATTATTATTATTATTATTAACCTTTAATGTGATTTTTTTTTTTCATCTTTTAAAGAATTAACCTGCTTGCAACTTTTGTCAAACGATACATGTTAATAATATAGGAAGTTGAATTGCTCGTACAACCCTCACATCGAGAGATGAAGAATAGAAAGGACCAAACACCTCGAGAGTTGTTCACCATTGAGCATGCAAACTTGTTGAGAAAAGGAGAAGAATGGATGAGGAACACAGCTACCCAATGCATGCTTGTTGCAACAATCATTGCTACGGTAGTTTTTGCAGCAATCTTTAGCGTGCCAGGTGGTAACAATGACGAAGCAGGAATCCCTACTCATTGGAGAAGCGCCGTGTTTCGGATGTTTGCTGTGTCAGAAGCAATGGCATTATCCTTCTCTTTGATTTCAATACTAACATATTTGTCCATCCTTACTGCACGATATGTAGAAAAAGAGTTCCTCTCATTATTACCACTTCGGTTGGTGTCTGGGCTCTTAACTCTTTGCATATCTATAGCAACCATGATGCTAGCTTTCGTCTCAAGCTTTTTCTTGGCTTATAATCACCATAGAACAAATTTCGTTCCTATTATTAGTGCTGTATCAGTAACTTTTCCATTATTTGTATTTTGGTATTAACAAAGTGAACTCTTAAGAGACCTATCATATTTGTCATTTCGTTTTATGTTTTCCACTAAGCCAGGAAAAGGCTGGAAAACTCAAATAAAGTTGTGTTAATGATATCATTTCCAATACTCCAATAATAATTTCACTTTATCAACTGAAATGAAAACTTCTTTGTTATTAATTAATGGTTCCATATATAGAGTTTTCCGATTCTATTATTGAGCATCCTATAGAATCTTTTTCATGCCTCTAGGACTAATTTTAATTTGATTCCTTTTTGTCATTATGTTTTCTCGGAGAGGATCTCACTCTGTGTTTTTAATCAATGGAATGTTGCCTACTTACTAATGTGTTATTAAATTTGTAACTCTAATAATGTGTTATTAAATTTGTAAGCCTAGGATAAACTCACTGTTAAGTTACTTTTTTACCTAAAAACTTAACATGATATGAGAGTCAAATGTTATAAGTTCAAATCCTCACATTTCATCTAGATAAAAATTAAAAAATTAAAAAAATCCAAATTCCATGGACCTACTGAACTAAATATAATATTGAATCATTAATTACTAATTTAAGTTTTTAGATGAAATGTCAATTTAACACGATTCAAAATTATAAGCACACAATTCATATTTAGGTTTATGCATGCTGGTACTGACTCTTTAGTTTGGTCAAGAATTGGTATTGAGGTTCATTTTTTGTAAGGTTCCGAAGGTTGTCAACTGTTAGATAATGAAAATAAAGTGAAGGCAAGAGAGGCAGAGACGCCAAAAAATGCCAAGAGCAAGAGAGAAGAAGAATTTTCTTTATATTTTGTATCAACATGTACAACCCTATTTATACAAAAATAGTGTGAAAAAATAAGGCAATAACAGTAATGCGAGGATTTCTCAATCACATGAAATCCGGTCATTAAATGTACAATGAATGAGAAAATCAATAATGAATGGAAAGAATCAAATACACATTAATTCAAATATATTTCATATCTCAACACTCCCCCTCAAGCTTGCGGTTGATAAAAGTCATAAACATCATGCTTGCATAGTAGATATGAATGTTGTTTGCTGCATAGTGGTCTAGTGAAGATATCTACTGGTTGCACTATAGTACCAATGTGCATGGTCTTAATGATTCCTTCCTGAATTTTTTCTTTTACGAAGTGACAATCAATTTCTATATGTTTCATTCTTTCATGAAACAATGGATTTGCTGTAATATCATTTGCTATTTTATTGTCATAATATAAATGGATAGGCCCCCTTACCTGTACTTCTAGATCTCCCAATAATCCAAGAATCCAAGTGATTTTGCAAGTAGTCTTGGCCATAACTCTATATTCAGCTTCTACTAATGAAAGGGATATTGTGGATTGTTTTTTTGTTTTCTAGGAAATTAACGTATCTCCAAATTTTGTACAAAACCCGGTAAGAGATCTTGTCATCATTGGACATGTTCCCCAATCTGAGTCACAGTAGGCTGTGACATCAAGGTTTCCATTTCGAGATAAGAGAAGTCCTAATCCAGGACATCTCTTTAGATACTTAATTACCTTCATTGCTATATCCATATGAGATTATTTCAGCCCATGCATGAATTGACTAAGGATGTGGACTACATAATTGATATCTGGCCATGTCATAGTGAGATAGATGAGACGTCATATAAGTCTCTGTTAATGTGATGCATCTTCTAAAGGAGGATCCACTTCCGAGGATGATATTGCTCTGTCATACTCTTGGATAGTGAGTTTTCAGTTTTGCTCGACAGGAATAACACTTGGTTTGCATGCCGATAAACCAGAATCAGATACAAGTTCCAAAATATATTTTCGTTGGCTAAGAGATATCCATATTGGAGACCTTGAAATTTCAATTCCAAGGAAGTACTTTGGTTCCCTTAGATCTTTGATACGGAAGTGCTTATTGAGATGTTATTTTAAGATCTTGATGGCTGTTTCATCATTTCCTGTGATCAGAATGTCAACTATGTATATAATACCAGTAATGAAGGAGGTACCTCATCATTCGGAGAAAAAAGCATAATCGTGTTTTGATTGAGTAAATCCAAGCTTTGTGAGAACTTTAGTGAAATTCTGATTCCACTATCGAGGGCTTGCGTTAAACCATATAAGGACTTTCGAAGACATATTGTATTCTCCCTCTATCGTTGAAGTCCCAAAGGAAGGTCCATATAAATTCCCTCGTGGAGATCACCATAAAGAAATGCATTTTGAACGTCCATTTGATGCAAGGTCCGGTCACGAACAGAAGCCATTGTCAGAAAAGTGCGAACAGTAACATGTTTGGCCACGAGGGAGAAAGTTTTAACATAATTAAATCCTTCACATTGAGTGAAACCTTTTACAACCAGTCTGGCTTTATGTCTCTCAATGGAGCCATCCGAACGGTGCTTGATCTTATATACACATTTGAAGCCAATAGGTTTTATGTGCGTTGGACGTGGCACTAAATCCCTTGTATGATTGAGGGCGAGAGTAGAAAGTTCTTCAGCCATGGCTTGACACTAGTGAAAATGAGGAACAGCTTTAGAATTACTAGAAGGTTCATGTTCTATAGAAATCTGACTAATACAGACTCTGTGAGTCAGAGAAAGGTTATTATAGCTGACATACTTAGAGATTGGATAATGAATGCTCATGCAGGTCTGTATTGTGGGGTAAACATAATCAGTTGTCCAAATAGGAGGTTGGGTGATGCTTGTGGATTGACGTGGAAGAGGTTTAGAAACTCTGGCAGGGGGTTGTAATTGTGGTGGAATGTTACTGATGGAAGTATCTTATACTGGGAGAGTAGTGGACGGAGGACTTGTTGGTAAATCTGCAGTGCCAGGAGCAAGGGAAGCAGAAATGAGTTCAAAGATTGGGCTTGAGGAAGGAACATCATCCATAGAATATGTCATTGGAGGTGAATTGGGGCTGATAATTGCATCATGATAAGGAAATATGTCCTCATGAAAAACGACATCTCGTGATACCAAGAACTTCTTTGCTCCTAGATCATACAACCTGTACCTTTTTTGCAACATAGGATAGCCCATGAAAATACAAAGTGTGACTCGGGCTCCAAATTTGTCATAGGATCCTATAACTTTTGAATAGCATAGGCAGCCAAACACAAAAAGGTGACTAATATCTAGAGGTTTACGAAAGAGTAATTCATATGGTGTTTTACCACCCAGCACACGAGATGGCATCGGTTGATTAAATAAGTAGCTGTGACCACACATTCACCCTAAAAGGACAAAGGTAGGTTGGCTTAGTGTTTAAGGGCCCAAGCAACTTCTAACAGATGCCTATGTTTACATTCAAATACCCCATTTTGCTGTAGAGTGTATGTACAGAAACTCTCATGAAGAATTCCAAGGGAAGAAAATAGGGAACTATAGGTGTGGTTGAAAAATTCTTTGGCATTATCAATCGTACCTATTGTATAGAGGTTTTAAACTAGGTGGTGAACATGGCTAAGAAATTCCTAAGGTGAGTAAATGTTTGATCCTTGGGCTGCATAAGAAAAACCCATGTCCCCGGAGAAAATTCATCTATAATGGTGAGGAAAAACCAAGATCTCTCATGATTTCTAGTGTGATATGTAACACCTCCTTTTTACTACTATTCTTAAAATACATACTATGTAAATTATAGATATACATAGCGTATGGAAAATAGTGGGCTCAAATTTTTCTTTACTCATAAAATAAAATTCTTTACAAATACAAAAGACTATTTATTTAAAAACTTTCTAATTAATACAAAATATCATAGCTGGTGGACAGTGGTGCCAATACTTTTCGCTCCTTGACGTCCATCTAACCGCTGCTCCTATTTCTTGCAAAACAGAGAAGAACAACGGGGTGAGCACAACAATGCTCAGTAAGTAAAACCTCTACTACCTGTCCCCGCAACTCACTCTTTGGTTCTTTCCTTACTCAACTGTTCTTCTATTTCTATTTCTCACTGTTTTTCTCTTTCTTGCTCATACTATTATTCTCCTTTAACTCTGTTCTGCTCTTTTTATTCTTTCTTTCTCTCTGTTCCTATTCTCTTTTCTCCTCCTCTTATTCTTACTCACCATGAAGGAAAATCATGTTTCTCTCTTATTCTCATCATACTCACTATGAAGGAAAATCATGGTTCTCTCTCTTATTCTCGTTATACTCTCACTAACCATGGAAGAACTCATGGTACATGCATGTATGAGAGGTACATGCAATTAATGCAAAAGAATTGCATGTTTCTTTCTTTTACTCTCTATTCTTGCTAATTCAAACTCTCTCATTCTTTCTCATATTCTCTCTCTTTCTATCTCATTCTTTCTCAAGCTTTCTCATTCTTTCTCATTCTTTAATTCTCTCTATTATCTCATTCTCATTTCTCATAATTCATTTCTACTAACTCGCTCTTTGAATGTCACAGCCCCGTCTTACCGTAGTCACGGCTGGGACTTCTCTCTCTCTACGTGACTTCTACTGATTCTCTTTCTGTCTCTCTTTCTCATGATTCCTTTCTGTTAACTTTCTGATGTAGGTTACGGCCTCATCTTATCGGAGGCACGACTAGGTACTCATCCTACTTTTTGTAACCCTACTCATTGTCTCTCTCTTTATTTTTTCTCATGTTTGCTCATCTCTTCCTCTTCCTCAAGCTAGTACTCATAATATAGCTTAACTCTTAGCTTTTCTCATCTCTGTTCTTTTTCAGTTTCAGTTTCTCATATTCTTTGTTATACACCCTCTGGTGTATGTCACGGCCTCATCAGACCGGAGGCACGATCGGGAACTCAACTCGCTTTTCGTGACTTTACTCTTTTTCTCTTTTCTGTTCTTTCTCATTCTTACTCATTAGAATGTCACGACCTCATCTGACCGGAGGCATGGCTAGGCGTTACCACTCTACGTGACTTCTACTCATTTCTTTACCGATCGTATTTGGTCATGCATAGATTCGGAACCTTTGGCCATGTGAGTGTACATGCTTTCTCTCTATCTCTCAAATGTCACGACCCCTTCTTACCGGAGGCACGGCTGGAACCTCATGTTCCACTCTGCGTGATGGTCACGGCCTTATCTTACCGGAGGCACGGCTGGGGATTACAAAGCACCCACTCTCATGACTCTACTCATCACTCACAGGTTCCCCATCGCACAACTTGCTCTATTCTCTTCGGTAGCACTTTTCTCTCTTTTATTCGCTAGTACTCAATCTCTCTTTCTCTTTACTATCAGAGTGTTCTCATTCTCTTTACTCTTAAGAGTTGCTATTCTCAACATTCTCTACTCTTTCTCACTCAAACTATTACTCATAGTATAGCTTTTACTCAAACTTCTCTACTCTTAAGCTAGTACTCATAATGTAGCTCATACTCAACGCTCTGTATTCTTTCTCAAGCTACGTCTCAATGCACAATTAATGCGTATGGATGGTTCATACTCATTAATGCACTTTTGAAATGCCAAATGCAATATTGCATCAAAACAGTCATTCTGCACAGGTCACACTAAAAAGGGCATAACTTGCGTTATACACCTCGGATTGCTACGGTTTTTGTCTCGTTTCAAAGCTTAGAGACAAGGCTACAACTTCTATGTTTTGGTCTCCGCCCAGTTCAATCCTTAAGATGCCAAAAATTCACTTAGAAAGTCACAGCTATGACAGGGCATATTTCACTTAGGCATTTCATCAAGCAACTCATGTGCATACAAAAACTCTTCTCTAACTACCACTCTCCTTCTCTTTTTAACCATCCAAAATTGGAAGAAACTCCCTTCTATGGACATGGTTCCTATCATAGAAGAACACTCCCAAAATATCTACTCAATCTCCTCCAACTTCATCTCAAACTCATCACACATCAACACTTCCCATAAAGGAAATATCCAACAAACATAACATAATACTCTTCTCAACTCAATTCCTCAACAAATAGACATACATCTCTACTCAATTTCTCAATAAGCATCATATATACATGCATAAATAAATCTCTACTTAAGACTTTCTTAAACTTTAGCTTGAGTTAGATTTACTTACCTCATACTTGAGTAGTCTCCATTAAAGCTCTCTACTCTTGTTGGATCATAACTTTCCCTTGTTTCCTAAGCATAAACTTAGTAAGAATTTAACCCTTACATAAATAAAACTCATATCTAGAGTAGAGATTCTTACCTCTTCTAGCTTAGGATCACTTCTTTGTCAAATTCCAACTCAAAACTCTTACAAATCCCTTGGAAGATTGAGTAAGGAAATTGAGAGGAAATGGGAGATGAAGAGGTGGTGGAAATGGCTGACAATGAATGGGTTAAGAGAACTCAACCCTTATTAGCTCATATAATATACACTCTTTCCCATTTTGCCCTTACTCTTTCTTGAAACTTCCACCTTTATCCTTTAATTCTTTACAAACTCACCCCCATTTTATGCTCTCGACTTTTCCTGCTAATTAGGGGTAGAATGGTCATTTTATCTCTATGGAGAATTCTCTAGAAACTTCAAGAAACTTTTCTGCCTTCCGTCGCCGCGGCGAAGACCTTTCCGTCACCCCAGTGAAACATTCCAAAACTGACACTGCCAACCCAGAACCAACATAGCCCCGGCGAAGCTTTTCCCTCACCCCGGCGACGACTGCAACTCCAAAATCTGCCAAGTCTTGATCAATTCCATGGTACACACTCAACCAAACCCAAAACATAAACTCAACCAAAGGCCAACCAAACAACATGAACAATATTTAAACTCATTTAGGGGCAATTCAGTAATCCTTTAGGCCATACCTTAAACAGTGGCTACGTATTTCAAGTAGGGTGTTACATGATAGGTGTAATGACTCTCTTTCTAGCTAGTATACTTGTAAAATAATAGTAAAAACTCATTAAATACATAGAAAGAAATATATAAATGAGTATCAAAGTATGGGCCCATATTTAATTTTCTTTATACACAAAACTTTACATAATACAAATAAGTCTCAAAATATTAGCTTGACAGTTTTGCCCAACCCTTTCCGCTGCGTAATGTTCCATATGACCACATTTCACCTATTACCTGCAAAAACATTAAAAAAAAACGAGGTGAGCACTAATTGCTCAATAAGTAAACCCGCCATGCTACCTTTCTCTTTCCTTTGCTTAAATTCTGAATTTTTTTCCTTACTTCTTATTTCCCCATTCTTCTCTATTCTTTCTCTACTCTTCTTCTATTTTTCTCTTTGTTCTTTCTCTTTTCTTTCTCTATTCTAATTTCTCACTACTCAGATAATGGGCATGATATTATGCATAAATAAAATGCAAATGCAAAATTGTATAAAAGGTGCATTTTTGTTTCTATTTTTGTTTCTTTCTTTTCTGTGCTTCTTTCTTTTCTTTCTATGCTTTCTTATTTTTTCTCATTCTTTTCTTTTCTTTTCTTTCTTATTCTTTTCTCTTCTTTCTTATTCTTTTCCTTTTTTTTTTATTCTTTCGCCGATCGAACTCAGTTGATGCATAGATTTGGAACCTTGGCTGTGTGAGTGTATTCTTCTTTCTTGGGTATAGCCCTTATCCACATGCACTCTTACAAAGTGTACCAATTCTTCTTTATTCTTCTTAGGCCGCTCACTAAAGGCAGCGTGCATGTGGGAAAAATTCTTCTTGTCACTCACGGTTCCCCATGGCAACAACTTTTTCTTCTTTTTATCTTTTTATACTTCTTTAACTAAAATTTAGATCTGAAACTTTTTAACATTCTCATTTCTTTCTATTTAATCTTTAACATTCTTTAGTGTTTTTTCATGCTTTTATGAATATGTATGCATGTAGATGGTTTCATGCTTATACTTCTTTCTAAATTCACATGTTTTTATACAATATGGAATGCAAACATGTCATTCTCTTCCATCCACAAAATCATCTCAATATAACACATACTCATACTCAAATAAACACTTTCCTTTAACATTTCATCAAACAACTTAGGTGCATAAAGCAACCCTAATTTAGCTACATTTCTATCTCTTTTCTAAGCCACCAAAAATTGGGAATTAAACCCCCCATATTCACACCAAATCTGCCGAAAATATACACTCTAAAATTTCCACTCCAATTCTTCCAAATTTCATCCAAACATTCATCAAACATCCAATACATCAACACAACTTCTCACGGATAATTTATAATCATCATTCAACACCAAATCCATCAATAATTCTACATATAACACATATGTATACATGAAAGAAATTCTCTACACAACATAACCTAAATCATACTTGGGGTAGGATTTACTTACCTTATATAAGAGCAATCCAACACTTTAAAAACCTTCTTGGATCCAACTCCCTTTCTTTTAACTCCTATGAACATAAATCATCAAAATTCAACACTTTAAAAATTAAAACTCACTTCTTAGTACAAGGATCTTACCTAAAGATGCTTAGATTGAAAATCCACCCAAAATCTATGAATTTCCTTTGAAGAAAAATTGAAAAACTTGAGAGAATATAGAGGTGAAAATGGCATGAAAATGGTTGAAGAGTAGCGAGGGTTTCACTCTTCAATCTTATATATATATTATAATCTTGCACTTTCTTTAAAATTTCATCTATGTCCCTTAGTCAATTACCATAATGCCCTCATATTTATTACATTCTCCATAAAATTCTATTTCTTTTCACTCCCCACAATTTCAACTAATTTTGAGTGAAAAGACCATTTTACCCTTAATGCAAGATTAAGGCATTTTCTTCACATTTTCTCAAAATAACTTTAACAAAAATCAACTAAAGGGTATAAAAAGCATAAATTAAATTATGTATCTCCATGTGGACTTAACAATTCTCCCCTCTTAAAAGAATTTTGTCCCCGAAATTCAAACAAACAACTCGAGATAGCGGTTCTGCATGTCTTGTTCTACCTCCCATGTTGCTTCCTCTACCTTATGATTCCTCCATAGGACTTTTACAAGTGGAATACTTTTGTTTCGGAGCTCTTTAATCTTTTTGTCTAAGATCTGTACTGGTTGGTCCTCATAAACGAGATTCTCTTCTAAGTCCACTTCTTCTATTTTCGGTATATGGGAGGGGCCGCTGAGATACCCGCGGAGCATCGAGATATGGAACACATTATGTACTCCGTCCATACTAGGTGGCAATGCCAACTTGTAAGCTACCTTTCCTACTAGTTGTAATACTTCAAATGGACTAATGTATCTCGGTGCTAACTTTCCTTTGCCACCAAAACGCATTACCCGCTTATAGGGGGATACTCTTAGAAACACTTTCTCACCCACTTCAAAATCAACATCTTTTCTTTTCAAATCTACACAACATTTCTGTTTGTCTTGGGCTTGCTTCATTCTACTTCTAATCAATTTGATATCTTCTATCATTTTATGAGTGATCTCCAGCCCAAGTGTTGTATCTAGAACATCTTTCTCTCCAATTTCATCCCAATGCAGTGGAGATCTACACCGTCTACCATATAGGGCTTCATAAGGAGCCATCTTAATTGTAGACTGATAGCTATTATTATAAGCAAACTCCACCTTAGGTAACATCTCATGCCAAGTCATTTTATAATCCATACATCATGCTCTCAACATATCCTCAAGTATCTGATTTGTTCTCTCAGTCTGGCCATCTGTTTAAGGATGATATGCTGTACTAAATACCAATCGAGTACCCAAATTTCTCTGTAAACTAGTCCGGAAAACTGAAACAAATATGGAATCTCTATCCGATACTATTGTCTTGGGCACTCCATGCAATCTGACTATAACTTTAATGTAAATATGTGCCAAGTGATGCAAGGTAGTGCTCTCCTTTATTGGAAGAAAATGGGCTGATTTAGTTAATCAGTCTACTATCACCCATATGGCATTAAACCCTTTCTGAACTCTAGGAAGGCCTGTAATGAAATCCATGGATATACTTTCCCATTTCCATTCAAGAATGCTAAGTGGCTGAAGTAATCGTGATGGTCTTTGGTGTTCTGCCTTCATTTGTTGACAAACCAAACACTTAGCCATAAAATCTCCAACATCTCTTTTCATACCTTGCCACCAGCAGCCCTTCTTTAAATCTTGATACATCTTGGTTACTTGAGGATGAGTAGTGTATAGTGCGTCATGAGCCTCTATAAGAATTTTCTACTTTAGCTCAGTATCTTAGGGAATGCATAGGCGATCCCTAAAATGGAGGATACCATCTAACAGGTGGAACTCTGGTATCTTGCTCTCAAGTACTTGTTGACTTATTTTCTAACACCACTAATCAACAACTTGCTTTTCTTTAATCTCTTCCAGTAAAGTGGACTGACTTTCTAACCTAGCAATCCTTCCCAGAATCACCTCAATCCGTTCTCTACTCAATTCTTTCAATAACTCTTTTGGCTTTATGAGTCGGGACAAATAGACTTTTCTGCTCAAAGCATCAGCTACTACATTGGCCTTTCCAGGCTAATACTTAATCTCACAATCATAGTCTTTAACCAGCTCTAATCATCTCCTATGTCTCATATTCAGCTCCTTCTAAGTAAAGAAATATTTCAAACTCTTGTGATCGGTGTAGATATTACTCTTAGCACCATATAGATAATGCCTCCATATCTTTAATGCAAAAACCATAGCTGCCAACTCCAAATCATGTGTGGGGTATCTCGTCTCGTACTCTTTCAACTATCGAGAAGCATAAGCTATTACCCTACCTAACTGCATCAACACAGCACCAAGTCCTTGTAGCGAGGCATTTGTATAAATATCATAATCCATGCCCTTTTGTGGTAACACCAAAATGGGAGCAGTGGTTAATCTTTTCTTCAGTTCTTGAAAACTCTCTTCACAAGCATCTGACCATATAAAAGGAATTCTCTGTTTGATGAGAACTGTCAGTGGTTTAGCCAATTGAGCAAATCCTACCTCAAACCACTGATAATAGCCTGCTAGCCCCAAGAAACTTCTAACTTCCTTTACTGTCTTTGGCTATTGCCACTCAAGAATTGCCTTCACTTTGCTAGGATACACTAATATACCCTCTTTAGAGACAGTATGGCCCAGAAATATCACTTGATCCAACCAAAACTCATACTTAGAAAACTTGGCAAACAACTTCTTTTCTCTCAGTCGCTGTGACACAAACCTTAAGTATTCTCCATGCTCCTCTTCTGTCTTAGAATAAACTAGGATATCATCAATAAACACCACTATAAATTGATCCAAACAATCATGAAACACCCGGTTCATTAAATCCATAAACAGTACTGGGGTATTGGTTAGCCCGAAAGGCATCACTACAAACTCATAATGCCCATATCTAGTCTGAAAAGCAGTCTTGGCAATATCTGGCTCTGCAACCCTTTTTTTTTTATAACCCGACCTCAAATTAATCTTTGAAAACACTACTCTCCTTTCAACTGATCTAATAAGTCATCTATTCAAAGCAACGGGTACTTATTCTTCACTATCACTTTATTCAATTCTCTATAATCTATACACATCCGCAGAGATCTATCTTTCTTCTTCACAAACAAAATTGGAGCTCCCCAGAGAGAATGACTAGGTTGGATAAAGCCTTCGTCTAGGAGTTCTTAGAGTTGTTTCTTCAATTCCTAAAGCTTGGCTAGGGCCATCCGGTAAGGGGCTTTGGAAATCGATGCTGTCCCTAGTGCCAGTTCAATACTAAACTCTACTTCTCTTTTCGAAGATAAACCCGACAAATCTTTTGGAAATACATCTAAAAACTCCTAGACTACTGGCACATTCTGAATTTCTAGTTATGGGAGATCACTATTGTGCACTTCATGAGCAATATACCTAGAACACCCTTTTCTTAACATCTTTCTAGCCTTTACACTAATGATTAACATACTCAACTAATGACCCTCTCCAAAACTAAACTTATCTCCATCATCAAGATTAAATCTTGCTTTCTTCTTTTGACAATCAATTTGTACTCCGTGCCTCCCTAGGAAACCATGCCCAAAATAACATCAAAGTCGAGCATATCGAACACTATCAAATCAACTGGTAACTCCCTTCCATGAATCACTTCAGAATCTCCTGGAAGCATCTCATGGGTCACCACACTAACCCCATCTGGTAATTCTATCTTAATAGGCTGATCTATTATCACAGGTTTCAAGCCTAATCTTTTTATCATTCCATGAGTAATAAAAGAGTGAGTAGCTCCAAAATCAATCAATGCATAAAGAGAAACTGCATGAAATAATAACTAACCAGTTAATTGCAGATGGTCTGGCCTCTGCTTCACTCTGTGCCATAGTAAAAACCCTAGCATTTGTACCTCTAGGAGTCAGTGCTATGGGTAGAAGAGGGGTTTTACAATCTTTCATCAAGTGTCCAGGCTGTCGACACCTATAGTAAACAGTTCGGCCTAGCTCTCTTAAACACTCGCTTGGGTGAGTTCTCCCACACTTGGGACATAGGGGAAATTCAGCAGCCCTTGGCCGTTTACTCTGCCAGTCCCTCATGTTCTTCTTAGGTTGGAATCTTTTCTTGTTCCTTACTTCCCTGTTTCTTGAAACATTAACTCTCTCTCTCTCTCTCTCTCTCTCTCTCTCTCTCTGGAGCAAGAGATGGTTCACTCGATCCTGATGTTGATAGACCGGCTAGGGTGAGCTTGTTCATAAAGATCTCAACCCGTAAGGCTCGCTCCAATATAAGTATGAGGGGGCTCAGCTCCTGCCATCACATCATGGGCTATTTTTGGTTTCAGCCCATAAACAAATTTATCTTTTCTCAACTCTGGTGTATTTACTATCCCAGGTGCAAACCGTGCGAGGGAGTTAAATCTTATAGAATACTCTTTCACTATACTAGACCCTTGCTTCAAACTGATAAACTCTTGGATCTTCTCATAAACCCGGTCCACATTTTTGTATTCAGCCTCAAACAGTCTCCTAAACTCTTCCCAAGTCATCAAAGTCATATCGTGGGTATCTTCCATTAGTTCCCATCAAATTTGGGCATCACCCCAAAAGAGAAAGCTTGCATACCATATCTTTTCTCTATCAGTCATGGGAAAAAGTATTGTTGTTCGCTCCACAGACCTGTACCATTCCTCAGCCTTTAATGGGTTGTGGTACCCCTAAACTCTGACTGTTGGTGTTGGTTTGGGAGCCCATAAATAGGCTCGATACGATTCTGAACTGTTGGGGGTATCGACCTTTCTCTTTCTTCCCTGGTGGTCGATACTCGAACGAGGGTCCTAACTCTTTCTGTTACAACTCTCCCCTGACTTTCTACTAGCACTTGCTGTGCAATACTATGAATTCTTGTCTCATCAAGGGTAACGGAAGTAGGCTCTGGAGGGTTGGAAGTTTCTCCCGCAGTCATTGTGTTCTTGCTACTAATTCGAGTTCTACGTCTCATCTACAAAATAACCACACTTGAATTAACTCACTTAACTTATCTACTACTATAAGTAAGAAAAGAAATAATCTTCCAACGGTCGGTTATGGAACATCAACACGGTGGTAGGGCACACTTCAAATCCCAAAATCTTGGCTTTGATACCAAAAATGTAATGATTATCTTTCTAGTTAGTATACTCGTAAAATAATAGTAAAAACTCATTAAATACATATAAAGAAATATATAAACGAGTACCAAAGTATGGGCCCATATTTAATTTTCTTTATACATAAAACTTTACATAATACAAATAAGTCTCAAAATATTAGCTTGAGAGTTTTGCCCAACCCTTTCCGCTGCACAATGCTCCATATGACCGCATTTCACCTGTTACCTACAAAAACATTGAAAACAATGGGGTGAGCACTAATTGCTCAGTAAGTGAACCCGTTATGTTATCTTTCTCTTTCCTTTGCTTAAATTCTGAAATTTTTTTCCTTACTTCTCATTTCCCCATTCTTCTCTATCCTTTCTCTACTCTTCCTTTGTTTTTCTCTTTGTTCCTTCTCCATTCTAATTTCTCACTACTCAGATAATGAGCATGATATTATGCATAAATAAAATGCAAATGCACAATTGTATAAAAGGTAGGTGCATTTTCTTTTCTGTTTTTATTTCTTCTTGGCTCTTATTCTGTTTTTCTTTCTTTCTTTTCTACGTTTCTTTCTTACTCTTCTTACTCTTCTTTCTTTTCTTTCTACTCATTCTTTTCTTTCTTATTCTTTTCTCTTCTTTCTTCTTCTTTTCTTCTTCTTTTTTATTCTTTTGCCGATCGGACTCAGTTGAGGCATGGATTTAGAACCTTTGCCGTGTGAATGTATTCTTCTTTGTTGGGTACAGCCCTTATCCACATGCACTCTTACGGACTGTACCAATTTTTCTTTCTTTTTCTTAGGCCGCTCACTAAAGGCAGCGTGCATGTGGGAAAAATTCTTCTTATCACTCACAGTTCCCCATCGCAACAACCTTTTCTTCTTTTATCTTTTTACACTTCTTTAACTAAAATTCAGATTTGAAACTTTTTAGCATTCTCATTTCTTTGTATTTAATCTTTAACATTCTTTAGTGTTTTTTCATGCTCTTATGAAAATGTATGCATGTAGATGGTTCAATGCTTATACTTCTTTCTAAATTCACACGATTTTATACAATATGGAATGCAAACATGTCATTCTCTTCCATCCACAAACTCATCTCAATATAACACATACTCATACTCAAACAAACACTTCTTTTTAACATTTAATCAAACAACTTAGGTGCATAAAGTAACCCTAATTTGGCTACATTTCTATCTCTTTTCTAAGCCACCAAAAATTGGGAATTAAACCCTCCACATTCAACACCAAATCTGCCCAAAATATACACTCCAAAATTTTCACTCCAATTCTTCCAAATTTCATCCAAACATTCATCAAACATCCAATACATCAACACAACTTCGCATGGATAATTTATAATCATCATTCAACACCAAATCCATCAACAATTTTACATATAACACATAAGTATACATGAAAGAAACTCTCTACACAACATAACTTAAATCATACTTGGGGTAGGATTTACTTACCTTATACAAGAGCAATCCAACACTTTAAAAACCTTCTTGGATCCAACTCCCTTTCTCTTAACTTCTATGAACATAAATCATCAAAATTCAACAATTTAAAAATTAAAACTCACTTCTTAGTGCAAGGATCTTACCTAAAATGCTTAGGATTGAAAATACACCCAAAACCACCCAAAATCTATGAATTTCCTTTGAAGAAAAATTGAAGAACTTGAGAGAATATGGAGATGAAAATGGTTGAAGAGTGGCTAGGGTTTCAATGTTCAATCTTTGATATATATATATATATATATATATATATATATGTTTATTTATTTATTTATTTTTCCATTTTGCCCTTGCACTTTCTTTAAAATTTCATCTATATCCCTTAGTCAATTACCATAATGCCCTCATATTTATTACATTCTTTATGAAATTCTATTTCTTTTTACTCCCCACAATTTCAACTAATTTTAAGTGAAAAGACCATTTTACCCTTAATACAATATTAATGCATTTTCTTCACATTTTCTCATAATAACTTTAACAAAAATCAACTAAGGTGTATAAAAGCATAAATTAAATTACGTACCTCCATGTGGGCATTACAATAGGGACCCCAGATATTAAGATGAATAAGAGCAAAAGGATGTGTGGTGGTCGATGTGCTTTGTGGGAAAATGTTTCGAGTTTGTTTGACTAGTAGACATGAGGGACAGTGAGGTTGGGGAATGGAAGCACTATGACCCAAGCATTTGTGGGAAATATAGGAATTTTATTAATATTTGTATTACATCGAGAAAGTTTATTGGTAATAAAATTAGAACTAAAGGAAGAGACTTCGGGTGTCCAATAATAAAGGTCGCTATGCACTCTACCCAAGCCCATTAGTTTCCCAGTTGAAGAGTCCTGAAATTTACATTTGTCAAGGTAAAATCATAAAAGGCAATTTTTATCTTAACAAATTTTGGAAATGGAGATTCGGTTTAGATGAAATGCAGAGACCAATAGCACATTCTTAAAGACCAAGGATTTGGAAAGGTGGACAGTTCCCATCTGAGTAACAGGTGTAATGTTCCCATTAGGCATCTGAATGGAAGTGGTTGAAGTGTGTGTGGTATGATGGAAATATTTGGGGCTACAAATGATATGGTCACTAGCTCCTGAGTCTATTATCCAAATATCACTCTTAATTATTTTTTAAGAGAATGATGTACATGCATAGGTTGCCATTGACGTTTGGAGAGCAACGTTCAACATTTGGAGCAGTTGGGTATACTGTTCAGGGCTGAGTTGGAAAGCCAAAACAGAATCCCCGGAATCAGTGGTGGAAACTTGATAAGCAAAAGACTTGCTAGTTTAATCTTTGGGAGGTCGACCATGTAATTTCCAATAGTGATCTTTATTGTGGTTCTAGTATTTGCAATAGTCACAATAATATTTGGAGCGACTATTCTTGGACTGCCTAGGCCCATTTTGCCAACTGGTTTGCACATGCCCATTTGCTTTATTATTGTCATTTGGGCATAAACCTTGACCCATATTGCATTTGGGCCCAAATTGATTTTACAAAAAGGTGATAAGAGTTGAGCCCTCAGATTGAGGAAATTGGATATGGGCCGTTGGAGGATTGATATAAATTCATCCTTTTATCATTTTGGAACCCTAGTTGCATGTATAACAGTTTGGTTAAATCGAAAAACAAAATTTGGGCATGGTGGTACCTCTTTATCGGTGCAAACACCTCAACATTGTTGTGTTGAGAGCTGTCCAGGATGAGCTATCGTTGGCTCTCATCTTGGACAGCAAGTTGAAAAGTCCATCTTAATGATGGCGGCAGGGTGGTGGCCAAGATCTACATCTGGAACGGCAAAAAACCTTCATTGAGGCCTAGGAGAAACCTACTCAAGTGGTCACAGTCTTGAAGTTGCTTGTATTGCCAGCGGATTTTCGATGGCGCATCAAGTTTGACTTCGATGGCGCATCAAGTTTGACTTCGATGGCATCCAAAGCATTCCAAGTCACCGAGAGTTTGTTGAAGTAGGCGGTGACCATGAGATTACCTTGTTTTATTTCGGCAAGGTGCTATTGAAAAGTGAAGGTTTGAGCAAGATTCAGGTGGCCATACATCTCACAAATATGTGCCCATGTTTCTATTGCAATCTCAGGCAATGGTAGGTCGAAGGCAACTTCCAGTGACAAGTAGTTCCCAATCCAAGACCTGACAAGCATGTTGCATCGATTCCACTGTCGAAAATGATGTGATCTGAAGGTGGTGGAATAGTCCCGTTGATGAAGCCGTCTTTGTCTTTGGCTATGAGCGCTCACCGAAAATCAGTGGCCCATGTGGTGTAGTTGTCAGATCTGGTCAAAACAGCTTTAACCATGATGATTTTGGGTTTGTTGGAGGCTGGTGTGTAAAGGATGTTGCTTGGTTCAGGGCGACGGTTTGCAATGGGCACCATTTGGAAGGTGAAAGGTGGTTAGGTCGGGTTAGGTTAGGTTCATGAGCCATAGGTTGACTCGAAAAGGTAAACGAGTAAGGGGAAGGTGGTTGGGCCTAGTTAGGTGGTGGTGGAAGCTAGGCTGGTTTGAGTTTGTGCGGTTGGGCCTGTTTGGGGAGTTAGGCCTATTTGTGTAATAGTTGGATTAGGGGTAGTTTGTGTTGTTGGGTTTGGGTCTGATGGTGTTGTGTGGTTTAGGCCTGATGTGTTTGGGTCTTGGATGTTTGCCATTTGGTTTGATGAGGAGAAAATGAGGGGAAAGCTAACCAAGTTTTTTGTTTGATTTCAGGGACAAAATAAAAGGAATGCGAAAGCTAGATCAATTGACCTGCTCTGATACCATGTTAGATAATGAAAATAAAGAGAAGTAGAGGTACCAAAGAAATGCCAAGAGCAAGAGAGAAGAAGAATTTTTTGTATATTTTGTATCAACATGTACAACCTTAATTATACAAAAACAGTGTAACAAAATAAGGCAATAACAATAATGCCAGGATTTCTCAATCACATGAAATCCAGTCATTAAATGTACAATGAATGAGAAAACCAATCATGAATGGAAAAAATCAAATACACATTAATTCAAATATATTTCATATCTCAACATCAACATTTATGGGTTGGAACAATGTGTATGAGTACTCTTTGCCTAGGCGGCCTACATGTCAACAACAATTTTTTTATATATACATTGAACCCTTGTACACTCTTATTTTTAAAATTGTTGGGTCATATGTGTCGATAACGATGAAAATATCTAAATTAGGGTAAAAATGTACTTAACTTTTGTATTCTTGAGTTTATTGCTACTACAAGGAAGATGGAAAAATGGATGTTTTAGTCTTACTTAATTTCATTTTTTTTTTTTTTTTTTATAATGTATTATGTACTGCAACCACATTATGCTACACCAATTTGTATAAAGAATTCTTGTGGGTACAGTATTATTTATGAAGACTTTGGTCATCGGTAATAGAGTAAACAACATATTCCCACCCAAGGTTTGATGAAATCCCAAGTTGGTACCCCAAGTTTCATTTATTCCAGATTCCCACTTTTAAAATAACAGTGTTAACATTTTTTGGGGCCAGTGAGGGTGCAATTACCATAATGCCCTTAACCCTAAATTAATAAATTATGTTTTAGCCCCTAGATTACTAAAATTATAAAATTAACCATCTTATTTTGAAATTACTTCAATTACACTCTCAGTGACTGCGCACAACCTCGGTTTTCACCGGATCTGGGCTATTTCCGATGGCAGCGAAACCCTTGGTCATCTCCATCAACTTCTCCATCATCCGTCATCCAAAAACCCTTTGGTTCCCGACTCATTGGGCTCTCCAATCGCCGGCGCCGTTAAGCTTATGTTTTTGTCGTTCTTCGCTTGATTCCAGTTGATTCCGACGATGAAAAGGTAATTCAACGTCACCACTGCAACCGGCATCTCCTAATCTACAAAAACCCTAGGTCCCAGCAACCATTTAGTGGCCATTCGCCAATGGAGACCGACGAAAACAAGTCACATGTGGCGGAGTGCGTGGGTGGTGGCCGGCAGACGGCAGTGTGAGAGGGGGCCTGTCAGGGTAAGGTTTTATAGAAGGGAGGATGAGGGTTCGAATGGTGGTGACAAGGGTGATTTTGGGTGGAAGAATCGCCGAAAAAGGGTGAAAAACATTGGCGGTGAGGTTGGCTAACGTGCGCTGGATCTTTGTTAGGGCCGGCGATCTGCTAATGTGCGCCTCCTCTGTGAAATGAACAATTTACCCCTGAGCCGTTATATGTAACCATTTTCCGTTACTTAAGGGTGGGAATCTGGAATAAATTGAACTTGGGGTACCAACTTGTGATTTCGTCAAACCTTGGGTGGGAATATGTTGTTTACTCCCAGTAATATTAACTTAAAGTAACATGAATTTCAATAATTTTAATTTAACTATATATCAAATACTCTTACATAGACGTGCATAGACGTGCAGAGATCATACCATTTAAACAATGGCAACAGCTAGTAATTAAGTTAATACTCTTACAAGGATGCACAGAACTAATTAATAATTATGGTCATGGACGTCTGCATTGAAGGGAGATGTTAACCAAAAAGGGTTGAAATTGTAAAGTTACGAAGTGTTTGGACTCAGCATTGATGGCCAAAAGTGACGCCGTTTTGTCTTTATGTTCTTTAAGAGAACTGTTCGTTCTCAATAAAACAATGTATAAAAGGGAATGTATTCCCTTTCACTGTAACCTTTTCTCAATATAGAAGACATTTTCTCTTCTTCGAGATTCTTCTTCTTTTTCCCTCAAATTGGTTCCATTTTCTGTTACAAAATCACAAATAGAAGTGTTACCTTTTTCTTCCTTCATCTTCTTCCTTAAAAGTCCCAATTATATCAATAAAAAATGTTACAATTATGTTTTAAATAGTTTATTAAATAATATTATCAGTTATGGTAAAAACTTTTCAGACTCATTGTAATGGGAGGGCAAAAGTTACAAATCGTTAACATTATTTTTTGTTAACTTTAACAAAAAATGATAACTTTACATAAATCCTCTTGATTTTTTTCTTTTTTTTTTAAGTGAATTTAGTTCTTAAAATCTAAATTTTAAAAAATTAGAAAGACAAAAAAATAAAATAAAAGAAAATTAAAAAGTAAAATAATAATGAAAATAGGCCTTTTTTAAAATTTTATAGTTTTTAATTTTAAAGTTTGATTATTTTTATTCTTTATTTTGCGAAAAAAGAATAATTAAAATTGTTCAAACAACAGGTATGATGTTAATTTTACAAATTTAGATGTCTATCTGGATTCAGCAAACCGTAAAGGAAGGTACTTAAAGTTAAGCCTAATATTGTTTCAAGCACTTAAAATTCACAGTAATATTTTAAGTATCTATTTTTTTCTACCAATGATCAAGTTTCAAGCTCCGCGCGTTCATTAATATAAAGATTCACCGAAAGATAATTTTTTTATATGTTTATATGAAAATTTAAAATAATGTTTCTATTTTTAAAATAGGGTTTCCTTCACTTTCATTGCTTAATAATAATGGTAATCCATGACTCCAAATGTATTGTTAGCTTGAAATTATAAAAAATAAAAAAAAAAATAAAAAAATAAAAAAATTCTTTTTTCTATTTTGTGGTTTGACTGACCTAACTGTTTTTAAAATGAAAATTTATGAGAATAGAATTGACTGCGTTTCTTTCTTTCTTCCATTTTTTTTTTTCCAAATTGATAAATTTTTCCTAAAACTTTGACTGGTCCTCCTCGGACTTTTCATTTAAGGGTTTCTTAAATTATGTATAATTACAATGTTCTCCTAACCTAGAAATATATTTTTAATTAAGGTGTATAAAATATGGATATATTTTTTTATTTTATGAATTCTATGCTTGGTCTATAAAAATATGAAAGGATAAGAATGTTTTATGGATTGACATTATTTGAAGTTGGGAAGAAAGACTCCTCGTATGGGCCTATATACTTTTTAACCATAAAAAGTTATTGATACTTAAGAAATGAATAATTAATTATAGGGTAAATTCATCTAATAACATAAAATTTGACTTAAATTAATTAATTACATGAATTCATAGTTAAAGTCGATCCACTACATTTAATCCAATATTATTGAGAAAGTATTTATAAGATAATTATTCTTAAGATAAATGTGTTCAACATGAATGTGTGTGAACAATTTAAACCAAAAAGTAAGTTACAATAGCTCCTCCATTAACTATATATCATAAATAAACCTTAGGGCAAAGTTGATTTATGTACATCCCTTCAATCGTTCAAAACTTACTTATTGACCCTTTAGTTCAACAATTACATAACTCCGTGGTCATTTTGATATTAATTTCACCTTTTAAAAGACAAAATTAACCAAAAAAAGGATAAAATTTTGGTGAACTCTTATCACAGAAGAGAATATATCTAAAAATGTACTTAACTTTTGTATTCTTGAGTTTATTGCTGCGAGAAGGTAAATGGAAAAAACATTGACAAAAAACGTGGCAAGTAACATGGCTAATGAGATAACCATTATAAGGTTAATGGAGATCTTGTTTGATATGTATGAGAAGACTTTTATGAATAATAAGGTACAACTTATGAAAAGATTATTTAATATAAAGTTGAAAGAAGGTGCTTTCGTGATAGAGCATATGAATGATTTTAATACAATCATTAAACAACTGTCATTTGTAAAAATTGATTTTGATGAAAAAGTTTGTATCCTAATTTTTATGGTCTCCCTACCAAATAATTAAGAGTCCATGAGCGCAGCAATTAGTAATTTAATAGGTAGTACGAAATTAAAACTTATTAATGTCAAGGATAATATTCTCATTAAAAAGATTTGTAGGAAAGATTCGAGTGAGATAACATCGGTTTTGGTCTTATTTTTTATTTTTTATTTTTATGTATTATGTACCACTACCACATTATGCTGCACCGATTGGTATAAAGAATTCTTGTGCGTACAGTATTATTTATGAAGACTTTGGTCATCACTAATGTTAATTTAAAGCAGCATGAATTTCAATAATTTTAATTTAACTCTATATCAAATACTCTTACATAGACGTGCATAAACGTGCAGAGATTATACCATTTAAACAATAGCAACAGGTAGTAATTAAGTTAATACTATTACAGGGATGTACAGAACTAATTAATAATTATGGTCATGGATGTCTACATTATACTATACCAATTTCTATAAGTTTATATTGAGTGTTTGAATGTCCAATAATATTATTTAAGAAAACTCAGGTCACCAATAATATAAATAAAATTTAAATTCATTTCTGTGAGACGGCATCATTCTTTTTTTTTTAAAGTTCATCATCGAATTTTACAAGGATAGGTTTAATCTTGCAAGACTATGAAGACAAATTTAAAACAAAAATTTGCATTTATGATAAACCAGTAGCAACAACAATCTAACGTGTACCGGTTGTATTAATAATGAAATATTTGTTGATGCGTGATTTAGGCACTAACCAATCGACACGTGCGCAACGTTGATTGGGCAAAGAACGCACGTGAATACAGATTACGAATACAAAATAAATGCTATGAGAGTTTTTAAAGTGGTTCGGATGCTAAGGTAGCATATCCTACGTCCACTTATGTGTATTGATATGGTGGGTCAGGTCGCTAAAGCGGACTGACTTATAGATGATTGAATAGTCTATACAATGCTTTGTTTAGAGAGAGAGAACACAAATGTAAAATTGTCGAATCCCCTTAATGAAGGGATCTTCCTCTTCTTATACCCAGTTGAATGTGCGCAATCATCACTAAATCCTTGGGTTGATGTGATTGTCAGAACCTAATCTGATTTTACGTCCCATTACCCATTTTCCAAGCCGATTTCACGCGATTTGGGGCAGGTTAGCAGACACGTGGGAGCACCAGGGCATTTGGCAGGCCCGACGTGCGCTTACCGTTCTGACGGGAGCAAGCCACGTTTCGTCACGCGACTCCACGTCAGCCTTTGATTTCTTAGTCATAACAGAAGCCCCCTAGTTTGTAAGGTTTGAGGGTCAAACCTTGGAAACTAAGTCATACCGCGGTTGGAGGTTTTGGTTGTTCCGACCTGAATAGACGAAGCTTGGGACACGGCCTTCGGCGAACACGACCTCGCACAATTCTGGCCCTAACGACCTGACAATCGTCATTTTAATGACTGGATTCGTCGAGCGCTCTCGTACGTGCCTTGGAGAGATTCAATGAACCTGCATCCACGCTGTCAGGCGCTCTGCACGTCTTTGCCGTGTCGCGCCGAAAGCATTAAATGCGTGTCTTGCCCGCAGATGTCATTTTGTGTCTTAGCTGCGTGGCTGACGAAAGCGACAACCCTCATTACGACATTCAATGCGACGTGGGGCACATTAAATGCTGGGAGAGAGAGAAGGTTGTCGTTTCGGTTCCGAGAAGTGGTAACCATCGATTCGCAATCCATATAAAACCTCGTATTTTTCAGATGAGGCCCCCAAAACCTTTTTCGCTTCTAGTGACAAGCCTTAGCAAACCAGAAATTATTCTTTTTCGATCGGCGCTTCTCGAGGCCCCAGAAGCAATTTCGGCCTCTATTCGCATCCCGGGGAGGTAAGATTCTCTTCTTTTTTTTTTTTTTTTTTTTTTTTTTTTTGCATTTGTTTGGTTGGTGGGCAACGGCGTTGGATCTCTAGGTGTTCCACTAGAGACGCGCCACTGTTGCCAGACTCGAGCCGTGGGTGGTGGCTCGAGTTACTGTTAGGGTTTTAGGAATTTGTCCCCTACCACCGAAGGGGACAAAACACGAGGGCCTAAATGACCATGTGCATCCGGTGTTGCGCGACTGACAGGAATGGAACCGATCGAACATCCGACCAGGAAGGGAGCGCTTTCGTCCCTCGCGGGGAAGTTCCCGAGGATCCATCCCTCAGCGTCTTCGGTTCTCACCTGAGAAGATGGATAGGATTAAGAAACAGTTCAATGTCCGAGTAGAGGTGTTCCTCGACCACACCTGATCATCACGGCATCCTGCTGACGGCCTTGCTGCGATCTTCGAGGAGATCTTCAAGGATGGAGGGATGATTCCCTTCCATCCTTTCATCAGGTCGGTCCTGGATCACTTTGGGATCGCACCGATGCAGCTCACACCAAACGCGTATGTCATCACCGTTGCGATGTACATCGCGTGCTGCGAAAGCGGTTTGGGCGAGCCAATGGTGGTGGAGCTCGGCGTCGCCTATTACCTAAAAAAGAGTAGGGACAAGGATTCATATTACTTGTCCCGGTGACCTACCATCGCCAGGGGATACATAGCTATCCCTGAGCAAGCGAGGGGCTTACGAGACGAAATTCTTCTTTTTCTGCTATGACGGCTACTGCCGCTTCCAGACACCACATAGGTTCTTCCTCACTAGGTATATAATCCTGCTCGCATGCTTTATGATAACGACCTGTATTCTTTTGCAGTTAACAGAACAACCAGCCAGGACTTACTTAACGACCTGGACAGGCTCGTATCTTTTGGAGTACTAGACAAGGAAAGCCGAGACGCGAGAAAGCTCGTGACAACCGCAAACTTGTGAAAGTACGGTTTTATCAGCGACAAAGCATCTTTAGAACCCTTGGAAGGTAAGTTACATTGATTTCCGTCCTGGTCACGGAGCAGTTTCGTTTACTAACGCACTTGCGTGCAGAAACTATGCCTCCGAAGGAATCCCAGCGCTCCCATTGAGCACCGTTCCCTGTCCCTTCCCACGATCGGGAGGAGGGAGAGAGCGACCAAAGCTGCTTGTCCTATTCCTGCCACGGGCGGTTGGCCCGATCTTGACCCCAATTGTAGCAACCCCCATTGTAGCGTAGGACTGACCGGGGCGACGAGGTTGCTCGCTGCGCCACCCGGCACGCCCGGCGTAAGGGCTCCCCGGCCCCAAAGGTCGAAGAAGAGGCCCAGAGTTCGGGTGAAGAGTGGCAGACCGAATCCGAGGAAGAGCCTTTGTGGTCGCGAAGAATGGACTCAGGAGGTCGGGGAGGAACCCGAAGGGAACCTGCTTGTGAGGCGATCACCACCGAGTAAGGCGAAGGACATACCGGTGTTGGACTCATTTGGGGAGGGGGCCCTGGGCCTTTCAGTACTGCAAGCCCGATAGTCTATTCTCTGCTCGAGTGCATTCTATTGGAGTCTTACGATGAGTTCGCTGACATGGGCGACGACCTTATGACCACGTCGTTCCAGCATCTAAGCAAGGTAAATAAGCTGCTCTTAGAACTTTGTTTTGGTTCATTTCTAACCATTTCTTGCTCGCAGGCTCTACTTGCGATGAGGATGTCCATGGAGAGGACTCGGTAAGGGAGCCGCGAGGTCCAGCTGACCTAAAAGGGGAGGAGGAGGTCCATGAAGCTCGAAAAGCAAAAGCCCTGAGTGCGTCGAAGTGCCCGAAGAACGCAAGCATTTGAAGCGGCGAAGAAGTATCTAAGCCGAAAGGATCTTTGCTTCTGAGCTGTGGACTTCCCGGAGGTGAGCTTGAGGCGTGCGAGGAAGTGAAGGAACCTCAGGAGGACAACCGGCCGGAGCTCTCCCGAAAGTGGTGAGGGAGAAGGGACCGAGATCGAAGCGACCTCCGTATGGGCCCTTTGAACGGAGGTCCGAAGCCTAGGAAAGGAAAGGAAGGCCACCGAACAGGAGAAGCGAGCTCTTGAGGCTGAACTCCAGGAGAGTCATGAAAGGATCGCCCTTCCAGGCGAAGAAATGCAAGAATCTGGGAGCCTCGGAGGGTTCGGAGCTGGAGGAGAAGGCCGAATCCTCTGGGCGGGTCGAGTGGTCCATTTATTCCCTCCAGGTTAAGGAACCCCAGAGGATATGGACATTTCGACCTCCCGAAGGAAGGGGTGGCCGAGACTTTGCGGATCATGGGCGGGGAGGGGAAGACGATCGGGCGGCGGCGGCTGCCCACCCAACAACCCTTGACGCGGGGGTAGGGGTTAGGTTGAAGGATCCCCCAAGGATGGGGCCAACCGTAGTGTAATGAGTCGACTCCATTGTAATTGGGTCAAACTTTTGTTTGTACATAAATGAAGATACATTTTCTTTTCAATTGCGGTTCGCTTTTTCATACATAAGCTCAATTTACAATTTACATAAGCAATATTTCATGCAAATCCTTACTCGCAAACAGAACACATACGAACTATTTCCAACGAACAAAATTAAGCTTTACATTAAAAATGAAATTAAAATAAACTGATTGAGAGCTTAGTTCGGGATTATTGATAGTATGGCCGGAGGTGTTCGGCATTCCAAGCTCGGGGTACTTTGAAACCGTTCAGTCTTTTGAGATAGTAAGTCCCCGGATCACGATGCGCCTTGTCGACCCGATGCTGTAGCTGGGAGTGGGTCCTAGGTACCCCAGCCCCGCTCCCCCGGCTCTACCCGGGTCCCAACCCGAGGAGAACTTCCTTTGCAGCTCAAGGTCCCCGAGACTGGAAGAAGTCTGCTTCGCTTGACCCTTGAATCGAAAAATCTGCTTTCCCGCTCATTTGCTAGTAGGGCTACTTGTCCCTTATGTGAAGCCTTACATGCCATGCTCTTGAACAAGATCCGGAAACTTGCCCTCATCCGTGAACCGTTTTCAACCTCGTCGTACAAGTCCCCTCCGAAGAGAACCGGTTCCCTCTTCTTCTACGGGGATCGCATCGCTTGCAGCCATAGGCTAGCGAAAAAGAAAAAGGGGTCCCCTCGGGTGGAAGTTCTTGGAGTTCTTGGGTCCCATTCCTTGTACTCCCATAAGACTTTAAGAGGGTCGTCGCCCAATTCCCGAATTCCCTTAAGTTTACCGCCCCTTGTTTAAGGCCTTTCGAGTGTGCTTGATGTCTTGTTGTTTGCTTGAACTTGGCCATTAGCTGTCCCGATAAAGGAAAGGCAATTGCGGCAAATTTTTTTAGGTGGCACTGCCTGACTCGTCGCGAAGCTGCTTGAATACCTGCGTTATCGAATTGCTTTCCATTATCCGAGATGAAGGTGTCGGGAATTCCGTGGTGGGCACTGCTATGTTCTTGAAAAACGAAGTCTTTCGGCCTTTCACGATCGTGATTGCGGCTAGTGGATTCGGACCCTCTACCTATTTCGTGAAATAATCTACCCCAGCGACCACGGCATACTTGACCCCTCCCTTTCCAGCTCCAGGCGGCATGGGGGCCGATAAGATCGATCCCCTACATGGAAAAGCGACCAGGGGGCTAGACATAGGTTATTGCTCGGCTCGTGAGAGGGGGCTGTGGCGGAATGTTCGCGAATCCGGCGACATTTATCACATTTCTTGACAAAGTTGTGTGCGATCTTCTTGAATCGGGGCCAATAATATCCCCCACCCCCGACAAAGTGCGCCTTGTTCGCGAGAATCAGCGGAACATGTGTGGTTACCTGAGATCCATTCATGGATTTCTCTCATGATGTAGTCTACTTCTTCACTGGCTACATCGGAGGAGAGGGGCACTGAATCCTCTCCTGTACAGCTGGTCCCCGATGAGTGTGAAGCGAGCAGATCTTACTCGCAGGACCCTTGCCTCGACCTTGTCGCTTGGCAAGGTCCCATCCCCCACTTGAAATCTTGGATAATAGGGAGTCATCCAGGGGAATCAAGGTTGAGCCACATTTATGGCCTGTTCGATCGAGCTGATAGTTGGTGCACCGACTAAACGAACAGGAATGTTGTCTAGAGCCTCTGAATCCAACGAGGAAGCTATCTTTGCCAAGGCGTCCACTATATAATTGCTCTGCTGGGGCTGGGATCCGAGAAATTTCAAAGTGCTTAAACAACCCCCGAGAGGCGAGGTCCTTGGCCTCTTTCGGGTAACGGACCATGTTCTCTTCCCCTTAGCTTGGTATTCCTCTAGGAATTTGGTGACGACCGGACCCATAGAGTCGCTTATAAATGCGCGATCGCGGTTGCACCCATTTCTTTGGCAAGTCGCAAGCGTGACGGGAGGCTTCGTGCTAGGCCTGGCCTCATTGTTGGTCGCTTTAAAGGGCCGAAGAACCGGAGAATACCATGGAATTCGAGCCCCCTCGAAAGGTGGCCTCAGAGGAGAAGACCCGCATCGGCTCTTTTCCTGTTTGATGACCCATCGACGTAGAGGTTCCAAGTCGGTAGGTTACTGAATATATTTCTTGCGCAGGCTTCACTAGGTTGCATTGCTCGCAGGGAGATAGGAAAAGGAAAATTACGAGATGAAGTCGGTGACTATGCCGCCACTTTAATAGGTCGGACTGGGCTTGTACTTTAGGTCAAGCTGGCTCAATTCCATGGCCCTGGCTTTGAGCAGTTTGCTCCGAGGCTTCTGAACCTTCGAAGGACTGCTGAGGGGGTAATTTGGCATTACATTGATTGTATGGGCATGGAAGTAAGGTCGCGGCTTTGCGGAGGGCAGCGACCCGGCGGAGCAAAATCTAGTCGCTTCCTTTTACGATACCGTAGTATCTCGGCATCCGATATGCTACTTGCATAATATGCTAGCCATTGGCCTTTCCTTTTCCTCTTCCGTATTAAAGGCCTGCTTGACCATGCGAGGCGGGAGACGGACGGAGGTAGATGAGTAAGGATTTCTGTGGAAGAGGCTTAGAGAGGAGAGGTGGCACAAGGTGTTCTTTTATACTGGAATGCTGCTCACATTCGGGAGTCCATTCGAATTTCTTATTGGCCTTTAGAACATTGAAGAATGGTAAACAAGTTCTATTAGCCTTGATATAGGCGACTAAGCGCCTTAAGCCACCCCCACCCCGTTCGGACTGCATGACCTGCTTTTTTGTTAGATGGAGCTCTCCATATCAGGCGAGCTTGAATGCCTTCTTGGGGAGGGGTTTATTTCTATGCCCAGTGATTAACTATATATCCCAGGGAACTTTCCCTTTGACGATACCCCAATGAAGAACATTTGAGAGGGTTCGGAACTTCATTTTGTAGAGTCAGGATATACTCGAAACATCTGCGAGATGCGTGTATGTTATGAGGTGACCTAGGATTTGACCAACATCGTCGTCATAGACCTCCATCGTCCTCTGATCAGTGGAGAACATTCGATTTACCAACCTACGATGGAGTCGCACTGCATTCTTGAGGCCGAAGGCATGACTTTGTAATAGTATAAGGGGCCCCGGTCCGTAATGAAGGTCGTATGCTCCTCATCTAGTCTATACAGCGGGATTTGATTGTATCCCGAGTATGCATCCATGAAGCAATTGACTCCGTGCCCTTACCCCAAGTGGCATCGAATGAGTAGTCGATTCTCGGTCAGGGGAAGGCCGTGTCTTTCGGACAAAGCTTTGTTGAGGTCATCCAAGAAGTCTGTCAGCAGTTGCCATTTGGCACCATTTATTAACTTTTTTGCCAAGAGCCGGGTTGGCAACCCGGTTAGGTGGGTAGAGAGCCTCACGAATGGATCCATTTCGGGAGAAAACTCTCCGCTTGATTTTAGTGCGGTGTCTCAAGCTCCGGATCCACCCATCGCCCTTCTTTTTTGGTGGAATTGGTTTGGCTTCACTGCTGCGTTGATGAATGACAAATAATGTCCGGGGAAGGTGGCCTGATCCCGCGACCATACTCTGCGTGCGACCGGCGGGGCAAACACCGTCAATGTTTTCCTTTAAAAAAGCTTGTCGCAGTTCGGTGGGATGGTAGCGAGGTTGAGAGCGACCTTCCGATCTTTAACACTCGGCTCGACTCCTTCGGATCAACCGAAACTTCGGACATATCCTCGGTTTAGGTATTAAGGGGGCAGGTTTCGAGGGTCTGTCGGATCTATGTTATCCTCTGCTGGACCAAGTACCGTAAGGCTCAATGTCTTGTGATCATGATGCCTGATGGGGCATGCATCGCGAGATGCCCTTTCCCTTGTCGGCAATTTGGACCGCTTTTACATAGCATTCGCGAGATGCGCTCTGCGATCCAGTTTACTTCCGCCTTTATCCCCGTTGGAGTGGGAACTTCATCTTGAGATGATAAATGGAAGTGACCGCCTAAAGGTTCTCATCAGAGGTCGCCCCAAGATTCTATTAAAGGTCGATGGGCAGTCCACGACCAAAAATTCAGTAACCCTAGTCACCTCGTCATAGTCGCTGAGCGTGACTGGTAGCTAGATCGTTCCTTTGGGGATCAGGTGATCCCTTGTTAAACCATACAGAGGCATCGAGGCTTGGGCCCAGTCAGGCCTCGACTGAGCTAGGTTCATTCTATAGAAAGCGGACTTGAGCAGGGATGTTCACGGCGGGCTTCCGTTTTCTACAAGCGTAGGGCAGACATTGTGGCACCCTGTCGGGGGGCATGCAGTCACCGAGCGTCCTGCGTGCGGATGGTGCTGTTAGCCTCTGCCTCGGCTCGCGAGAAGGTGATCGGAGTTCCTCCTTTCTCACGGCTTTTTTGAGGTCGCTGCAAGTGTTCATTGCACCCTGATCGGGTCCATGATGCTCTTCGGCAGCACTACACCTTTACTGCACTCCTCGCGTGTTTCTTGCGAGGTGCGGTCCTCCAAAATTATGTTCTGGTTTGTTGTTACTGGCCCTGCTGATCACAGCGCTTTTTCTTTTGCTCCCCTTGGTTTTCTTTTTGTCATCAATGTACTCCTTGAAGTGCCCTTCTTGATGAGCTCTTCGATAGAACTGCTTTAGACTCAGGCATTCATCTGATGAGATGCCCAGCTTATCCCGATGGTAACGGTAGTATTTTTTGTTGTTTACGGCCTGTAGCGGCGGTTTTCATTGGTTCGGGCTCACTAGGTGCAAGTAAGGCCTCCTCGGTTTGTCGAGGATTACAGATATGGACACGTTTAGAGGAGTGTATTGAGTCCTATCGCGCGCGGCGAGGAATAGGAGCATAGGACTTTTTGCTCTTGTGCGGGTTTCCTTCCGGCCCTTTTCACCGCATCGTCAATGTCTCGCTTTGACGATCGGCCTCCTATTATCTCCCCACGACAGACTCTGCCTGGGAAGTGCCGTGATCGCGACAGCTGAGTACACCGTTAATGAATTCTACTATTCGGAGATACTTTTCTGCGAGTGTAGAATGGCAGGTGAGGAAATATCATCCAAACCCGCCTGCAGTTCTTTCCACGAGTCGGGAGTTTGCGAGCGAACTCCGGCCTATTATAAGTGTTCGGATGGACTCTTCTAGGGAGTGGGCCGGGCTTGTTGAGTTCCCACGTGGAAAGCGGTCCAATGTAAGATTGCAGGGGATTCGTCCCTTTCTTGCCTTATGTTGCCCGAGGTAGCTCAAAGGCATCGAAAACTTCCGATTGGCTTGGCCCTGAACCTGAAGAGGAATGTCGTGCTCCTACCGAGGCCATGGTGATCGATCCCGTTGGGAGCTGCGCCTTAACCTTCCACCGCTGGCATGAGAAGTCGGAGCGTCACGGCCAAACAACGGCATTTTGCAAGGTCCAAAACCTCCGCGGAGCTCCATCGTCGTTGAACTCATATAAGTGATCCCCTGCGGATCATAGTTCCCGTCAAGCGGCCGCGTATAGGTGGCCAGACCCCTGGTGGAAGTGGCGGCTGGCTGCAGCCAGTTTTACGGGCCTGAGCGGCAGCTGACTATTTGTTCATTTTGCTGCTCCATAAGGCCTATCCGAGCTCGGGCCATTGTAGCTCCTCAATTTGTGGATCGCAGCCAATTGGGGGAGGGAGGGGTTGCTTTCACCCGTGCGCAACCGACCTTCTGCGATTACGGTTCGGGGAAGGTGGGAGGAGGTCCGGGAGGTTCCAACCTTCCTCCGCCTCGGCCGACATTTCCGACCGCACTCGGCCACACGTTGACTAGAGGCGTGTGAAGGCGGTGGATGGTGCGGGCCATTTTCACGACCCTCGCGGTGATACGAACCAGCCCCGCGAGGTGCAGGCGTCCACTTGCATAGAGTAACGATAGGGGCAGTGGGGAGTGGGTGCCGGTGGTGATAGGAATCATCGCGCCCTGACATTTTCGATTGAATTTGCCCTGTGTAGGGTGGCATAGGGCGAAACTGGGAGGGATTCACTTTTTTATTTGAGTCTCCGGCCTTTCTTGAAGTATACCCTAGGGGCACCTTTGCTGGGTCAGGTCCATGGAGCCTATAGGCTTACTTTTGCCACCCACCTGCCTTCCACTTGCGCCTCGCGCTCACCGGTGCCGGTCATCGACAGAGCTGTTGCCCTTTGCTTGTGCTTTCAGCGCGACTGCAAGGGCGTCTTTGGCCGGATGTACCCACCAGGTGTCGTAGAAGCATGCCTCGGTCCCAAAGGCAGTTCACCTACGGTTGACCATGCTGGGAGAAGTATTGTCGAACCTCTCTGGTAGCTTGATGGCTCCTAGAGTGCGGGTCGGAGCTGCCGGGTAGGGATATTCCCTCGACATTTTGCTGGGTGGAGCTTGATTGCTGCGGTGCTTACTCTGTGGCAGGCTGATTGGCGAGCCATTTGTTGCTTTAGGACCGGCAGGTCAAAGATTCTCCTGATGAAGGGTAGACACTAAATCAGGGCCCTCCTTCTAGCGTCAAACTGTTGATGCGTGATTTAGGCACCAACCAATCGACACGTGCGCAACGTTGATTGGGCAAAGAACGCACGTGAATACGGATTATGAATACGAAATAAATGCTATGAGAGTTTTTAAAGTGGTTCGGATGCTAAAGTAGCATATCCTACGTCCACTGATGTGTATTGATATGGTGGGTCAGGTCGCTAAAGCGGACTGACTTGTAGATGATTGAATAGTCTATACAATGCTTTGTTTAGAGAGAGAGAACACAAATGTAAAATTGTCGAATCCCCTTAATGAAGGGGTCTTCCTTTTCTTATGCCCATTTGAATGTGCGCAATCATCACTAAATCCTTGGGTTGGTGTGATTGTCAGGACCTAATCTGATTTTACGTCCCATTACCCATTTTTCCAAGCCGATTTCATGCGATTTGGGGCAGGGTTAAGCGGACACGTGGGGAGCACCCAGGGGCATTTGGCGAGGCTGGCGTGCGCTTACCGTTACGACGGGAGCAGGCCACGTTTCGTCACGCGACTCCACGTCAGCCTTTGATTTCTTAGTCATAACAATATTAATCAACAATAATGTTTTATTAGTACTAGCAATAAACTTGTAGCATTTAATGATGATTAATTTATAAAAGGAATGCACGGTGTTTTGAAGGCATTATAACCTAGTTCGTTAAAATTAAAATGACTATGATTATTAGTTGAAAAACCTTAAGTATAGTTTAATAAGAACCCTAAGTATATAAAAAATGAGTACCAGAATTCCTGAAGCAATTTGTAATTGAAAAAAGATTAAAAAAGAAGAAAAAGCAATTCATCAAACGTCTTGATTTCTTCTATTCATATATGAACCTAAACAGGCATGCAGAAATCACTCCCATCTACACAACAGAAACGAATAGTATTTTCTGTTCCTCCTCCTGGGATATCTGGTGGACAAGACAACACTGGAATGGGCAACAATTGTTGTAATGAGAAGCCTATAGATGCACATAGCGATGACTCAGTCGCTGGACGAAATGGCCAAAGAGGAACGGGCAATAATCCAAGTCGTGGGGTTGTGACGACTATCCATGACCCTTCTGCAGTGGCTGCTCCAGATCAAGGAACTCCAAGCGGAACGGACAATAATCCAAGTCGTGGGGGTGTGAAGACTATCCATTCCTCTTCTGCAGTGGCTGCTCCAAATCAAAGAACTCCAAGAACGGTCGACAATCGTAATCCTCAGAATGCAATTACTATCCATAGAGCTGAAGATATCTTATAACCGAGTAAGCCCGACCCAGCCCCCAGGGTCGGTGAATAATCCTCAGAATCTAACTTTTGTCCCTACACAGGAGCAAGTCAATAAGTGATGGCCCTGGACCCTCTAATCAGAAGGACTCCAAAAAGTAGCACAAAATTTTAAATCAAAATCTCAGTTTACAAATAAACAATAATCCTGTCTGATTTTATATTTTCATTTGTTTTATGGTGCATTTAATCTTGGTTGTTGTTTGTAATTTCAGTTTGTTTATGGCTATATTTGTATTAGATTGAGTTTTTCTTGTAATATCAATTTCAGTTTGCGTGGTTGGAGACAATAATACTCATGATCTGTATTTTACTTGATTGTCGATCCTGTTTAGTATTTTGAATCACCGATTGTCTTGAAGGCTTACACTAACTTTGATGTTGATGGTAGTAAACTTGTATATATAGAAAGTGTGACGTCATAAAATTTAACTTGTATCAAAAGATGCTATAATTTAATATAGTACAATGTAAAAACTCACGGATGTACTAATTAATCTAACCAAGATATATTGAGTAATGCAGCACCATTCTTTAGTTTGTGTACATTAGTTTTCTATTTAGTTTGTATATGTAGCACCATTCTTTCATGAATTGACTTTATACATATAGTCATCTATTCACTTTATAACAACATCAATTTGTATGGAACAGTATGTACAAAAAATTTGTACATCTAATATGTTATTAAATGATACGATGTATGTCTTTAAACCTTGTGACTGAGCATATTCTCCTGTGATCTAATTTAGATTATTAACTTCTTATATTTTACGATTGTGAAGATCTTTAATTCTTAAATTACTATAATGACATTACTAGTTATCTTCATAGGAAATGTACCTTATCCTGTTTTGCCTAGGAGTTGAAATTCCAGTTTCTAGAAAGAAATAATTAAATAAATAAATAAGAGAACTCCGTCCTGTAAATAATTGAAATCTTTCTTCTTCTTCTTCTTCTTTTTTATTATGTCTAGAAAGGTGAAGTTCGAAGCAAAACATAATTTAAAATTATTAGTTAGGTACTCTACAATACTTCGAAGGGGGCGTTTAGTTGGGGGTTATCTGAAATTATTGGGGTTAAGTCATCTTATATTACTTGATTACCATGTTTGGTTGTCAAGTAATATAAGATATCGATAATCTTCAAATACCAATAGTAAATAATAATATTGGAGGTATCTGATTACCTCTATTTTCTTAGGTATTCTAAAATTAACAGGGTTATCTTTTTTTATTACAATTATATCCCTTAATAATAAAATTTTGGGACAATAATGCCTTTATTTTTGAATTTATTTACATGAATATGGCCTTTACTATTTCACCCCAATTAATTAACTTTTTGGACAAAATTACTCTTAAATTCAAAACAAATTATAGCCCACCCAGGCCGCCACCCCCACCCACCTGCTGCTGGCAACCATCGCCATGGCCACCCCCACCTTTAACTCCGAAATGGTGCATGGAAGGCCAAAGATGGCCGTCGTGCGCCGATATCGCCATTTTGGGCCATCTGGCCGAAAATGGTCAAATAGGCTGTTAACGGCCATCAATCTAGCCATTTATGGCCAAATAGGCCGTGAACGACCATCGATCTGGCCGTCGACGGTCAGATATGTCACGCCTCTGGCCGAAAATGGCCATACGATGCACAGAGGACATTTCTTGCCTTCCGCGCATTGTAAGGTTCTCGCATTGCAAGATGCGATGGTTGCCACCCGATCGGCGTGGGCATTTGGGATGGTGGGGAGGGGGTGCTTTGTTGATTTTTCAAACATTCATTATGGGGTTATTTTTGATAAGTTTTTAAATGTAGGGGGGTTATAATAATCCAAATAATAATCAATATTAAATAATAATATAATGATAATATTTAATTAGAGGACAATTCAATAATTTAAATAACATACCCACCAATTTATTCCTTCCAACCAAACATATTAATATAACATACCCACCAATTAACCAAACACATTTTTCGAAGGCTCTTGTGTAAAGGACTTTGCTTGGTTCAGGGCAACGGCTGGCAGTGGGCACCATTTGGAAGGTGAAGGGTGGTTGGGTCGGGTTAGGTTCATGACCCATAAGTTGACCCGAAAATGTAAACGAGTAAGGGAACGTGGTTACACCTGGTTGGGTGGTGGTGGAAGCTAGGCCAGTTTGAGTTTGTGCGGTTGGGCTTGTTTGGGGAGTTAGACCTATTTGTGTGATGGATGGATTAGGGCTAGTTTGTGTTGTTGCATTTAGGTCTGATGATGTTGTGTGGTTTGGGCCTGATGTGTTTGGGTCTTAGGTGTTTGCCATTTGGTTTGATGAGGAGAAAATGAGGGGAAAGCTAACCAAGTTTTCTGTTTGATTTCAGGGATAAAATAAAAGGAATGTGGAAGTTGGATCAATTGACCGACTCAGATACCATGTCAGATAATGAAAATAAAGAGAAGACAAGAGAAGCAGAGATGCCAAAGAAATGCCAAGAACAAGAGAGAAGAAGAATTTTCTGTATATTTTGTATCAACATGTACAACCCTATTTATACAAAAACAGTGTGACAAAATAAAGCAATAACAATAATGCCAGCATTTCTCAATCACATGAAATCCAATCATTAAATGTACAATGAATGAGAAAATCAATAATGAATAGAAAAAATGAAATACCCATTAATTCAAATATATTTCATATCTCAACATCAACATTTATGGGTTGGAACAATGTGTAGGTGTACTCTTTGCCTAGATGGCCTACATGTCAACAACAATTTTGTTATATATACATTGAACCCTTGTACACTCTTATTTTTAAAACTGTTGGGTCATATGTGTTGATTGCGATGAAAATATCTAAATTAGGGTAAAAATATACTTAACTTTTATATTCTTGAGTTTATTGCTGCTACAAGGAAGATGGAAAAACAGTTGTTTTGGTCTTAATTATTTTCATTTTTTTTTTTTATGTATTATGTACTGCAACCACATTATGTTACACCAATTCATATAAAAAATTTGTTGATGCATGATTTTGACACCAACGAAACGCACGTGTGAAATGTTGAGCTGGCCTAAAGGACACACGTGAGTATATGAAATACAAGAGTAAATGCAATGAGAAAGGAGTTTTAAAGTGGTTCGGATGCTAAGGAAGAAAGTCCTACATCTACTAATGTTTGTATTAATGATATGTATCAGGTCATGTAAGTTGACTGACTTAACAATGATAATACAAGGTATCAAATGTTGTATATTCTAGAGAGAGGGTAGCTAATCCCTTGAATAGAGATGGTGAGCTCCCAATTTATAGTGGGATAGATTAAGGTTATCATTACTGAATCTGTGAGTTGGTGGGATTATCCGTGTAAATCCTTCTTTATGTCACATTGCCCACCTTCTAGAGTGATTCACGTGATTTGCTGCAGAGATTGGACACGTGGACATCTCCCAACCTTTCTTGATGCAGCGCACCCACTATGCGCGAGTGTCTTGCTTGCATCAACATGCGCGAGCGCTGAGAATGTTAGTGGGATCTTCCCGAGGTCTGTCCACTCGCATATATTGGGGGCCACGTCAGCCCTATTTTTCCAAGCATAATAGAAGTCCCCTAGCTTTTAAGGTTTGAGAATCGAACCTTGGAAACTATAAATACCTCGATCTAATGTGTCTAAAGAGATGCTGGTCGATTCGACCTGATTGTAAAGGAGATCGGAGCACGTTCCAATAGGTAGCTGAGGATCTGCGACCTCAGGACTAGCGACCTGGCCTCGGGTACCCGATGCTAGTGGTGACCCCGACCTGAGAGGATTCTTGACCTGTTCTCGCTTAGCAACTTTTTAGGATGAATGGCCATACTGCTTTGCGGCAGGCGTCACATCACTTCGCGAATGTCACGAGATAGGGTCGAACAATCAGGTCGCTTCACGGCTAATGAGGTTCGAAGAGTCGCGTCGCCTTGCAACTGGCAACGAAGAGTGTTGCTAGTAATGATCTCTTCAGATACCCGTTGCATCTTTAGCAGTGAGCGCATTAAATAAAATGTTCTTTGTTCTGCCAGATGTGTCCTTTGCGCAATAAGTGCCAACCATGCGCATTAAATGCAAAACATGCTGAGACGACATTCCTTATCTATGCATTGAATGCGGCAGTAGGCATATTAAATGCGGAAAAAGGGAATATCGTGTCATCGCTTGAGCGTTTCAACGGGAGGAGGTGACGGTCTGGTTTCTGAGGTGTGACGGTCACTCTTCCTTGTTGATTCGTGACACGTGGTCGCGATCAACGGTCAGATGCATTTTCCACTCAAACGTCGTTTGATTTCGGGAAACCAAAGCTCCATTTCCTTCACTATAAAAACCCCAAACCTTCTTCAGGTGAAGCCATAGCATTTTCATTTTTAGAGAACAAGAAACTTTTGCCGGTCCTGATTCCTTGCTTTTCAGAGCGGCGTTCGTTTGATATTTGGAACTGAAGAGCCAATCCTTCTCATTATCAAAAGGTAAAGATGACTTCCTTTTTATCTTTAATGTCTTTAGCTTTTGACAGTCACTGTCCGTTGGCAGCTCATCGGAGATGAAATGTTCTCCATCGGGTTGGAGCTGCTAAAGGCTCTAAGTATACTGTTAGGGTTTTATGGGTTTAAGGAGGAAAATTTATCATCCACGTCATCGTATGAAAATGTACGAAGACTAAATGGTACCCCTTTGTTGCTTTTACAAATTGCAAAATAGACCCCCCAATGACCAGAGCCAAGGGTGCTCTTGCGGGCCCTCCTCGAGAAATTTACTCGGCACTTACTGCTGACGAGCTGCAAAGGGTAGTTAGCCAGTTAGCTGTCAGGGTAGATGTCTTCCTCGAGAGGGCATATACTGCCCGAGATCCACCACGTGGGTTGCTACGATTTCTTAAGATATCTTTAAAGGTGGGGGATTGATTCCTTTCTACCCTTTCACCAAGTCGGTCCTCGATCACTTGGGGATCGCATCGATGCAGCTTACTCCGAATACTACATGATTGCCATTGCCATTGCCATGTACGTTGCGTGTCGGGAGAATGGACTTAGGCGAGCTAATCCGCAGTTGAGCTCGGCTGCTCTTATTTTTTAAAAAAGAATAAGGGCAAGGATTCTTGGTACTTGTCCAGACGAAACACAATACAGGCTGGGATACATAGCTATCCAAGCAATGCAGGAGCATATGATGCAAGTTTTTTTTCTTATTCCACGGCATCAATTTGTTTTAGGATCCGATAGGTTCTCAATTCGAGCTTCACTTCGATTTTTGCTTTTTTCTAACTAGCTGTTTGCTTTCCTTTGATAGTTAACAGAACGACCAGTCTAAACCTACTTGCGGCTCGGACAAGGATCGTAGCATTTGGACTTTACTGCCGGGGAGGAGATGCGTGCGAAGGTTGCTCGTGACAATAAGAAAACTTGGCTTAAGTCGCCCTTTTTCAACGATCCATGACATTAAAGAAAGCCCCACTGAGTAAGTTTTATTGTCTTTTTGTTACTATTTTTTTTATGGCGAACCGTTTTACTAACTTTCACACGCAGCGACCATGCCTCCCCGAATGTCCAAGTCGCTGCGAGCAAGACAATTTTCTTTTCCCCGGGGAGAGGCACCACCCGGACGCTATGGGCTGTCCCAGCCCGGTCCCTTTCGGTCGGAACACGGAGGCGGGTGCTCGGCCCGACCTGCTGAAGTTCTGCATTTCACTCAAAGCAGAAGATTACGACCTCGAGGCCCAAGAAAAATGGGCAGGTCGGACAAGAGATGGAGTGCAGGGGAAGCGTGGGCATTCAACCCGAGAGGTCACAGCCTTACCAGCGTGGCTCCCGGGAGGGCCGTCCTAGTGCGGCGGAACATTTCCATTGGTTCAACCAACTCGACTGCGATCGCGATCTAGGGAGGTAGGGCAAAGAACTGCGAAGACAAGCTCCTGCCACCCGCCAAGGGCGTCGGCATGTCGTGCCCTTAGTCAATGGCCCATCTCCCGAACCATCTGCAGCCGGTGGTCTTAACACTCTGGATGCGGGACTTCGTGAGTTCGTTCGAGCATTTTGACATCCGGTCTCTGAAGCTGCTTTGTCCACGTCGTTCCAACTCTTTAGCCAGGTAAACGAGCTGTCCTGGTCGGGGATCTTTATTCCCTTTAAGAAGTATACTAACTCTTTGACTTATCGTGCAGGCTTTGCTTTCCCTGCATATGTCTCAGCAGAAGGCCTAGCTAGGGTATGATGAGTAATTGGTCGAGCTGCGAGGGAGGAGAATGCTCGGCTCGTGCAAGACCTGGAGGTCGCACGAGCTGACAGATATTCGTCCATTGCTTAGGTAGACCAATTCATGTCTGAAAGGGACGCTACTCGCCGCAGAGTGGACTTCTAGAAGGCCAAACTGGACAAGCGCGGCGAGGAGGTGAAGGAGCTCCAATGGACTATGGTTAGGTTTTCCAGGGAGGCTGGAGAAAAGGATCAAGCGCTCTCGAATCTGCACGCAGCCAGCGGGCTGAGCGGGAAAGGAAAGAACCAACCTGGGAGGCTCTGAAAAAGCGCGACGAGCTTGAGGCCGCGCTTCACTTCACTCAGGGTCACGTTGCGTCGCTTCGCTAACCGCAGAGATAGAAAGGCAGGAAGAGGAGGACGAGAACGAGCTCAGCTTGGACGGATCGGAGTCCATCTTTGCTCTTGACGAAGAACCACGAGGATGGATCATCGATCTCTGGCGAGTCTGGGATAGGCGCTACTGGCCAGTGAAGGCGAGGCGGCTCAGGGGGACTTGATCAGGAAAAGGATCCATCGAGTATGTCCACGAGGTGGATGTGCCCGAGCAGGAATCGCGACGCGCCCGGAGCGCAGGATCAGTGATTCGTCCTTGTAGCCTTTATCCCATTTTGTGTACTCTTTTATCATGAATAAAATTCTCTTTTAGTAATTTTTCAGTGCTTGGAAATTTTGAGTACCCTCTATTACATATGAGATCGCATAGTAACTTCTTACAATTACATGGGAATAAGTCTATGCGAACATAATTTTTATACTAACAGAATTGCATATGTAAAGCGAACTGAATTACATTCGTTATTTACAAAAGTTTGCAAAAAATAAGCTTTACAAGGAAATTGAGTTCGGAATTACTGATAGTAAGGTCGGGGATGCTTAGCTTTCCAAGCTCATGGCACTGTGGAACCATTCAGCCTTTTGAGGTGATAAGTCATCGGTCTTATCACTTTGGCGATGCGGTATGGGCCTTCCCAGTTTGGTCCCAAAACTCCCGCACTTGGTTCTTTCTTTAGTCTGAGAAGACTTCCTTCAATACAAGGTCAGACTAAAGTCTCTTGTCGGGACCTTGAATCGAACCTTTTACTGCGGTTTCTTTGATAGGTGCTATTCTTAGCGAAGCTTCTTGTTTGTCGTTCTTCAACAAGGTCTAGACTTATGCGCATAAGCGCTTCGTTGTCTGCTTCATTGTAAAGGTCCCTCCGAAGTGAACCAGTTCCTACCTCCACAAGGATCATGGCTTTGCAGCCATATGCTAGCGAAAAGGGAGTTTCTGAGGTAGAGGTTCTCGAAGTTATTCTGTATGCCCATAAGACTTCGAGAAGGTCGTCGGCCCAGTTTCCCTTGGCTACGCCAAGTTTGGCCTTTAGAGTGTGCTTGATGGTTTTGTTGACAGTGTCAACTTGACCATTTGCTTGCGGTCTCGCGACAGAGGCAAATTTTTTATGGATACCCAGCTCCTCGCAAAACTGCTTGAACTCCTCGTTGTCAAATTGTTTACCATTATCTGAGATGATAGTATGAGGAATCCCGTATCAACATACAATATTCTTGAAGACGAAGTCCTTGAGCTTTCTTGTCGTGATCTTGGCTAGTGGCTCGGCTTCGACCCATTTGGTGAAGTAATCCACTACGACATGAAATATTTTACTCCCCCTTTACTACTTACGGCATGGGGCGATGAGTCGATCCCCATATGAGAAGCGGCAGGGATGGTCATAGTCGTCAGTTGGTGAGAGGGAGCTCGCAGTATGTTCACAAACCGCTGACACTTGTCACACCTTTTGACGAAGTTGTAAGTATCTTCTTGGATTAGGAGCCAGTAGTACCCTTGACGAACAACTTTGTTGGCAAGAGATCGTGCGGTGGTATGGTTACCGCAGATCCTTTCGTGTATCTTCCTCATGATGTAATCTGCTTCTTCGCTGGTCACACATCGGAGAAGAGGGCGCTAAACCCCCGCCTATACAACTGGTCTCTGATAAGGGTGTAACGAGTAGATCTTGTTCGTAGAGTCCTTGCCTCGACCTTGTCGTCGGGTAAGGTCCCATCTTTGAGATACTGAATATGGGGTCATCCAACGAATCGATTTTCCCCGTTACATTCATGGCTGATTCAATAGGGCTATACTTGGAATCTTCGATGAATCCGAACATGGAATACTTTCTCGTGCATTCGAGTCCAATGATGAGGCTATCCTTGTTCGGAAGGCATCGCCACGATGTTATCTCAGGAATTTCTAGTGATCGTGAAGTGCTTGAACGGCTCGAGTGCGGCCTTAGCTTTCTTCAGATAATTGATCATGTTATCTTCCTTGGCCCTTTAGGTACTTCTCCTAAATCAGGTTAACGACTAGCATGGAGTCTATGGACTGTGCGTTGGCCACCCCCATTTCCCACAGCCTAATCGGTAATCCAATGAGCAGCTTCATACTCGCCTTCCGTTATTAGTTCGCTTTGAAAATCGGAAACCGAGAGAATGCCATGAATGTGAAGCCCCTTTGGGGACTCAATGAAGAAGACAGCCTCGCACCTTCTTTACGTTCGATGATCCATCGGATGTAGAGCTCGAGTGACGAGTTTTGAACTATTTCTTGGATGACTTCGCTGGGCTATTGTTCCGACTCGCTCGTTGGATGATGCGAGAACTCTGATATGAAGTCGGTAACAGCCTGTCCTTTGATAGCTGCTCTGGATTTGTAATGTAGATCAAGCGATAAGTCTATAGGCCCATTTAAGTAATTTACCCTGTCCTCCAACTTACGGAGGACTGCTGAGAGGGTAACTAGTCATTAATGAACTGTATGGGCATGAAAGTAAGGTCGCAACTTCCAGAAAGTGATCAGCAGGGCATAGGCTAATCGCTCCATTTCTGGATACCGCATCTCGACATCCAACAGACACTTGCTCGTGTAGTATACTGGCCATTGCATTGTATTCTCTTCTCGAACTAAGGCTGCACTAATCGTGAACTATGAGATGGACAGGTACAAAAGGAGGATCTCTTGTGGGAGAGGTTTTGGCAGAAGTGGTGGCTTCCTGAGATGTTCCTTTATTCTTTGGAATGTCTGTTCGCACTCGGGAGTCCATTCGAACTTCTTATTGGCCCTGAGTACATTAAAGAATGGCAAGCAGTGATCTGTTAGCCTCGATATGAAACGACTTAGCGCCGCTATACGCCCGTTCAGGCTCATGACCTGTTTTTTGTTGGTCGGGTTCTTCATATCGAGGAGAGCTTGGATTTTTTCGGGGTTGATCTCAATTCCTCGTTGGTTAACCATGTACCCTAGGAACTTCCTCAAGGATACTCCGAATGAACATTTGAGGGGGTTCAACTTCATTTGGTACTGATGGAGGATGTTGAACATCTCAGCGAGATGTCTCACCGTGATTTCCCGAGGCGACATGCGATTGACCGGCATGTCGTTCTCGTAGACCTCCATGATCTTCCTATCTATTGGAGAACATTTGTTAACCGCGCTTAATAAGTCGCATTGGCGTTCTTGTGGCGAAGTGGGCATAACTCTGTGTGATCACGAGTCCCCGATCACGTAATGAAAGATGTATGCTCTTTCGTCAGCTGTCAAAATGAGGTTGTATCCCAAGTATGCATCCATGGGGAAAACTCGGCTCGTGCCTCGGAGGTGGCATCCATGAAGGCTAGTCGATCCTTGGTGAAGGGAAAGCTATCCTTCGGACATGCTTTGTTGAGGTCGGTGAAGTCGATGAGTCGATCCATTTCCACTTTGCCGTTAGGCTTCTTCACTAGGACTGGGTTGGCAACCCAGGTCGGATAGAGTGCTTCTCGGATGGATCTATTTCGGAAGAGGTTATCCACCTCAAGCTTCAAGGACATACTGTGCAGTTCATTCATCTCTCCTCAAAAGGCGAACTAGCTTGGCTTCACTGTCGATGTTTAATGCATGGCAAATAACATTCGGTTGATCCCGACCATATCTGCGTGCGACCATACAAACACATTACACCTGCTTAGTTCGTTCTAGTCAACCAGTACTTCAGTCAAGTCCTCAACTGACCTGTTGGAAGGGCGGTTCTGAATGTGAGGATCTATATTATCTTCAAGTAGGCCAGCTTGTAGGTTCGATCGGTGATCGCCATTGCTTGTGATTCCACAGGGCGCCTTTCCCTTTGCATGCCATCTGTACTGCTTTCACATAGCAGTCGCAAGATGCGCACTAAGACCCGCTAACTCCCCGATCCTTGTCGGGGTGGGAAATTTTATCTGAAGATGGTATATTGAAGTGACTGCCTTGAAGTACCTCAGCAGAGATCGCCTCAAGATTCCATTAAAGGCGACCGGGCAATCGACTACCAAGAACTCAGTTACCTTGGTCACTTCGTCGAAATCACCCAGCATGACTGGGAGTGAGATTGTTCCTTTAGGGAGCAGGTGGTCCCCTGGGAAACCATATAAAGGGAAAGAGGTAGGCTTCAGGTCGGCCTTGTCCAAATTCATTCTTTCGAAAGTGAAAGTGAACAGGATGTTCACAGCACTTCCGTTATCCACTAACATTCTGTGGATATTATGGCGTCCTACTAGGGGTGTGATCACAAGGGCGTCATCATAGTGGGGGATGGATGCGGTCGGGTGCATGCTTTTTAGAAGGAAATTTCCCTTTCCTTCCTCGTGGACCTTTTGTAGGTAGCTGTGCAGCTCATCATACGATGGGATCATGATGTGTAGCTGCGCTCATCATTCTGATGGGATCATGATGTGTTTCGCGGGCATACTTTCTTGGGCACCTCGCAAGTTTCCCGCGAAGTGCGACCCCTCGAAGATTAGATTGAAGGAGCATACTCCTTTTTTATCACGACACTTCTAACTTGGCTCCCCCTGATTTTTCTCTTGTGAGGGAGTAGAGTCATCAATATACTTCTTGAAATTTCCCTGCTTGATGAGGTTTTCGATCGCCTGCTTGAGAGCTCGGCATTCATCGGTATGGTGCCCATTGTCCCGATGATAGCCACATTACTTTTTACTGTTCCTGGCCGATGGGGGATTTTTCATGGGCTCAGGTTCTCCGAGCAGGCTGGCTTCTTCTGATTTGTCAAGAATAGCCGATACAGATGCGTTCAAGGGAGTATATTGGTTCCTGTTGCGATCGCAACGAGGAACTGGGGCATAGGACTTTTTGGGCTCATAGCGCGGCTTCTTCCCTTTTCACTGATCGTCGGGAGCCCTAGCGCGAATCAACTCTGTCGTCCTTCCCTTGACCGGGTGCCTTGCTTGAGGTGCCAAGGTCGCGGTGGTGGAGTGCACTAGAACTTTCATACGAGATATTTCTCCTGCAAGGTTGTAAAAAGCGGGTGAGGGAAACATCATCCTTCGTGTAACTCTTTTCCATAGTCGGTATGTGGGAACGAACTCCTGCAATGATGAGAGTGCAACGGCTTCTGGGAGTGTGAGCCACTTTGTTAAGTTCTCTGTGGAATCTTGCTATATATGATTGGAGGGACTCATCCCTCTCTTGCCTTATGTTGCTGAGATAGCTCAAAGGCATTGAAAACTTTCTGTTCGCTTGGAAGTGCCTCAAGAATGTCGTGCTCATCTGAGGCCACGAGTTGATCGATCCCGCTAGGAGTAACCTGAACCATCGTTTGGCATGAGAGGTTAAGGTCTCTGCCAAACAACGGCACTTATCCAAATTCAAGACCTGGTGAAGCTCCATCAGGTCGTTGAATTCATATAAATGATCATACAGATCGAAATTTTCATCGAATGCTCGCATGTCGAGCATTCTAAATCTCGATGGTAGTGGGGCGGCAAACACCGCCGGAGAGAAGGGAGATGCTGACACGACCTGCCCTTGCTCATTTTGCTGAGCCTTTAGTTGGTCAAGAGCTCGCTGCAGCTCTTCGATTTGAGGTAGCGGCAATACATGGGGATTATCTTCCGCAATGTGGGTGCGACCCTACTTTTGCGGTTGAGGAATGGAGTAGGTGGATTCCACCCCTCGCCTCTGATCGGCGATCCCGGCCAATCTTGACACATGCTAGCTAGTAGTGTATGCATTGCATTATTGGGGAAACCTTTTCATGACCTCGTCGGTCGGTGCGAACCAGACCAGTGAGTGTGTAACTTCATGACAATCAGATTCGTCTAGTGGTGATAGAATTGCCCTGGCCCGACACCCCTTTTGTGGGGGTTTTCACGTGACGTGGCATGGGATAGGCTGGGCCTGTACCCTTTCACCAGTCTCAACGCCACATGTATTCTACCCCGGGGCGTGGTCGGTGTTCGTCAGGCATTTTGAGGTTTTAGGCCCATTCTTCACCACTTGCTTACCACTTTCTTGACGTCTGCAAGTGTCGCGCCCTACGTGCTTTAGCATGACTTGCGGAGGCGTTTTTCAGGCGGATTACTGCTCATTTGACTTCGGGTTGTACACCTTGGTCCAAAGCGGTCCAATCTCGCGTATGTTTGGAGAGTATTGTTGAACCTCTCTAGGTAGCTTAGAACGGATGGGTCAAGTTGTGAACTTGACAGGATGTTCCCCGCGGTGGTCTGCGGCAGAGAGGGTACCAGGGAGGCGTCCTCCCGCATTTGAGGATCCCCTCGGTTTTGATTCTAGTTAGGGTTTTCTCAGGTTCAGAAATCGGTAGCCATTGTAGGCGACCGTTAGAGATTCTCCTGATGGAGGACGAATGCTAAATCGGGAGCCCTCTAGCACCAAACTATTGATGGGTGATTTTGACACCAACGAAACACACGTGTGAAATGCTAAGTTGGCCTAGAAGACACACGTGAATGTGAGAAAATAATGAGTAAATGCGGTGAGAAGAGTTTTAAAGTGGTTCGGATGCTTTAAGGAAGCAAATCCTACGTCCACTGATGTATATTAATGATATGGGTCGGTCGCGGTGAAGTGACTTTACAAATGATTTTATACAAGTATCAAATGGTGTATATTCTAGAGAGAGGGTTAGCTAATCCCTTAAATGAGAGGAGAACTCCCAATTTATAGTGGGATGGATTAAGGTTATCATTACTGAATCTATGAGTTGGTGGGATTATTTGTGCAAATCCTTCTTTATGTCACATTACCCACCTTCTAGAGTGATTCACGTGATTTGCTACAGGGATTGGACATGTTGGACGTCCTCCCAGCCTTTCCTTTTTCGATCGCGTGCACCTTTGTCTGAGCAAGGGAGCGTCTTGCTTGCATCATCACGCAGGCAGGCTGCAAAATATTAGTGGGATCTTCCCGAGGTCTTTCCACTCGCACGACTGGGGGCCATGTCAGCTCTATTTTTCCAGGCATAACAGAATTCTTGTGGGTACAGTATTATTTATGAAGACTTTGGTCATCAATAATATTAATTTAAAGTAACATGAATTTCAATAATTTTAATTTAACTATATATCAAATACTCTTACATAGACGTGCACAGACGTGCAGAGATCATACCATTTAAACAATAGCAATAGGTAGTAATTAAGTTAATACTCTTACAAGGATGCACAGAACTAATTAATAATTATGGTCATAGATGTCTACATTGAAGGAGATGTTAACCAAAAAGGGTTGAAATTGTAAAGTTGTAAAGTGTTTGGACTCAGAACTGCCCAAAAGTGACGCCATTTTGCCTTTATGTTCTTTAAGAGAACTGTTCTTTGTTCTCAACAAAACAATGTATAAAAGGGAAAGTATTCCCTTTCACTGTAACTGAAAGTATTGTGAAGCCAAAAACGGAGCCGTTTCACTTAAGTATATTCAAGCCAAAACGGGGTCGTTTTGTTTAAGACCATTATCGAATTTCAGCCGTCAGATCAAGACAGATCCAAAGGCTGAGAATTACTAATGCAGACATATATAAAGAAGAGCAACAGTGATAAATAAAAATGCGTTGTTCATTGTCAATTTGGGATTAGGGTTTGAGAGAGGGAAAAACACTAGGGTTGGGTTTTGCAAAATCTTTCTGGGTGTAATCTGGGTTGATTGAGAGAGGGTTGCGTTTCCTTCTAGAGGCTGGTATTTGTCCTCTGTTTCTTGCAGATTATTGAGAGATTCTTGAGTGATTAGGCCTTGGTGGGTGTTAGTCAGTTATTGGGCAGATTTGTATTCTTGTCCTTCTTGTAATCGTTGAATATCTTCTTAGTCTTTGTGGGCGTCCCATATTTCGGAGCTCAATGTGGATGTAGTCTATCCAAGATTGGATAGACGAACCACGGTAAAATTGTGCCTTGTGTTGTGTGTGTGATTCTTTTGATCTTTAACCTTGTGTGTGTTGTTTGTGTTGCGAATTTGCTTATTAGGCTTAGGTTATAACAGTGGTATCAGAGCTGAAAAATTCTAAGGGATTTAGGGTTAGAAATCGTTTGGTCTTCGTACAAATTCTAAAATTAGGGTTTGTCAGATTTGGGGGTTTTTTCGATTTCAAGATCCTAGATCGTTAGGACTTCAGATCTTGCTAAGTCTTGGGGCTAATTCGTGAGATTAAGTTATAAACACAAGGGATCGACGAAATTCGTACAGATTCTAAAATTAGGGTTTGTCAGATTTGGGGGTTTTGGGGATTAAAGGAGGAAAGGCTTGTAGGGCTTTAGGGTTGTCGGGAATTGTCCGCTTTGAATCGGAGTCGAATTGGAATTAGTCGAGTCATGAAAGGGCACAAGTCGGGGAAAAAATGGGGCAGGGTATTGTCTAAGAAATGTGAAGTCTTGTCACTTCAGTCTTATTGGTGTCTTGCCTTGTGTGATACAGTTTAAGGGTATTTAGGCTGGAACACCGATGCACGCCTTAAAAGCACTTTTGCGAGGAATTGGCGAATACGTATAACAACGCCACATACCCTTTGACTGTTCTGTCCTGTTACTACAATACAATGAGCACTACTCGTATGGAGATCACCCAATATGATGGGAAGATCGATTTTAATACATGGAAAAAGAAGATGAAAGCCCTTCTTTCGCATAATAAAGTCGAGCTTGCCCTAGAAAAAGATGCCACCAAGTGGTCTAAAGAGAAAATGAAAAAGAAGGCTGAAGTGGATGAGGAGGCCTACAATCTGATCATAATGAATGCGTCCATGCGCTCCCGCGAAAGGTTGATGGCATGGAAACACCGCTCACACTCTGGGATAAACTCAAATCCCTTTATTCCTTACAGTCTGCACCAAACTTAGCATTTCTTAAAGGAGCCTTATTTTCTTATAAGATGGATGTTACTAAGTCTGTAGAAGAAAACCTTGATGAGTTTCTTAAGATGACATTAGTATTGAAAGGTACAGATCAGGAGTTGGGAGACTCCAGTTTGGCAATGATATTGTTAAATTCACTGCCTGATGAGTACTTAGTGGTGAAGAATGCTTTACAATACAACCGGGACAGCCAGTGTTGACTGATTATAGCAGGGTCTTAAATCTAGGAATTGGAGTTGAAAATACAGAAAAGGAATGGAAATAACCTGTTTGTCAAAGGTAGATCAGATCCAGGACAATCAGGAAGGGATAGCAATATGAATTTCCAATAACACATAAACCCTAAGGCTAAGAAAAAGGGGAAGAATAACAAGTCTAAGGGAGAAACTAGGAAGTGTTTCCACTGTAATAAACTTGGCCACCTTAAGAAGAACTGCTATGATTGGATAAAAAAACAAAAACAGCACAATACAGAGTAACTTAGCTAGCACTAGCACTGGCATTGAAGTTTCAGAAGCCCTCACTATCTCAAACCATGCTAGCAGTAAGGAATGGGTCCTAGATTCAGGGTGCACTTTTCATATGAGTCCCAACATCCAATGGTTCCAGAACTTTAGGAAGGGAGAGTTAGAAACTGTCTTCATGGGTAATAATCACTCTTATAAGGTTCAAGGCATAGGAAACATAACCATTAGGTTGAATAATGGCAAAAACATAATGTTAACCAGAGTGAGGTATATACCTGACCTCAAAAGAAACCTGGTCTCCTTGGGAACTTTGGATGAAGCTGGATGTAGTTATAAGGCAGAAAAAGGATCCATAGTTGTGTACAAGAATAATGAAATATTACTTGAAGGGGTCAAACAAAATGAGCTGTACATTTTGTGTGGTCAACACTGTGCTCTCTCTGTGAAGTCTGCTTTATCATCTACTAATCTGACTGCTGCAGAGAAATGGCATTTAAGACTTGGCCACATAGGCCAAAAAGGTATGACAGGGTTAAGCCAACATGGCTACTTTGGTAAGGAATCAATATCTGATTTAACTTTCTGTGAAGTTTGTATGTTGGGAAAACGGCACAGAATGAGTTTCCAAAAGGGAACTCATCTGGCTGAAAAAAGGGTTGGATTATGTTCATGCAGATCTCTAGGGTCCTGAAAAGGTCAGAACACATGGAGGGAACTGTTATTTCCTCTCCATTGTGGATGACTATAGTAGAAAGGTATGGGTGTACCTACTTAGGTCTAAAGATGAAGCCTTAACCAAGTTTAAAGGCTGGAAAAACTTGGTTGAAAACCAAGTTAACAGGAAGGTAAAAACCTTTAGGATAGATAATGGCCTTGAATTTTGTAAACAGGAGTTTGACTCTTATTGTGTAGAAGATGGAATCTTGAGGCATAGAACTGTTAGGGGAACCCCTCAGCAAAATGGAGTTGCGAAGAGAATGAACAGAACCCTTCTTGAAAGGGTTAGATGCCTCTTATTCACAACTGGTCTACCAAAAACTTTTTAGGGGGAAGCATTAGGCACAGCAACGTACCTTATAAATAGGAGCCCTTCTAGCTCAATAGACTTTAAGTGTCCTGAAGAGAAGTGGTCTGAAAGGAGACCATCTCTCGAACACCTAAGAGTCTTTGGATGTGCAGCATATGCACATACTAGAGATGGGAAGTTAGAACCAAGATCCCTCAAGTGTGTTTTTATGAGATATCAAGAGGGAACAAAGGGCTATAGGCTGTGGGAAAAGGCTGCCCCAGGGGTTAGGTAATTGTTAGTAGGGATGTGATTTTCAATGAAACAGTTTTTCCTTGCAAATCTGGTACTAATAGTGCAGGTAGCTCACAAGAAGAGTCTGAAACCTCAGGACAAACTGGGACAACTCAGTTTGAGGTGGAGCCTAAGACTAACCCTGATCAATACACCCAAACAAATGATCCTGACCCTGTTGAAGATCAACCACAACATAATCAAGAGCAGGAGGGTGAAGATTACCCTACAGACAATGCTGAAGAGGATCAGCAGGATAACCTGGCCCAATATCAGTTAGCCGGGGGAGCCCAGTCGAAAGGAAATTAGACCCCCTGCAAGGTATAGCTATGCTGACCTGATTTATACAACACTCCTAGCTGGGTCAGAAATACATCGATCAGAACCAAATACCTATGATGAGGCACTGAGTTCAAGGGATAGAAAAGAATGATTGGCTGCTATGGAGGAAGAGATGGAGTCATTGCACTCAAACAAAACCTGGACACTAGTTCCAAAGCTAAAGAATCAGAAATTGGTGGAGTGCAGATGGTTGTACAAACTGAAAAAAGGGATAAATGAGTCTGACCCACCAAGATTCAAAGCAAGGTTAGTGGCTAAGGGCTACACTCAAAGAGCAGGTATTGATTTCACTGAAATATTTTCTCCAGTAGTTAAATTTAAAACAATTAGACTCATGCTAGCAATTGTAGTTCAACATGATTTAGAGATAGAACAACTGGATATTAAAACTGCTTTCTTGCATGGTGAGTTGGATGAGAAAACATTCATGAGTCAACCTGTAGGTTTTAAGGACAAAAAACTGCCTGATTATGTATGCTTACTGAATAAATCTCTGTATGGACTTAAACATCCCTCAGACAAAGGTGGTACAAGAGATTTGATGCATTCATAATAGGAAATGGATTCACTAGAAGCATGTATGATAACTGTTTCTATTTTGCCTGTATGAATAACATGCCAATCTACCTTTTGCTATATGTAGATGACATGTTAATAATTAGCAAGTCCATGTCTCAAATTAATGCATTAAAGGCCAAATTGAATAATGAATTTGATATGAAGGACTTAGGGAAGGCAAAGAAAATACTAGGAATGATGATTGATAGAAATAGAAGTGCACATACTCTTAAACTGCATCAATCCTCATACTTACAAAAACTAGTTTTAAAATTTGGACTGAATGAATCCAAAGCAGTGACAATGCCCTTAGCAAACCATTTCATACTTAGTAAGTCACAGTCCCCAAAAACAGAGTCGGAAAGATTGAAAATGGAGAATGTCCCTTATTCTAATGCCATAGGTTCTGTAATGTATTCCATGATATCCACCAGACCTTATTTAGCATATGCAATATCACTATTAAGTAGATTCATGTCAAACCCTGGAAATGAACACTGGAATGCATTAAAATGGTTAATGAGATATATTAATGGTACTGTTCAAATTGGTTTAATGTTCTGTAAAAGATATGCATCACTTGATCTGGTGGGGGTATGTAGATGCAGACTTTGCAGGGTGATAGAGACTCCGGGGAAGTCCACAACCGCCTATTACTTCACACTGGGAGGCAACTGTGTTAGTTGGAAAGCTCAGTTGCAACCTCTGGTTGCATTATCCACTACTGAAGCTGAGTATGTAGCAGTTTCAGATGCATTCAAGGAAGCAACATGGTTGCAAGGGATCTTTAAAAAAGCTTATCTGTTGAATGGCACAGCAACAGTCTACTCTGATAGTCAAAGTGCCATCCATTTGAGCAAGAACCCAGTGTATCACGAACGAACTAAACATGTGGATGTAAGGCATCACTTTGTCAGAGACCTGATTGCAAAGGGAGAGATAAATCTGTTGAAGGTACCCACTGAAGATAATCCAGCGGACATGGGAACAAAAGTGGTGACCACAGCCAAGTTCAAGCATTGCTTGAACCTGCTTCACATTAAGTAAATACTGCCCTTCAGAGCTGAGAAGAAATATGGGATAGCTTACTGTACTAAAAAAGAATAAAGTTGGCTTCAAGGTGGAGACTGAAAGTATTGTGAAGCCAAAAACGGAGCCGTTTCACTTAAGTATATTCAAGCCAAAATGGGGTCGTTTTGTTTAAGACCATTACCAAATTTCAGCCGTTAGATCAAGACAGATCCAAGGGCTGAGAATTACTAATGTAGACATATATAAAGAAGAGCAACAGTGATAAATAAAAATGCGTTGTTCATTGTCAATCTGGGATTAGGGTTTGAGAGAGGGAAAAACACTAGGGTTGGGTTTTGCAGAATCTTTCTGGGTGTAATCTGGGTTGATTGAGAGAGGGTTGCATTTCCTTCTAGAGGCTGGTATTTGTCCTCTGTTTCTTGCAGATTATTGAGAGATTCTTGAGTGATTAGGCCTTGGTGGGTGTTAGTCTGTTATTGGGCAGATTTGTATTCTTGTCTTTCTTGTAATCGTTGAATATCTTCTTAGTGTTGTGGGCGTCCATATTTCGGAGCTCAACGTGGATGTAATCTATCCAAGATTGGATAGACGAACCACGGTAAAATTGTGCCTTGTGTTGTGTGTGTGATTCTTTTGATCTTTAACGTTGTGTGTGTTGTTTGTGTTGCGAATTTGCTTATTAGGCTTAGGTTATAACAGTAACTTTTACTCAACATAGGAGACATTTTCTCTTCTTCGAGATTCTTCTTCTTTTTCCCTCAAATTGGTTCCATTTTCTGTTACAAAATCACAAATAGAAGTGTTACCTTTTCCTTCCTTCATCTTCTTCCTTAAAAGTCTCAGTTATATCAATAAAAAATTGTTACAATTATATTTTAAATAGTTTATTAAATAATACTATCAGTTATGGTACAAACTTTTCAGACTCATTGTAATGGGAGGACAAAAGTTACAAATCGTTCAATGAAGAGACATTTAACAGTTATTTCTCGTTAACTTCAACAAAAAATGATAACTTAACACAAATCCTCTTGATTTTTTTCTTTTTTTAACACAAATCCTCTTGATTTTTTTCCTTTTTTTTTTTTAAGTGAATTTAGTTCTTAAAATCTAAATTTTAAAAAACTAAAAAGACAAAAAAAAAAAAATTAAAAATCTAGAAAAAAAAATTAAAAAGTAAAATGATAATGAAAATAGGCCTTTTTTAAAATTAGTTTTAAATTTTAAATTTTGATCATTTTTATTCTTTATTTTGTAAAAAAAGAATAATTAAAATTGTTCAAACAAGAAGTATGATGTTAATTTTACAAATTTAGATGTCTATCTGGATTCAGCAAACTGTAAAAGAAGGTACTTAAAGTTAAGCCTAATTTCAAGCACTTAAAATTCACAGTAATATTTTAAGTACATATTTTTTTCTACCAATGATCAAGTTTCAAGCGCCGCGCGTTCATTAATATAAAGATTTACCTAAATATAATTTTTTTATATGTTTATATGAAAATTTAAAATAATGTTTCTATTTTTAAAATAGGGTTTTCTTCACTTTCATTGTTTAATAATAATGGTAATCCATGACTCCAAATGTATTGTTACCCTGAAATTTAAAAAAAAAAAAAAAAAGATCTTTCTTTTTTCTATTTTGTGGTTTGACAGACCTTACAGTTTTTAAAATGAAAATTTATGAGAGTAGAATTGACTGCGTTTCTTTCTTTCTTCTATTTTTTTTTTTTTTTTTTCAAATTGATAAATATTTTCTAAAACTTTGAATGGTCCTCCTCGGACTTTTCATTTAAGGATTTCCTGAACCATAATGTCCCAAGTAGTGCTATGCATGTATAAATTATGTATAATTACAATGTTCTCCTAACCTAGAAATATATTTTTAATTAAGGTATATAAAATATGGATATATATTTATATTTTATGAATTCTATGCTTGGTCTATAAAAATATGAAAGGATAAGAATGTTTTATGGATTGACATTATTTGAAGTTGGGAAGAAAGACTCCTCGTATGGGCCCATATACTTTTTAACCAAAAAAAAGTTATTGATACTTAAGAAATGAATAATTAATTATAGGGTAAACTTATCTAATAACATAAAATTTGACTTAAATTAATTAATTACATGATTTCATAGCTAAAGTCGATCCACTACATTTAATCCAATATTATTGAGAAAGTATTTATAAGGTAATTATTCTTAAGATAAATGCGTTCAACATGAATGTGTGTGAACAATCTAAACCTAAAAGTAAGTTCAATAGCTATTCCATTAACTATATATCATAAAATAAACCTTAGGGCAATGTTGATTTATGTACATCCCTTCAATCTTTCAAAACTTACTTATTGACCCTTTAGTTCAACAATTACATAACTCGGTGGTCATTTTGATATTAATTTCACCTTTTAAAAGACAAAATTAACCCAAAAAAAGGATAAAATTTTGGTGAACTCTTACCACTAAAGAGAATATATCTAAAAATGTACTTAACTTTTGTATTCTTGAGTTTATTGCTGCCACAAGAAAAATGGAAAAAACTTTGACCAAGAACGTGACAAGTAATGTGGCGAATGAGATAACCACTACAAGGTTGATGGAGATCTTGTTTGATATGTATAAGAAGACTTTTGTAAATAACAAGATACAACTTATGAAAAGATTATTTAATCTAAAGTTGAGAGAATGTGCTTTCGTGACAAAGCATATGGATGATTTTAATACAATCATTAAACAACTATCGTTTGTAAAAATTGATTTTAATGAAGAGGTTTATGCCCTAATTTTTATGGTCTCCCTACCAGATAGTTGAGAGCCCATGAGAGCAGCAATTAGTAATGCAATAGGTAGTGCGAAATTAAAACTTACTAATGTCAAGAATAAAATTCTCATTAAAAAGGTTTGTATGAAAGACTCAAGTGAGATAACATCCGTTTTGGTCTTATTTTTTTTTTATTTTTTTTATGTATTATGTACTGCAACCACATTATGCTACACCAATTCATATAAAGAATTCTTGTGCGTACAGTATTATTTATGAAGACTTTGGTCATCACTAATGTTAATTTAAAGCAGCATGAATCTCAATAATTTTAATTTAACTCTATATCAAATACTCTTACATAGACGTGCATTAAAGTGCAGAGATCATACCATTTAAACAATAGCAGCAGGTAGTAATTAAGTTAATACTATTACAGGGATGTACAGAACTAATTAATAATTATGGTCATGGATGTCTACATTATACTATACCAATTTCTATAAGTTTATATTGAGTGTTTGAATGTCCAATAATAGTATTTAAGAAAACTCAGGTCACCAATAATATAAATAAAATTTAAATTCATTTCTGTGAGACGGCATCATTCTTTTTTTAAAAGTTCATCATCGAATTTTACAAGGATAAGTTTAATTTTGCAGGACTATGAAGACAAATTTAAAACAAAAATTTGCATTTATGATAAACCTGTAACAACAACGATCTAACGTGTAACAGTTGTATTAATAATGATATATTAATCAACAATAATGTTTTATTAGTGCTAGCAATAAACTTGTAGCATTTAATGATGATTAATTTATAAAAAGAATGCACGGTGTTTTGAAGGCATTATAACCTAATTCATTAAAATTAAAATGACTGATTATTAATTGAAAAACCTTACGCATAGTTTAATAAGAACCCTAAGTATATAAAAAATGAGTACCAGAATTCCTGAAGCAATTTGTAATTGAAAAAAGATTAAAAAAAAAAAAAAAAAAAAGAGCAATTCATCAAACTTCTTGATTTCTTCTCTATATATATGAACCTAAACAGGCATGCAGAAATCACTCCCATCTACACAACAGAAACGAATAGTATTTTCTGTTCCTCCTTCTGGGATGTCTGGTGGACAAGACAACTGTGGAAAGGGCAAAAATGACTCTAACGAGAACCCTATAGTTTTACATCTCCATGCCTCAGTCGCTGGACGAAATGGGCAAAGAGGAACGGGCAATAATCCAAGTCGTGGGGGTGTGACGACTATCCATGACTCTTCTGCAGTGACTGCTCCAGATCGAGGAACTCCAAGCGGAACGGGCAATAATCCAAGTCCTGGGGGTGTGACGACTATCCATGACTCTTCTGCAGTGGCTGCTCCAAATCAAGGAACTCCAAGCGGAACGGACAATAATCCAAGTCCTGGGGGTGTGACGACTATCCATGACTCTTCTGCAGTGGCTGCTCCAAGTCAAAGAACTCCAAGAACGGTCGACAATCGTAATCCTCAGAATGCAATTACTATCCATGCAGCTGAAGATATCTTTGAACCGAGTAAGCCTGACCCAGCCCCCAGGGTCGGTGAATAATCCTCAGAATCTAACTTTTGTCCCTACCCAGGAGCAAGTCAATAAGTGATGGCTCTGGACCCTCTAATCAGAAGGACTCCAAAAAGTAGCACAAAATTTTAAATCAAAATCTCAGTTTACAAATAAACAATAATCCTGTCTGATTTTATATTTTCATTTGTTTTATGGTGCATTTAATCTTGGTTGTTGTTTGTAATTTTAGTTTGTTTATGGCTATATTTTTATTTGATTGAGTTTTTCTTGTAATATCAATTTTGTTTGCGTGTTTGGAGACAATAATACTCATGATCTTTATTTTACTTGATTATCGATCTTGTTTGGTATTTTCAATCACCGATTGTCTTAAAGGTTTACACTAACTTTGATGTTGATGGTAGTAAACTTGTATATATAGAAAGTGTGACGTCATAAAATTTAACTTGTATCAAAAGATGCTATAATTTAATATAGTACAATGTAAAACATTCACGGATGTACTAATTAATCTAACCAAGATATATTGAGTAATGCAGCACCATTCTTTAGTTTGTGTACATTAGTTTTCTATTTAGTTTGTATATGTAGCACCATTCTTTCATGAGTTGACTTTATACATATAGTCATCTATTTGCTTTATAACAATATTAGTTTGTATGGAAGAGTATGTACAAAAAATTTGTACATCTAATATGTTATTAAATGATACGATATCAGTCTTTAAACCTTGTGACTGAACACATTCTCCTATGATCTAATTTAGATTATTAACTTCTTATATTTTACGATTGTGAAGATCTTTAATTCTTAAATTACTATAATCACATTACTAGTTATCTTTGTAAAGAATATTGGTACAGCAGAGAGCAAGAGTTGAATGAAAGGGAATTAAAACTTATGTATTATTCTGTTCCAACAATGGGATTAAATAGTTACAAGATACAAACTTGTTCCTAAAGTTTAGGAACTGGAATGACTAATTACAGGAAGGAAATATTATAGGTATCCTAATTTATCATGTAGAGCCAAGAAATATACAAAAGAGGAAATAAAATATAGAAGGGGAGAAAACATAGTAGAATGATAGCAATGATTTCGGAACACTCCCCCTCAAGTTAGTGCATAGATGTCGCACATGCCCAACTTGTCAAGACACCTACTAAACGCTTGACTGGATACTGCCTTAGTTAGCACATCTGCAAGTTGATCTTCAAATCGAACATGAGGCACCTCAATGATTTTTGCTTCCAGTTTTTCCTTGATGAAATGTCTATCAACTTCAACGTGCTTAGTTCGATCATGTTGAACTGGATTATGAGCAATATTGCACGCTGCCTTATTATCACAATATAATCTCATAGGACTGACCTGCTGAATATGTAAATCTTGCATTAAATTCCTAATCCATAATAATTCACATATTCCTTTAGCCATCCCTCTGTATTCAACCTCAACATTGGATCTAGCTACAACCTGTTGCTTCTTACTCTGCCAAGTAACTAGATTTCCACCCACAAATGTGAAATAACCGGATGTAGAACGTCTATCATCAACTGATCCAGCCTAATCAGCATCGGTATACCCTTTAATATCCAAGCTATTTCCTTTTGTAAACATAATACCCTTTCCAAGAGATGACTTTAAGTATTGTAAAATGCGAATAATAGCATTCATATGGTCTTCCTTTAGGGAATGCATGAATTGACTGACAACACTTAATGCATAAGCCAAATCTGGTCGAGTATGTCCAAGATTGTACATTAGTCTGCCTACTAATCTCTGATGATGTTCTCTTTTAGCAGGGATTTGATTCGAATCCAAACTTAGTTTTAAATTTTCCTCCATGAGAGTACTAACTGGACTGCAAGCACACATTCTTGTTTCACCTAATAAATCTAAGGCATATTTCCGCTGAGACAAGAAAATGCCCTTCTTCAACCTTGACACTTCAATTCCTAGGAAGTACTTCAATGGACCCAGATCTTTCATTTCAAATTCTTGAGCTAGATGACTTTGTAACGCAGCCTTCTCTTCTGGATCATTTCCTGTCACTATCATGTCATCAACATACACAATAAGAGCAATGATTTTCTCTTTATTATGTTTCAAGAAGAGAGTATGATCCGAGTTACTTTGTTGATATCCAAAAACCTTCATAGAGCTAGTAAATCTTCCAAAACAGGCTCTAGGAGATTGCTTTAAACCATACAAAGATTTCTCAATTTGCAAACCTGTTGACTTCTTTTAATCTGCATTTTACATCCGACGGGCAATTCCATATATACTTCTTCTTGAAGGTCTCCATGCAAAAAAGCATTCTTTACATCAAACTGATGTAATGGCCACTCAAGATTTACCGCCAGAAATAACAAGACATGAACAGTATTGATTTTGGCAACGTGTGCAAACGTTTTCATATAATCAACTCTATAAGTTTGAGTATACCTTTTAGCAACAAGTCTAGCTTTGAACCATTCGATAGTTCCATTAGCTTTGTATTTAATAGTGAAGACCCATCTACACCCTACTGGTGTCTTCCCTTCGGGTAAATCAACAACTTCCCATGTTGAATTCTTTTGGAGAGATTTCATTTCTTCATTCATCACTTCTTTCCACTTAGGATCTTTCAAGGCTTTCTGCACAATATTGGGAATAGATACTACAGATAATTGATTTACAAAAGATTCACATTCCTTTGACAACCTATGGTAGGACACAACATTACTCATGAGATATTTAGGTTTGGAGGTACGAGTAGGTTCATGATTTACTTTAGGTATACCTCTTGTGACTCGATTTGGTAACACTTTTATATGGGTTTCAAAGTTTACTTGAGGTTCGGAGATGGACTCGGCTTGGGGAGACAATTGATTAAATGGTACAGATTGAGGAGAGGAAGTTGTTACTTCTGGTGATGAAGAGACTGGCGGTACTACTTCCATTTCATTCTCATTGTCTACAATATGACCTGCCTCATCATTTAAAGTATGACCAACCGCCTCATTTTGACTTTCTCAATTGCCATTACTTGTAAAATCCCACAAGTCATCTAAAGTTTGCAGTTCATCTCTACTCTCCCCCTAAAATGGAGACTCAAGGACAAAATAATACATTTCATTTTCATAAAGGTAACATCAAGTGTAACATACATCTTGTGAGAAGGAGGGTGATAACACCGATAACCTTTCTAATACAAGCCATAGCCTACAAATACACATCGAATAGCTCCAGGTTCCAATTTATTTCTTAAAGATTTGTGAAGATGTACGAAGGCTACACATCCGAATACTCTAGGTGGCAGATTTGGCACGGCAGGAGTACTTATAGTCTTATGAAGCACGTGGAGAGGAGTCTTAAATTGTAATGAACTTGACAGTACACGATTAATGAGATAGGTTGCAACTGTGACAACTTCACCCCAGTAATTGGTAGGCATGTGAGCCCCAAATAAAGATGCACGTAAACTTCAAGAAGATCACGATTCTTTCGCTCTGCAACCCATTTTGTTGGGGGGAGTAGAGGCAAGTCGTTTGATGAGCAATACCATGTAAATTCATATATTGTTTTAAGTCTTGATTAACAAACTCTCTACCATTATCAGTGTGAAGAACCTATATATGAGATTGATATTGAGTTGCTATCATCTTGTGAAATTTCTGAAACAAAGAACTAAATTCATTTTTTGATTTCATCAAACAAACCCAAGTCATACGTGTGTGATCATCAATAAATGAAACAAACCAGGGTATCCAAAAGAATCATGGCCTAACCGCTTATGCCATAACCAAATTTTAGAGTTTTGAACATTGCCAGATCTTTCAACTGAGAATGCTTGGGATAATTGATTTGAACTTGCTAGGGTCAACTCAAGATAATAAAGCTTCTCTTTTCTAGTACCATAACTAATTGTCCTTTGAGTCCGGATGTCCTTAGAAACACAAAAGTTAGGCCAAAATATCACAATACAATGCAAAGTATATGTTATTTGAGCAACATACAATAAGTTATAGTTAAGAGAGGGAACAATCACAGCTGAATCCAGGTTTAAATTTTCGGTAAGAGTAATTGAGCCTTCTCCAATCACATGAGAAGGAGTACTATTGGCTGTGGACACTTTAGATTGCTTGGATGATTTCATAGACTGAACATGATTAGTGTCAAAGTTCATGTGATCCATAGCTCAAGAATCAATTATCCAAGTACTATTACTATTAAGTGTGGAGACATTAAGAGCCTTACCAATATTACCTGAAGTAACGATTAATGATGAAGATTCTTCAAGGTTGCTAGAAGGTTTGGCCATAGCAGCAGAAGCATGAGGCTTTGTTTTTGAATTCCGTTTGGGTGCTTTAGTAGGATCCCACCAATCTGGATACCCAATCAGTTCATAGCACCTTGACTTGGTATGTCCAGTTCCACCATAATGAGTACACATGCATTCTGATTTTGAAGTTCCTATTTCATAACTGTGATTTTGCGATTCAAATGATTGGTTTTGATCAACAATCTGTTTTGAAGGTCCAGAGTTTGTTGATTTGTACGCCCTTGTTGAGGTTTATTCCGACGAGCTATCATAGCGGATGATTCATGATGATAAATTTCTCCATTTAATGTCGTTCTGTGGATAGCATCATGACGTACATATGCATATGTTTCTTCAAGATCCATTGCTGGATCCTTTCTGAGAATCTCTCCTCTGAGTTGTTCAAATTCTGCATCGAGTCCATTAAGAAAGATGTGCACTCTCAAGCGTTCAACTGATTTTTTATAAACAATAACATCATCTGGATCTTTCATTACAACCTTATCACGATAATCTAGCTCTTGAAAAATCTCTACAGATCACCATAATAAGTTGATAGAGAACGACCAACCTATTTAGTGGAGAAATCTCTTTGGTTTAATGCAAAGATTTGTGCTTCGTCTGACCCATCATAAAAAGCCTTGCCCAGGGCGTTCCAGATTTCTCGTGCAGTGCGTAACCTGAGATACCACTTCATAATTTCAGGTGACATGGATGTTAATAACTAGCCCTTAACCTTTTGATTTTCTACATACCACTTTGCATAGGAAGCATCAATCTCCGTTGGTTGACGTGTTTTTCCCAAAATATACTCCAGCTTTTCACGCCCTACAATATGCATCTCCATGATTTGGGACCATACATCATAGTTCATTTCATTAAGAATGATACCATACTTGAAGCCAGTGTTTTCGGATTGCACATGTATGACTGGTGTAGGTGATTCAGGTTTGTTGTCAATCATGGTACAAAGAATAGATGAAGATTCAAGTTGTAATGATACGTATGGATGGCATGAACCTGCTCTGATACCATGTGAAGAATACTGGTACAGCAGAGAGCAAGAGTTGAATGAAAGGGAATTAAAACTTATGTATCATTCTCTTCCAACAATAGGATTAAATAGTTACAAGATACAGACTTGTTCCTAAAGTTTAGGAACTGGAATGACTAATTATAGGAAGGAAATATTATAGGTATCCTAATTTATCATGTACAGCCAAAAGAGGAAATAAAATATACAAGGGGAGAAAACATAGGAGAATAATAGCAATGATTTCGTAACAATCTTCATAGAAAATGTACCTTATCTCGTTATGCCTAGGAGTTGAAATTCCAGTTTCTAGAAAAAATAATTAAATAAATAAATAAGAGAACTTCGTCTTGTAAATAATTGAAATCATTCTTCTTCTTCTTCTTCTTTTTTATTATGTCTAGAAAGGTGAAGTTAAAAGCGAAACATAATTTAAAATTATTAGTTAGGTATTCTATAATACTTTGAAGGGGGCGTTTAGTTGGGGGTTATCTAGAATTACTAAGGTTAAATCATCTTATATTACTTGATTACCATGTTTGGTTGTTAAGTAATATAAGATACCCATGATCTTCAAATACCAATAGTAGTTACTATTTGTAATATTTGAGGTAATCTGATTACCTCCATTTTCTTAGGTATTCTAAAATTACCAGGGTTATCTTTTTTTTGTTACAATTATATCCCTTAATAATAAAATTTTAGGACAATAATGCCCTTATTTTTTAATTTATTTACATGAATATGGCTTTTACTATTTCACCCCAATTAATTAACATTTTGGACAAAATTACCCTTAAATTCAAAACAAATTATAGCCCACCCAGGCCATCACCCCCACCCACCTGCCGCCAGCAACCACCACCGTGTCCACCCCTACCTTAAATTCTAGAATGGTGCACGGAAGGCCGAAAATGACTGTTGTGCTCCGATATGGCCATTTCCGGCCAGATATTTGGCCGAAAATGGCTAAATCCTTTGATTTGGCCATCAACAACCATCGATCTAGCCGTCGACAGTCAGATATGTCACATCTGGCCATTTCAAGCCAAATCTCTGGCCGGAAATAGCCATACGATGCACGGAGGACATTTCCTACCTTTCGTGCTCCATTAGGTTGCCGGCTACCGATGGTCTGCGATGGTTGCCAGCAGTCGACAGTGGCTAGGATGGTGGGGGTGCTTTATTGATTTTTCAAACTTCTATTATGGGGTTGTTTTTGATAAGTTTTTAGATGTAAGGGGGTTATAATAATCCAAATAACAATCAATATTGAATAATAATATAATTATAATATTTAATTAGAGGACAATTCAGTAATTTAAATAACATACCCACTAATTTATTCCTCCCAACCAAACATATTAATATAACATACCTACTAATTAACCAAACACATTTTTCGTAGGCTAGTGTGTAAAGGACTTTGCCTGTTTAGGGCGACGGCTTGGTTGGGTGGTGGTGGAAGCTGGGCCGGTTTGAGTTTGTGCGGTTGGGCCTGTTTGGGGAGTTAGGCCTATTTGTGTGATAGTTGGATTAGGGCTAGTTTGTGTTGTTGGGTTTGGGTCCGATGGTGTTGTGTGGTTTGGGCCTGATGTGTTTGGGTCTTGGGTGTTTGCCATTTGGTTTGATGAGGAGAAAATGAGGGGAAAGCTAACCAAGTTTTTTGTTTGATTTCAGGGACAAAATAAAAGGAATGCGGAAGCTGGATCAATTGACCGGCTCAGATACCATGTCAGATAATGAAAATAAAGAGAAGACAAGAGAGGCAGAGATGCCAATGGAATGCCAAGAACTATAGAGAAGAAGAATTTTCTGTATATTTTGTATCAACATGTACAACCCTATTTATACAAAAACAGTGTAACAAAATAAGGCAATAACAACAATGCCGGAATTTCTCAATCACATGAAATCCAATCATTAAATGTACAATGAATGAGAAAATCAATGATGAATAGAAAAAATCAAATACACATTAATTCAAATATATTTCACATCTCAACATCAACATTTATGGGTTGGAACAATGTGTTGGAGTACTCTTTGCCTAGGCGGCCTACATGTCAACAACAATTTTGTTATATATACACTGAACCCTTGTACACTCTTATTTTTAAAATTGTTGGGTCATATGTGTCGATTGCGATGAAAATATCTAAATTAGGGTAAAAATATACTTAACTTTTGTATTCTTGAGTTTATTGCTGCTACAAGAAAGGTGGAAAAATAGTTGCTTTGGTCTTAATTATTTTTTTTTTATTTTTTTATTTTTTAAATGTATTATGTACTACAACCACATTATGCCACACCAATTCGTATCAAGAATTCTTGTGGATACAATATTATTTATGAAGACTTTGGTCATCAGTAATATTAATTTAAAGTAACATGAATTTCAATAATTTTAATTTAACTATATATCAAATTCTCTTACATAGACGTGCATAGACGAGCAGAGATCATACCATTTAAACGATAGCAACAGGTAGTAATTAAGTTATTACTCTTACAAGGATGCACAGAACTAATTAATAATTATGGTCATGGATGTCTACATTGGAGGGAGATGCTAACCAAGAAGGGTTGAAATTGTAAAGTTGCGAAGTGTTTGGACTCAGCAATATTGGCCAAAAGTGACGCCATTTTGTCTTTATGTTCTTTAAGAGAACTGTTCTTCGTTCTCAATATATAAATCAATGTATATAAGAGTATTCCCTTTCACTGTAACCTTTACTCAATATAGAAGACATTTTCTCTTCTTCGAGATTCTTCTTCTTTTTCTCTCAAATTGGTTACATTTTCTGCTACAAAATCACAAATAGAAGTGTTATCTTTTTCTTCCTTCATCTTCTTCCTTAAAAGTCTCAATTATATCAATAAAAAATTGTTACAAATATATTTCAAATAGTTTATTAAATAATATTATCAGTTATGGTGCAAACTTTTCGGACTCATTGTAATGGGAGGACAAAATTTACAAATCGTTCAATGAAGAGACATTTAACAGTTATTTCTCGTTAACTTTAACGAAAAATGATAACTTAACATAAATCCTCTTGATTTTTTTCTTTTTTTTTTTTAAGTGAATTTAGTTCTTAAAATCTAAATTTTAAAAAACTAAAAAGACAAAAAAAAAAAAAAATTAAATCTAAAAAATAAAAGAAAATTAAAAAGTAAAATAATAATGAAAATAGGACTTTTTTAAATTTTATAGTTTTTAATTTTAAAGTTTGATCATTTTTATTCTTTATTTTGTAAAAAAGGAATAATTAAAATTGTTCAAACAACAAGTATGATGTTAATTTTACAAATTTAGATGTCTATCTGGATTCAACAAACTATAAAGGAAGGTACTTAAAGTTAAGCCTAATATTATTTCAAGCACATAAAATTCACAGTAATATATTAAGTATCTATTTTTTTCTACCAATGATCAAGTTTCAAGCTCCGCGCGTTCATTAATATAAAGATTTACCTAAATATAATTTTTTTATATGTTTATATGAAAAATTATAATAATGTTTCTATTTTTAAAATAGGGTTTCCTTCACTTTCATTGTTTAATAATAATGGTAATCCATGACTCCAAATGTATTGTTAGCTTAAAATTTAAAAAAAAAAAAAAAAAAAAACCTTTGTTTTTTCTATTTTGTGGTTTGACTGACCTAGCAGTTTTTAAAATGAAAATTTATAAGTGTCTAACTGACTCCGTTTCTTTCTTTCTTTTATTTTTTTTTTTCAAATTGATAAATATTTTCTAAAACTTCGAATGGTCCTTCGCGGACTTTTCATTTAAGGATTTCTTGAACCATAACGTGTAGTGCTATGCATGTATAAATTATGTATAGTTATAATGTTCTCCTAACCTAGAAATATATTGTTGATTCTATGCTTGGTCTATAAAAATATGAAAGGATAGGAATGTTTTATGGATTGACATTATTTGAGGTTGGGAAGAAAGACTCCTCGTATGGGACTATATACTTTTTAACCAAAAAAACGTTATTGATACTTAAGAAATGAATAATTAATGATAGGGTTAACTCATCTAATAACATAAAATTTGACTTAAATTAATTAATTAGATGAATTCATAGTTAAAGTCGATCCACTACATTTAATCCAATATTATTGAGAAAGTATTTATAAGATAATTATTCTTAAGATACATGCGTTCAACATGAATGTGTGTGAACAATTTAAACCAAAAAGTAAGTTACAATCGCTCCTTCATTAACTATATATCATAAAATAAACCTTAGGGCAAAGTTGATTTATGTACATCCCTTCAATCTTTCAAAACTTACTTATTGACGCTTTAGTTCAACAATTACATAACTCCGTGGTCATTTTGACATATATTTCACCTTTTAAAAGACAAAATCAACCAAAAAAAAGGATAAAATTTTGGTGAACTCTTATCACAAAAGAGAATATATCTAAAAATGTACTTAACTTTTGTATTCTTGAGTTTATTGCTGCCACAAGGAAAACGGAAAAAACATTGACCAAGAACATGGCAAGTAACATGGCGAATGAGACAATCACTACAAGTTTGATGGAGATCTTGTTTGATATGTATGAGAAGACTTTTATGAATAACAAGGTACAAGTTATGAAAAGATTATTTAATCTAAAGTTGAGAGAAGGTGCTTTAGTGATAGAGTATATGAATGATTTTAATATAATCATTAAACAACTATGATTTGTAAAAATTGATTTTGATAAAAAAAATTATGCCCTAATTTTTATGGCCTCCCTACCGAATAGTTGGAAGTCCATGAAAGTAGCAATTAGTAATTCAATAGGTAGTGCGAAATTAAAACTTAATAATGTCAAGGATAAAATTCTCATTAAAAATGTTTGTAGGAAAGATTCGAGTGAGATAACATCGGTTTTGGTCTTATTATTATTATTTTTTTTTTATGTATTATGTACTGCAACCACATTATGCTACACCAATTCGTATAAAGAATTCTTGTGCGTACAGTATTATTTATGAAGACTTTGGTCATCACTAATGTTAATTTAAAGCAGCATGAATCTCAATAATTTTAATTTAACTCTATATCATATACTCTTACATAGACGTGCACAACCGTGCAGAGATCATACCATTTAAAAAATAGCAACAGGTAGTAATTAAGTTAATACTGTTACAGGGATGTACAGAACTAATTAATAATTATGTTCATGGATGCTACATTATACTATACCAATTTCTATAAGTTTATATTGAGTGTTTGAATGTCCAATAATATTATTTAAGAGAACTCAGGTCACTAATAATATAAATAAAATTTAAATTCATTTCTGGTGAGACAGCATCATTCTTTTTTTAAAAGTTCATCATCGAATTTTACAAGGATAGGTTTAATTTTGCAAGACTATGAAGACAAATTTAAAACAAAAATTTGCATTTATGATAAACCTGTAACAACAACGATCTAACTTGTAACAGTTGTATTAATATTGAAATATTAATCAACAATAATGTTTTATTAGTACTAGCAATAAACTTGTAGCATTTAATGATGATTAATTTATAAAAAGAATGCACGGTGTTTTGAAGGTATTATAACCTAATTCATTAAAATTAAAATGACTATGATTATTAATCGAAAAACCTTAAGCATAGTTTAATAAGAACCCTAAGTATATAAAAAATGACTACCAGAATCCCTGAAGAAATTTGTAAATGAAAAAAGATTAAAAAAAAAAAAAAAAAAGCAATTCATCAAACTTCTTGATTTCTTCTATATATATATGAAACTGAACAGGCATGCAGAAATCACTCCCATCTACACAACAGAAACGAATAGTATTTTCTGTTCCTTCTTCTGGGATGTCTGGTGGACAAGACAAAAGTGGAAAGGGCAAAAATGGCTCTAATGAGAAGCCTATAAATGCCCCAGTCACTGGACGAAATCGCCGAAGAGGAACGGGCAATAATCCGACGACTATCCATGACTCTTCTGCAGTGGCTGCTCCAAATCAAGGAACTCCAAGCAGAACGGGCAATAATCCAAGTCGTGGGGGTGTGACGACTATCCATGACTCTTCTGCAGTGGCTGCTCCAAATCAAGGAACTCCAAGCAGAACGGGCAATAATCCAAGTCGTGGGGGTGTGACGACTATCCAGGACTCTTCTGCAGTGGCTGCTCCAAATCAAGGAACTCCAAGCGGAACGGGCAATAACCCATGTCCTGCGGGTGTGACGACTATCCATGACTCTTCTGCTGTGGCTGCTCCAAATCGAAGAACTCCAAGAACGGTCGACAATCGTAATCCTCAGAATCTAACTTTTGTCCCTACTCACAAGCAAGTCAATAAGTGATGTCTCTGGACCCTCTAATCAGAAGGACTCCAAAAAGTAGCACAAAATTTTAAATCAAAATCTCAGTTTACAAATAAACAATAATCCTGTCTGATTTTATATTTTCATTTGTTTTATGGTGCATTTAATCTTGGTTGTTGTTTGTAATTTTAGTTTGTTTATGGCTATATTTGTATTTGATTGAGTTTTTTTGCGTGGTTGGAGACAATAATACTCATGATCTTTATTTTACTTGATTGTCGATCTTGTTTAGTATTTTCAATCACCGACTGTCTTAAAGGCTTACACTAACTTTGATGTTGATGGTAGTAAACTTGTATATATAGAAAGTGTGACGTCATAAAATTTAACTTGTATCAAAAGATGCTATAATTTAATATAGTACAATGTAAAACACTCACGGATGTACTAATTAATCTAACCAAGATATATTGAGTAATGCAGCACCATTGTTTAGTTTGCGTACATTAGTTTTCTATTTAGTTTGTATATGTAGCACCATTCTTTCATGAGTTGACTTTATACATATAGTCATCTATTCACTTTATAACAACATCAATTTGTATAGAACAGCATGTACAAAAAATTTATACATCTAATATGTTCTTAAAATGATACAATATCTGTCTTCAAACCTTCTGACTGAATATATTCTCCTGTGATCTAATTTAGATTATTAACTTCTTATATTTTACGATTGTGAAGATCTTTAATTCTTAAATTACTATAATGACATTACTAGTTATCTTCATAAGAAATGTACCTTATCCCGCTATGCCTAGGAGTTGAAACTCCAGTTTCTAGAAAAAATAAATAAGAGAATTCCGTCTTGTAAATAATTGAAATCTTTCTTCTTCTTCTTCTTCTTCTTTTTTATTATGTCTAGAAAGGTGAAGTTCGAAGCAAAACATAATTTAAAATTATTAGTTAGGTATTCTATAATACTTCAAAGGGGGTTGGGGGTTATCTGCAATTACTGGGATTAAGTCATCTTATATTACTTGATTACCAGGTTTGGTTGTTGAATAATATAAGATAACGATAATCTTCAAATACCAATAGTTGTTACTATTAGTAATATTGGAGATAATCTGATTACCTCCATTTTCTTAAGTATTCTAAAATTACCAAGGTTATCTTTTTTTGTTACAATTATATCCCTTAATAATCAAATTTTAGGACAATAATGCCCTTATTTATGAATTTATTTACATGAATATGGCTTTTACTATTTCACCCCAGTTAATTAACAATTTGGACAAAATTACCCTTAAATTCAAAACAAATTATAGTCCACCCAGGCCACCACCCCCACCCACCTGCCGTCGGCAACCATCGTCGTGCCACCCCCACCTTAAATTCCAGAATGGTTCACGGAAGGCTGATAATGGCCGTCATGCTCTGATATGGCCATTTCCAACCAGATATCTGGCTGAAAATGGCCAGATCCGTCGACTCTGGACCGATTGCGATCGATATGTCACGTCTGGCCATTTCCGGACAGATCTCTAGCCAGAAATGGCCATATGGTGCACGGAGGCCATTTCCTGCCTTCCATGCTCCGTTAGATTGGCGGCTACCGAAGGTCTGTGATGGTTGCAATTGGTCGGCAGTGGCTGGGATGGTGGGGGTGCTTTGTTGATCTTCAAACTTTTATTATGGGGTTGTTTTTGCCAAGTTTTAAATTGGGGGGTATAATAATCCAAATAATAATCAATATTAAATAATAATATAATGATAATATTTAATTATAGAACAATTCAATAATTTAAAAAACATATCCACCAATTTATTCCTCCCAACCAAACATATTAATATAACATACCCACCAATTAACTAAACACATTTTTTTAAAGATTCTCAGTAATCTTCAAAGTAATCTGTCTCTCTAGTAATCCAACATTTTCAATAATATAACATTTTCTGAACCAAGCGCCCCTTAATAGTATAATAGCACTATTGAAAGTCATTCACCGTATTAGATTATTCTTTTCCCAAAGTCCAGGATGGGCATTGACTAAACGTCACTGCAACTTCGTAAATTCAAAAGAAAAGAAGTCAAATATTTGCGATGAGAAAAGGACCTGCAGGTCTTGAGAAATATGCAATCTTCTTTTTGTAATATATCATATATGTAACCTTGAAAATGTGTATTTTGCAATTGGATTATCGAAGATAAATAGTTCACATAAAGTATTTGAAAATTATACCAAAACTTAGGTCAATTTTCCCAAATATGTATAGATAGATAAACATATATAATTAAAAGTGCTGCACAACATATATAATTAAAAGACCTGCAGGTCTTGAGAAATATGCAATCTTCCTTTTGTAATATATCATATATGTAACCTTGAAAATGTGTATTTTGAAATTGGATTATCGAAGATAAATAATAGTTCACATAAAGTATTTGAAAATTATATCAAAACTTAGGTCAATTATCCCAAATATGTATAGATAGATAAACATATATAATTAAAGGAGCTGCACAACCTGATGTACTAAACATGTTTCAAAAACATGACGTAAATTAGGAAGGAATTTTTATAACCTAATCTGAATAAGCATAGAATTTTCTTTGGTACAGGATCGAGATAAAGAATTTATAATAAACTTAGAGAAATTTAATTAAACTTTTTCAATAACATAACTTAACGAGTACAGACCACATGACTGATTTATATACAAGAATTTGCATGGTTAAACTTGACTGTGATGGTAGGTAATGTGAAACTAGAGAATTGATCATGGGATCCTGAAGCTCTATCAGACCTTTTCCCAGGAGTTTTCTTAGCTGTGTTTGGTAAGAAAGAAAACTTGTCATGACAACCAAATATATATTAGAGATGAGCCTTTTCCTAGCCTCGTCCAGACCCACCCTTATAAATATATAGTTTTAGGCCTATGTTGTAGTATGGGTCATTCTTAATTTCTTTATCAACCCCAATTAGGCCCCAATTAGTTCTAGCCCATAAAAAACCAAACTAAAGCTATGGTTTTTATCAACTCTCACCAGTTAAACTCTCTCATATATAAGCCATGCACACCTTCCAAACCCTTATGCAGCTCTGCTCTCTGTTTCTAATCGCATCAGCTACAATCTCGTAAGTCCATTTCTCTCTTTGAAACAAACCCACGATTTCAATTTCACTCTCTATTTAAAATTTAAGCACTAATTTTTTTTGGGTTTAAACATTTCGCAGCAAAACGATAAGTGAGAAATGGTGAAGCATGTTATACAATCTACTGATTTCTCCATTTCTATTTGTTATACAATCTGCTAATCAGCAAAGATATAAGTAGTAAGCGAGGAATGAGGCAGGGCCAAATACCTGCGGGATTATCCCCTGCACACTCTAATATATTTTGGAACAATACAACAAAAGATAAAAGCTTGACAACTTAACATGGTATGAGAGATAAAGATCTTAAATTCGAATTCTCATATACAAATCCAAGTTTGAAGTGAGAAAACTTATAAATCTAATATATGTTAAATCTTTACTTACTAGTTTAAGCTTTTAAGTGGGATGATACTATAACATTATAACACATGATTTTAGTAAAATTAAAATTTAAAAAAGTCACTAATTATATGATCATTGTTCTAGGTTTTAGGAACTTACATTTTCAAACTCAAGTAGTTATATATGCTTTGAAATATAATTTTCCACTAATTTTCTTCTCAAATAAATGTAAAAAATTAATAAGGTTGAATTAGGGGTGACAAAAAGAGGGGCATTTCATGTTTTAATAGTGTCATGTCAAATATGTCTCAATCTGAACTGACCCATTTAATCAATCTTGTCAAAGGTCCCAACCCGAACCCAACAACTTTACTATTCCTGTCATAAATATGTCAAAATGTGTCAACCGCTTTATTACACGTTTAATAATTTGACTTTTACCATTTTTATTTATTACGTTATATAAATAATAATATTATATAATATATAGTTATATGACAAATATTATTAAATTTCAAAATACTAATAGCTTATGTTTATATTTGCATAAGGAAACTTGGGTTCAATAGATGATTGTTAAGATTTATTATTTGTAAAATTATATTATGAAATGTTATACACTTATATATTATTTGGAACAAATATTTATCTATCAATTGTCAATTTTAAGGAGTATTGACTCTTAATATTGATTATTTGTAAAATTAAATGATAAAATTTGATACATTAATTTCATTGTCATTTAACTTTTAAACTTTATCATTGAAAATTATATTTTATGATATAATAATATATTTGTTACGGTATTGTGTATAAATCACTATATGTTAAAAAAATATTAATATATAATTTATGGAATAATAATACTTAAAATTTATAGTACATACTGATATTATAATAAATTAACTTATTTTGAAATTCAAAAGATACTATATTAGTCATACGTATAAATCATAACCAATATAATTTGTAGATTAGTAATACCATCAGAACATTTAATGAACGTCGTTTTAATTATATTTTTCATTTTAAAATTATTTTAATGTGTTTGGTTTTAAAATTTTAACTAACTCAATATGTTTTTCTTTTTTCTTTTTGTTATTTAAGTTCCAGTAATGCTATTTTTTGTTATTTGTTTATTATTAAAATATTGTTAATTAATAGAGGTGAGCGGTTCCGGGTACCTTGTATTTTTTGGGAGAATCAAAACCAGAACCACACAGTGTAGGTTTTTAAATTCAAAGAATCGAAACCTTAGAATGCAGGTTCCAGTTCCTTTCCCAAGTACCTTGTAAAAAACTAATTACCCCCCTAATAGTTTAAAAGTAACAAAAATACCTTAAAAGTTTACAAATACACCTCTAGCAAATTTTGAGTACTAATTCATTTGAGTCCAATGTGACTCATAAATCCTCTAATCTCTAGACAACATTTGAGTTTTGATTCATCATAATTCACATAAAATTCCTTAATCAAAACCAAAACTCAAACAATTAATTAAATTAATTAAACAATCATTATATAATCTATAATTTAATATTATAATTAATTAAATTTTTAATCATTTAATTAAGTTATGTACTAATATAGTAAGTTATTAATATTTATAATATAATGTTATAAATTTATAATTAATTAAGTAATCATTTAACTATGTAATATTATAATTAATTAAGTGGTTATAATGTAATGTAATGTTATTATTAATTAAGTAATTATTTAATTTTAATGTAATATTTTAATTAATTAAATTTCTAATCATTTAATTAAGTATTATACTAATATTTATAATAGAATTTTATAATTAATTAAGTAATCATTTAATTAAGTAATCATGCTATAAATTTATAATGTAATGCTATAATTAATTAATTTTCTTATCATTTAATTAGATATTATACCAATGTAGTAAATTACTAATGTTTATAATATAATATCATAATTAATTAAATAATCATTTCATTATGTAATGTTATAATTAATTATGTGATCATACTATAATGTTAAAATGAATTAAGCAATCATACGATAAATCTTTAATATAATATTATAATTAATTAAATTTTTAATCATTTAATTAAGTATTATACTAATGTTTATAATAGAATGTTATAATTAATTAAGTTATCATTTGTTTATAACATAATGTTATAATTGGTTTTAATCAAAACTTTAATATTAATACATTAAAAAAAAAATTATATGGTGTAGTTTATATGTACTAAGTATAATTGTATATTTATTTAATCAGGTTATTGTAAAAATTTAACTTTTTCTATTTTAATTCCATTCTTCACAGATATTTCATTTCAGTCTAGGTTCCAAAACAGGATACCTGCTGTAGGTTCCAAGCTGGGTACCCATTGCAGGTTATTTTTTCTAAGTTCTGGTTCCTTCACATGTAGAAATCGGAACCGGAACTGCATAATATCGATTCCAAAAAACTAGAACTAGAACCTACCCGTACAATGTCGGTTCTGAGTAGATTCCAGTTCCTATGCTCATCCCTATTAATTAATCATATTATAAATGGATTAATTGTGTTATAATAAACAAATTAATCCTGTCATAAACATTTACTCGTGCCATAAACGTGTTGCGTGTCATAAACAGATTCGCGGGTTCAGATCTCAGCCCTAACCCAACCCATTTTAATAAATGTGTTAAGACTTCAAACTCAAACCCAACCCAAATATTATTCATGTCAATCCAACCCACTTGAACTGTGCCGTGTTTATGTCAGGCTGGCATCTCAATGCCCGTTTTGTCACCTCTAGATTAAATATATTGTGGCGCAGAAGTCTTGAAGTTTTTAATTGAGAAACTTAGATTGGTTTCTATAAGAAAATATTTTATTTAATATATAAATGGGAAAGCCATATTTATTAATTTAGCTCGGCGACACTACCTAATCATTTAGATTAAGAATTGAAAGCGGACAAAGTGGTGTCAGAACTTTGATTCCTTCACTATAATCATGCAACTTTCTTCGTCAGAAGATGCAGCCGTCGACCTTACTTAATCAAAAAAATGAGCCAGACGTCGACAATCCATATCAGAAGCACGTTGACGCAAAGGCAATAAGACAGATTAGCAATTTAATCTTATTTTATATCAAAACCACGTTATCTATGCACACCTAACAAATTAATTATTAACATAATATATTACGTATAAGTTATATATAAAAATTAAAGATAATAATCTCAGTGACATTAATTTATTAATTATTATTGCATAATCTGTATTAAATATCTAAGTTTGTCATAAGTTCATATCAAATAGCTATTGAGAGGAGGGAAGAAAGGAAATAATTGAAATGGCTGGAAAAGATTACGAATTCAGCTCTGGTTCACCAATACAAGATGGAAATATGATTGAAATGGCAGATATAGATGTTCATGAACAACCAAATGACATTGAAAAAGGAATTTCAACTAGATTCAGGTCGCCTTCTCTTCATCTACTTTCTGGTAAGCTCTCAATCTTACACCACCTGAGTGTTATTGAGATGATTTATGAATTATGACCTATATAATATAGATTATTAACCAAACTTCTTTACCCAGAATCATACTTCAACATATGCGTGCCCCTAAAGAATGCTGCGTTAAGAGGTGACATAGAAGAAGCCAGATGTTTGTTAAAACTGAATCATCATCAATCCGTGCTATTTGCAGCCATCACAGAGAATCATGAAACTGTTCTTCACGTAGTAACTGGTGCACGACACGTCGGTTTTGTACAGGAGATAATAAAATTGATGGAGCCGGTAGACTTAATGTTGCAAGACAAAAATGGGAACACTGCCTTTTGCGTTGCTGCAATGGTTGGAAGTTTACAAATTGCTAAGATTATGCTGGAAAAAAATGCAAGTTTGCTGACAATCCGAGGAGGTCAACAGATGACACCACTGTATTTAGCTGCTTTGTTTGGACATGGCGACATGGCAAAGTTTTTATACGCTGTTACTAAGAAGAATCTGACTGCAGATGACAGAAAAGCTACGTTTCTTATCAGTGTACATATGGGTCTGTATGGTAAGTTTATGTTCCATATTTTTCTTCTTTTTACATAGTTCTTTTACCATTCTAAATTCTATTATTTTTATTGTTATCGAATCATGACTTCACTAGATCAATCACTATAGGAGAAAGTCTTCCTGAAAACTATACTACGTCATATGTAGATCTGTTTAATAATAATATCAATTGTTATATTAATATATTTAGAACTATTAATCGTGATAATGACAGTGTTTATCATGATTAATGATAGTGATTAATAAAAGAGTAGATGTAACTACTTAAATTTTTAATATTTTGCCAAAAATAATATATTATTATAGAAATTATCAAGTACAAACGTTCTAAAATTTTTAACATACGGATCAAAGCTAAGTGATCAATCTTAGACTTTTAATTTTGTATTTTGTGAGAGTAGCGACTAGTTGCTCACCTTTAATCTGCACATTAAAAACTTTACGATGTCGCATTAGAGATTGACCAAATAAACTATAAATACTTTGTAATAATTGGCCTTTGAAGATATATATTATTGCACATATATGTAAAATCTCGTACTAATTACAAATATATTTTGGAAATTTCTCAGACTTTGCATTGACAATGTTTGAAGATGATAAAGAACTAGTTGTAGCTCGTGCTCCACAGGGGACATCCTTGCATATGTTGGCACAAACTCCCTCAGCGTTTGCTAGCAGAAGCCCAGGACCCTGGAAAAGACTTGTCAACTGGTGTTAGTTTCTCTAATTCTACTCTAATGCTCAATATATTTCTGTGATTGTAAAATATCTATTATCTTTTATTTAGTTAGGACTTAGGAATGAACCAAAATTCTCTCCTGATTTGAATTTTAATCTAATTTCACAAACGATTTCTATCAACGGAAGTCTTAATCCTGGTATTTACCTTGAGCTTTAGTATTATTCTTCCTGATTAAACTTTTGTTTTCTTTCTAAGAAGCCTATCAACTTGGTTATTTAGAATTAGAAGACAATTAACTTCTCATTCATAGTCCCAGGAATGAAGTTTGCTCAAGATGCTGACTTGACTTCAACTCAAGCACTGAAATTAGTCCAATGTCTTTGGAGAGAAACACTAAAGCTACAAGATGTGGATGTTTTGGAACTAATAAGAAACCCTTCAAATTTATTATTCGATGCTGCTGAACTGGGGAACTTCGAATTCTTGGCTGTGCTTATTCACTCATATCCTGATTTGGTTCATGAAACAGATGAAAATCATCGAACCATTTTTCACATTGCAGTTTTAAATGGTCATACCAATGTATTGAATCTACTCCATGAGTTCGGCTTCGCTAAGGAGTTATTAATGACCTATTTAGATAAGGATCAGAATAGCATATTACATCTAGCTGCCAAATATCGAAATCGAAGTACAGTGAGTGGTGTATCAGATGCAGCTTTAGAAATGCAACGAGAGTTACTAAAGTTTAAGGTAAATTTTCCCTTTTATTTAATTCTTTTTCATATCATAAATATGAAGAAGAATGCTAACTTTTCATTGAAACAGCCCTTGTTTTTCTTTTAATTGCATTTTTCAATCTATTTCATTTTGAAAATTGCTACATTTTTAGGACGTGGAAATGATCATAAAACCTTCATTTAAAGAGAAGAAAAATTCAGAGGGCAAAACACCTCGTGAGTTATTCATCACTGAGCACGAAGAACTATTAAAAAGTGCAAAATCTTCGACAAAGAAGACTGCTAGCTCATGTATGATTCTCGCATCAATTATCACCATTGTGATGTTCCATCAATTATCACAATTCAATTTACCCGGTGGGAACGACGATGAAATAGGAAGATCAATAAACATAAGGGACACTTTATATCAGGTTTTTTCTGTGGCAAATGCAGCCGCATTATTCTGCTCTTCCATCTCAATGCTGATCTTTTTGTCCATTTTCACATCACATTATGCTGAAGATGATTTTCTCAAGTTGATACCACTCAAATCGATGACTGGACTCTCAGCACTCTTCATGTCTATAATCACCATGTTGATCGCTTTTAGCTCAATCTTTTTCATAAGTTATTGTAATTATAACGTATAATAATAAGTAACAAAAAATTGAAATTGTGATTTTTTTTTTTTTTTTATCATTTAAATGATAAATAATGTTATGTCGCAAGTCTATTCTATTTAAGACTTTGTTATATGATTCGAGAATCACAAATTATTATGAAAACAATGAAAAGAAAGAAATTCGAATTTGTACTTACCATAAAGACGGGGGAGTAAAACCAATTACCTCCCTTCAACTTTCCGAAACGAACACTCGGATCCAAACCAGTGGCAAATTATACAGGTATCAGTTTCAACCGTTAAAGTTGATAATAAAACGTGTCTGACTAATTTAATGACTAAAATGCCCCTAGACACAAAAATCATTATTTTAATTTCAATTAAATATTTTATTCTCTTTGTTCACCACTCACTAAGCTTCTATTTATTTATTCTTCATCTTCAAAATCTTATTTCCTTTATTTGAACTTACCGTCTTAATTCTCCTCCATACTTGAGCACTAGATCAAGAAATTGCACTGACCAGTAACGCTTTTGACACCACAGCCCACCAATCTCACGATTAAGGAACCCGTATAAAATCACATGGGTTTTTCAAGAGATTGCAAAAGAAGAGCTCGCTCTGAGAGGAATAATGAAGATGAAAGATGGATGAGAAGATCGGAGATACAATCTTAATGTGGTGGGGCGGCCACCATACGGCGACATGGCCGTTGTGACTCGTGTGGTCATGGCCATCGTGGCAGTCTTGTCCACCTGTCGACGTTGTTGCCCTGTGGTCTCTCTTTGGCAGGGGCGGACCCAGGCCATTTGAGAGTAGGCCTGGGCCTACCCTCAAATGAGTAAATAAAAATTTTAAAATTTTTACTTTTAATTTTATGAGATACCCAAATCATAAGTGTGAAGAATCCAAGAACTCAGGGTGGTAACCCCGTAACCCTGCCCTGCCCGCCCGGCTGGCCCTTACATGCGGTTTGGTGGGCTGGGCTCAACCCGCCCGCCAACAAAGGCGGGTCGGGTTAGGCCAGCCAATTTAGGGAGAGTGGCTGGCCCGGCCCGGCCCGCCAGCCCTAACCCGCCGGGTTAGGCACTCCGGCCGGTTAGGTTAGCCCGATTTTTTTTTAATTTAACTTTTCAAATAAATAATTATAAATATAATTGTTTTTTAGTTAACTTTTCAAATATCAATAATTCAATTCAATTCAATTTTTTTTGTTAACATTTCAAATATTAATTCAATTTTAATACAATAAAATTATAATATAAGAAAAATTAGACTTATTTATTTATCAAAAAATAAAATAAGAAATTACAACAATTATTGCCTCGTTAAAAACCTTACCAAGAAAAACCCAATGAGAGAAAAACTTGGTAAAGAAAAAAGAGTGCAATAATTGACAATTAATTTACAAATTACATTTTACAAAACAACTAAATTGGGGGTGGTTCACTAGGACCTCCCTCATCTGTATCATCTATGTTACAAAATTGAAATGATTCTACTAAAGCATTGTTATAACCTCGTATTGATCTTGATGGCGCGATCGTTCCCAATCTCGAAGACATGTGAGGACTTCAATCATTTTTGGAGCAAGTTTAGTCATCCTTTCATTTAAAATCCTTCCACTTGCACTAAATGTTTGTTCGGATGAGACGGTTGAGACAGGAACAGCGAAAACATCCAAGGCAAGTCTTGATAATACCGGAAAAATACATTTTCTGGCTCTCCAATACTCTAAGAGATCAAAGTGACCTGTTGAAAACATTTCGGGGGTTGCCAAATATTGTTGAAGTTCATTACTCTGCGACTCCATGGAGGACAGCATATTAGTTGTTGTTGTTGTTGGTGGTGGTGCTTCTGAAGAGGAGGCTGTGCTTCGAACTCGGGTCCTCTTCGGCCTATTCAGTGCATTCCAAGAGAATAAGTCTTCATTTGTTTCTTCACACTTCTCTCGGATATTTCGCCTCTTTGCAACTGCGGGTTCCCATACCTGTTTTCATATTGGAAATATACTTCGAAAAGACTATTTTTTACCTCTCCTATTTGATTGACATATGATTCGTTTTGTAAATTTTCACTTAAATTGTCAAGACCATTTTTCTAAACGTGCTAATTTAATTCTAGGATCAAATATAGCACCTAAACAATAAAGAAAAGGAACGGGTCTCCAATATTTCAAAAAAAATTTTCCATTGCCTTTATTGGTACATGTAAAATTTCATCATCTTTGTTTTTTGTAAATAACTCGGAAATTTTTATAATTGCATGTATTACCAATGGACTAGTAGGATAATACACACCAGAAAGTTGTAAAGTGGCTTGGTAAAAACATTTGAGAAAAGAATGAAATACTTTAGCTATCTTCCAATCATTTTCTACCAAATGATGAGGACCTTTATTATTTACTACAAAATAACTAATTATATTAGCATAAGGTAAACATGAATCAAGCATTAAATAAGTACTATTCCATCTAACAGCATATCTAATGCAAAAGTTCTAGGAGACATATTTGATTTTATACAAGCTTCTTGAAATTCAGCATTTCTTTTATTACTACTAGTAATCCAAGCTAAAGATTCCCTAATTCTATCAATATTTTTTTTAATTGTTTTCATACCACTTTTCACAATTAAATTAATAACATGACATGCACAACGTTGGTGAAAAAACTTCAAATTATTATATAAAAGATAATTATTTTGAAAAAATTCTATAGCTTTACTATTAGAACTTGCATTATCTAAAGTTAAACTTATCACTTTATCAATAATATCATAATCTTCTAAAACTTTAATAATTTTATTATAGATTTCTAAACCACTATGATCCACATCCATTAATCTAAATCCTAATAAAGATTTATTTAATTTAAATTCATTATCAAAATAATGACTAGTTACACAAATATAATCTTGTTTAGCTCTACCACTCCAAATATCAGCAGTTAAAGCCACACTAATATGACAAGTATGAAATTTATTTTTTAATTCTAATTTCATTTTTTTAAACAATTTTATTAAATCATTTCTAGTTGCAGTTTTAGAATAACTTTTAAATCCTGGAAAAAATGAATTTTGAACAAATCTTTCAAAATATTTATCTTCGCCATATTAATAGGTTGATCGATGCAAAGAATATATAAAACTAACTGTTCCCTATATACATCAGAATTATAACGCCAAGTAGTACCCATATTAGTTATTTGAGTTTGATTGCTTTCTCTATTTTCATGTTGATTAATATGTTTATTAGCATGCCTTTTTAAAGTACTAGTACCATTACGAATCACTTTATAAACATTTGCACAATATTTGCATCTTGCTTTCTTGACTTGAACGCCATTTTCTGTCTCGTAAAACTTGTCGAAATGCGCCCAAACGCTCGATGTGTGTCTGCTTTTCGCTTTGACGGCAGCTTGATGATCCCGCCTCGCTTGAGATGAAGTTGGGACGAGGACGACGATTACGAGGACGACTTCTAGAACCACCTAGGCGCCGTTGGAATCGACGACATATTTTGAGGTGTATCGGATTCGAGGACCTGGGATTGGGACAATGAGACTATTTGAATCTCCTGCATTCATAGTAAAATCAGCGGGACTAGGACTAGGATAATAGTTTTCTTCCTCATTGAAATTGATGGGAGAGAAATATCTATCCATTGTAGACTTGTAGTTGAAAAAAAAAATGATGTAGAAGAAATAAAAATTAAAGAAAGAGATTTGGAATATGGAAATTGGAAATATGAATTGAAAATTGCAAAACCTAATAAAAATTAAAATAAGAGCAAATTGATAACAAAAATATTAAGAGAATAAATGAATAATTGAGACTTGAGAGTTGAGAGAATAGAGAATATGAGAAAATGAGAGAATTTGAGTTGTGAGAAAAATATGAGAGTTTAGGTCCAATTTATGGAAAAAAATAGGGAAAGAAAATGACGAAAAAGACCGCTCCAACGGCTATAAAACGGCTAGATTTCAAGGGTAAAAGTGTAATTGAAAAAAATAAAAAATATTTACAATTTTTTTTTTTTTGGGCCAACCCGCCGGGTTGCGGGCCTCTTGCAAAGAGGACAAATTAGCAACCGGCGGGCGCCCGGGGTTCCCATTGTGTAACCCGGCCCGCCCGGGGGGTGCTGGTGGGTTGGGCTCAAACCGGCCCACCTTAAACCCGGCCTGCCATTAAGGCGGGCCTTCTTTGGCTTTGAGCCCTCTTTTTACGGGCGGGCCTTAGGGTTAGGGCCCTTAGCCCGCCTAACCCGGCCCATTTTTTCCACCTCTATCCAAGAACAGAGGGCATTTTCATTTTTCACTATCATATTTTATGCAACAAAAGCCACCGCAACTTTAATGATACAAAAACGCCTCTGCAATACACCATCTCTTCCTCTTAACTCAGAAGCTTTTGCAAACAATTTAAGTACTCATTCCTAACAATGATGTCCTTTGAAATTTAGTAAAAACATTCAACTTTGACAATAATTCTCCTGAAGTTTTACAGATTATCATAAAGTTCTCCTAAAATTCATCAAGAGTAAACTTTATAATATTAATCAAAACCCACTTCTACAAATGACCTTTACCAATTTTCTGAAATAAAAACAAAAAGGCAAAAACTTATACAGATAATTGAAAGAATGAATCATTATTTCAAAACCAATAATTATCAATTTTGTGCAACTATACAAGACCTAACCTTTGAACACAAACTCACGCTCGCTCTTCTCTTCAACTTCAACCTCTAAATTCTAAGGTATTCGCTCTTTTCAATTGTTTCTTGCATGTTTGGTTACCGAGAAAATGAGGTTGAATTTTCCACTTTTTTCTTTTAATGTGTTATTTTATTTTATTTTATTTTTGTGTTCTGAATTCTTAGTTATTTTTCGTTTAACTGTGTTTTCTTGATGAGAAAATGAGGCAAAGTTTTGTTCATTATTTTTTTTTTTTTTTACTGTCTTTATCTTTCGTAATTTTCTCTAAATTCTATAGTTTTTATTTTATTTTATTAAGCTATTTTTAGTATGTTAGGTTGATGAGAAAATGATGCTAAGTTTTGTTCATTTTTTTGACAGTTTTTTTGTTTTGTACTTTGTTCTGAATGCTATGGTTTGTTTATTTTAATTTATTAAGGTGTTTTTAGTCAGTTAGATTGATGAGAAAATGAGGCAAACTTTTATGGGTTTTTTACCTCATTTTCGTTTAGTAATATTGCTCTAAATTCTAATTTTTTTATTTAAGGATATTTTTTGTAGTATGTTTGACCGACGAGTAAATGAGACAAAGTTTTGCTAAATTTTTAATCTCGATGGTTGAGTTTTGATTTTAATAGTTGAATTTGGAGTTATAAGCTTAAAGTTTGACTGCTTCTCTAGTGATTTTAATTTATTTCTTTATAAACATTTATGTATTTTACTTGTGTTAGAATTGTGATTGAACTTTAAATTTGTATGGAATATTTTTGGTAGACTGTGAACTTTTTTTATTATATTAGATTTAAGTGAATTGTTAGATTATTGTGATTTTTTGCTCTCTTCGCATTTAAGAGGTTTTTCCACATCAAAATTTTCTTGTGTTTCCTTGTGAGTTGGATGTGATTTTACATATTTGCTTTCAAGGTTTTGTTTCTCGTAGATTTATTTAAGTAGGAAAGTAATGTGTTATTGCATCATTTTCTTTCAGCTTCTTGATATTGTATTATTTTCTTTGCTTAAGGTTTGATGGTTTTTTTTAAGTTTTCAATAGTGAGTTAACAAACAACGGCGGAGCCGCGGAGGCCCCCCCTCAACAAAAATCCTGGGTCCGCCACTGCTCTTTGGTCTACAATGAAGCCATCGCGTAGAACTAGGAGAGGTAATGTAGTCGTCTTATGGAACTAGTAGGGATGAAGTCGTCGTCGCGTGGAACCAAGAAAGAGGCCCTCATCATCAATACCCCGCCACTTAGAAGCCATTGCCGCTCAAAGGAAGAGAAATAACTCTTCAAATATGATGAAATATTTTACTTCAATATTAGAATTGCATGCAATGACCTTTTCGCCCTTTGAACCGTTGTATTTAACGGAGAAAATTGACGGTAGGGTAGTAATGTGTAATATGGAAAAGCACTGGAACTTTAATTGTAAAGTTATGTATTCAAGCTATGTTTAACATATGAAATAAGAAATTTGATTTGTGAATTCCTTATGAGCTTTGTGCCCACATGAATAACGAATATTCCAAAGGCTTAACAGGTATATCTTCAATCCAATTTTCGAATATTAGTTTCTAACAAAAGTTATGATTCCGCATGGAGGTAAAATTTTTGATCTAAGTGAAAATAACAAAATTGTATGAAATTTGTAGTTTCAATCTAAAATTTGAACCTTTTTTACAACTAATTAAACCAAATGATTTTGTTATTAAATTAATTTGGTACAAGTTGGCTGAGTTATCTACAAATTTTGTAGTCATTATATCTCTTATTTTATTTTCTTTCAGGAAGGGATGCTGCATGCACCAAGTCACTACTTAATCAAAATGGATTCCTTCTCTTTCCTATCTAAAGCTTCAACACATAAATTTATCTCGGACACTCCGTTGCAGAGGGCTTCAAATGGTGTGCGCTTTACTCAGCTTTGTCGTTTATAATTTATAAATTATACGTAAGCACAAGTAAGACGATGATAAATTTGAATAATTTTTTCACTAATTCTTTATCGATCTTAATTAACGAAAAATTAAGCTGCTATCATAGGAAATTGACAATCTATCTAAATGGGGATTGGATCAAAGCTGGAACAGGTTATATCTCAGTGAATTTGGAATTGATGAATACGAATTCTCTTCAAACGGGATGGAAAGTCGATGTGATTTTCAATTATTTCTTATTTAATCAGCTAAAAGAGAAATATTTTAGTCTTCAAGGTAATATAGTCACAAATTTTTTATTAGAAATTAGTTGTAAGACAAATCTCATAGATTTATTAATGGATAATTTTGATTGATGCAGATGGGAGTGTGAAGCAATTCCAGGAGATGAAGACCAAATGGGGTATCAAAAACTTCATTGACTTGAATACATTTTCAGATCCTCTTAACGGATACCTTATGGATGATTCTTGTGTTTTTGGTGCTGAGGTTTTTGTTGTCAAAAATACATTCAAAGGGGACCACTTATCATTGATGAAGAACTATGACTCTCTCTACCATACATGGAAAATTGAGGAATTTTCAACTTTATGAGACAGAATCATTTGGATTCTCTGATTGGTATATATAGTTGCTTTCATTTGGAACTTGAGTTGTGTTAATTTACTTCACATACCATACAAATTACAGTAGAAGTTATTATTGGATTGCAGGAATGTTAGACTGTACCCAAATGGAGATGGAGCCGGCAAGGGCAGCAGTATGGCACTATATCTAAATATGTCTGGATCAAGTGTTCCCCAAGATACAAAATTATTAATTAAATTTACTTTGTGTGTCAAAGACCAAGGGTATAAAAAACACGTCAATTTTTTGAAATAAAATATTTTGTATTGTACGAAATTGTTACATGCACATACATCAATTGATTTTCTGTAATTTGTGATATTTATACAAATTTTAAATGCAAATTTCTGCATTTTTTTTTTTTTTAAATGGGGATATCAAGACTCTACAAATTCTTGTGCTTTGATATTTTTCCTTGTTGTTATAAGTGCTTGCATTTTTAATATAAATTTTGTTCTTTAACTACTTTCTTTTCATCTTTCCGGCAGCTCAATCCATAATCCCCCAGAGAAGTCACTGACGTGGGGTTTCCGAAGAATCATGGCATTAGAAAAAATCAAGAATCCAAAAAAAGGTTTCTTGGTTGATGACACTGTCATTATTGAAGTTAAAGTTAAATTGGTTGGAGTTGTCACAAAATGGCCGACTTAATTCTTTGTCATAAACATCATTATGCTTCATCTATGACTTGCATTTCTCTACCTTATTTTGTTTCTATGGGATTTATATAATTTACATTATTCTTATTTGGCTTTATAATTAGCAAAAGTACATATAGCTAGAGTTCTTTTATTTTTACTAGAAGTCGTAATTCTATATATCCTGTGTATAAGTCAACTCACTACAGGACTGATATAATGTTGAGTCCTGGTCTATTCTCTAATACACACCCCGCCCTCCCAATGTAACCAACCACCACCTACCAGCTTTTCCACAAATATATTTCATAAAAGCTGGTAAATTGACCTTGTTTTAAGGGAATTGTTGATTTTGCTGCCTTAATTCAAGAAATTAAATAAATGTACTCATTTATTAATGAGATGTCGTTAACCTCAACTAGAGCCGAACCAAAGGCAAATGACTTACCCTTATGGAATTTATATTTGTATATGTCTTTTATTAAAAAAAAAAAAAATAAGGGTGAGCGGTTTCGAGTACCCTACATTTTTTGGGGGGAACCGAAACCGGAACCGCACAGTCCAGGTTCCCAAAAAAGATCCAGAACCAAAACCGCATAGTATAGATTCTTAAATTTAAGGTTTCGGTTCCTTTCCCGAGTACCCTATAAAAAATTAACTATCCCTTATTAGTTTAAAAAATGACAAAAATACCTTAAAAGTTTACAAATACACCCTTAACAAATTTTGATTACTCCTTCATTTGTGTCCAGTGTGACTCATAAATCCTCTGATCTCTAGGCAATACTTGAATTTAATCAATTCATTACAATTCACATAAAATTCCTCAATCAAAACCAAAACACAAACCATTAATTAAATTAATTGAACAATCATACTATAAATCTATAATTTAATATTATAATTAATTAAATTTCTAATCATTTAATTAAGTATTGTACTAATGTTTGTAGTGAAATATTATAATTAATTAAGTAATCATACTATAAATCTATAATGTAATGTTATAATTAATTAAATTTTTAATTATTTAATTAAGTAATATACTAATGTAGTAAATTACTAATGTTTATAATATAATGTTATAAATTTATAATTAATTAAGTAATCATTTAACTATATAATGTTATAATTAATTAAGTGATTATAATATAATGTAATATTATTATCAATAAGTAATTATTTAATTATAATGTACTGTTTTAATTAATTAAATTTCTAATCATTTAATTAAATATTGTCCTAATGTTTATAATAGAATGTTATAATTAATTAAGTAATCATATTATAAATTTATAATGTAGTGCTATAATTAATTAAATTTTTAATCATTTAATTAGGTATTGTGCTAATGTAGTAAATTACTAATGTTTATAATATAATATCATAATTAATTAAGTAATCATTTCATTATGTAATGTTATAATTAATTATGTGATCATACTATAATACAATGTTATAGTGAATTAAGTAATCATACTATAAATCTTTAATATAATATTATAATTATTTAAATTTCTAATTATTTAATTAAGTATTGTATTAATGTTTATAATGGAATGTTTTAATTAATTAAATTTATAATCATTTAATTAAGCATTGTACTAATGTAGTAAATTATTAATGTTTATAATATAATATCATAATTAGTTAAGTAATCATTTTATTATGTAATGTTATAATTAATTATGTGATCATACTATAGTAAAATGTTATAATGAATTAAGTAATCATACTATAAATCTTTAATGTAATAATATAATTAATTAATTTTTTTACCGTTTAATTAAGTATTAAACTAATGTTTATAATGGAATGTTATAATTAATTAAGTAATAATTTGTTTATAATGTAATGTTAAAATTAATTAAGTAACTATACTATAAATCTATAATTTAATATTATAATTAATTAAATTTCTAATTATTTAATTAAGTAATGTAGTAAATTACTAATGTAATGTTATAAACTTATAATTAATTAAGTAATCATTTAAGTATAATGTAATGTTATAATTGATTAAGTAATCATTTAACTTGTAATGTATTAATATTTATCAATTTATTTTATATAATTAATTAATTACTAATTAATTACAAATATACTTAAATTTTGATAATTGAAGTAAATAACTAAATATTATATTACTATTCAATCAAATATACTATTATATTAAAAAATAATTCTTTTAGTAAAATTAAAATAATTTTAATTGGTTTTAATTCCAATTATACATTTAATTAATCAAAACTTTGATATTCATATGTTATAATATATTAAAGTTTTTTATATGATGTAGTTTATATGTAATAAGTATAATTGTATATTTATTTGATTAGGTTATTGCAAAAATTTAACTTTTTCAATTTTAATTTTTATATATGTAAACTTACATAGACCCCCATTCTTCACAAATATTTCATTTTAGCTTAGGTTCCAAAACAAGGTACCCGCTGTAGGTTCTAAGCAGGTTTCAAGCCGGCTATCCGTTACAGGTTTTTTTTTCCATGTTCCGATTCCTCCACATGTAGGAACCGGAATCGGAACCACATAGTATCGGTTCCAAAAAAAAAAAACCAAAACCTACCTGCATAGTATTGATTCCGGGTAGGTTCTGATTCCAGTTCTAACCGCTACCCGTACTCACCCCTAAAAAACAATTTACATGTAAAGTTATAATCCCAAATTTGTATATCTATATGACGGTTGAGTTGGTAGAGTATATATGAATTAACAATCTGCCAACTCAATTAGCATACGGGTTTAGATATGTGTAACATTACTCATCTATCTAACTTAGCCTGAAAAGAATTTGAATCCTAAGAATATCTACAAGTACTTTGGGTTTTGTCGTCTTTCCCAACTTTCCATCTCAACTTTCGTGTGTCTAAGTGATGTAGCATTCCATATATTTAATCATTTAATTTTACCATTCACATATCAATTTAAGACCAATGCCTCTTCACTAATTGGACCAAGAATTATATCCAATTTTACAAATTTCTATTCAGTGTTTATTTCCACATACCATTAGCCTTTTAAAGCTTTACTGATCAATAAACTTTATCACCTGTCGATTGCTTTCGAGGAAATTAAGTTGAAGCCTAGCAACTTTCGCAATGGCATCGTTTTCTTCTAGGGTCCCACTTTCAAGGAAAGCTCCAGCAATCTTTCCATCTGTGATCCAATATATTCTGAACCTACGCTGAGGTGATGCAGGATTATTGTCCCCAAACACCGCGGCCTCACTACCATTGTCACCATAGAATTTCCATGAGAGATCAAAGGAACGAGAAGAGAAAAATGGAACATCGTCATATTCCTCTACCGTTTTGCCTTCGTCGCTTGCCTTGATGGCCTTTACAGCCTGCTCAGCTGATTTGCAAGCATGGTCGGCATGTTCAATTATTCTCATCTCATTATTGACTCGCAAAGCTGCACTAACTTCAAGAATAATGTATCCTCCTCCAACAATCACAGCTTTCCCATTTTATCCATCGCTGCAAATCCCACAGCCACGCCACCGCCAATGATCATATACCTGAATTGTTTTTCTGCCATTTGTTTCATAAAATTTAAACATCCGAAAAACAACCATAAACCGTTTTAAGAGTTGAAAAAAAAGCAATTACAAATGTAGAAAAATATTTTTTTCTTCGTTTTCATTAATTTCATCCCTCTATACGAATAATCGTATCATCCAAACTCTATTTTTTAAAATAAGCTTTTAAGTTAGGCAATGCATACCAGCATTATCTAGCAGCTCAATATTTTTCTTGTTTTTATCTTCAGCATCTGAATCCTCATAAGTAACCCTACAATTAAACAGGAAACTGATTTCATCGTTAAAATAGATGACATTTCTCAACTCAAAACATAAAATTCCTTCTCAATTCACAATTGACAGCTAAAGATAACATAAATATATAAATTCAATTTGGCAAATTCATGTTATTTTATTCAATTTCCCAAATGCAAGTTATTTCAACATAAAACAAATTCACAAAATGCTGAAAATATGACCACAAACTTACCTGTCTTCCGAGAAACAGAATATTTTGATACATAAAACAGCGACATTGAAAGAGAAATTGATTAAAAATTACTCTACTTTTGCTCTGGTAATTGAGAATTTGAGTAACACTTAAAAGTTTCTACACAATTTTTGTATTTGAAGTGTCATGAAGGAGCAGTATAGGAAATTTGGAAGGTTACTGGGTGGGCGTTTCTGAAAAGAAAAGATTATATAGCCCACTTTTTGAAAGAACTCCATTTTCAGAAAAGCCCGAATTGTTTTAGATCCTGTTTGGCTGGGTTATACACAGGCAGAAAGGGCTTATTTAAAAATAAATAAATAAACAAACACTTTTGAAATTTTTGTAGGTTGTTTGGTTACATCCAAAGTGCTTATAATATTTAAAATAAGGCCGAACGACTTATACCTACCCAAGGTTTGACAAAACGACAGATTGGTATCCAAAAGGTTTCAAAACAATAAACAAGTATCTTTCGTTAGTGAAAAGACTAGAATGCCATTTGAAAAATATTAGTTTATTTTTTTAATTATTTTAAGACCCCTTAAGTTTATTAATTCCATCAAATACCCTTAGAAAAAAAGTTTAAAAATTAACAAAAACACCCCCACCCACCCATACTTGCCAGATTCCGGTGGCCACCACCAGTGGTAGTCGGAATCTGTCACAACAGTCTACGCCACCACCATAAATGGCCATTAATTCACCGATCTGGCCTTTTCCGGCTAGATCTATAGTGGATCTGGCCGGAAAATGCCAGATCTAATGTGAAAAGGCCAGATCTGGCCGGAAAGTGACGGCTAAAGAAATGGCCGTCGTTGACTGTCAACGACGGTCAAATCTTGGCCATCATTGACAGACAACGATGGCCACATGCTGACGGCAAAAGATGGAGTGTTGCGATCGTCGCCAGTTAGATCTGACATTTTTCGGCCATATTTATGGTGGATCTGGCCGAAAAAGGCCAGATCAGTGAATTATCGGCCATTTTTTATGGTGGCGTAGACCGTTATGACAGATTCTGGCTACCACCGGCGGTGGTCGCGAGAATCTGGTAAGCATGGGTGGGTGGAGGTGTTTTTGTTAATTTTTAAACTTTTTTCTGGGGGTATTTGATGGAATTAATAAACTTAAGGGATCTAAAAGTAATTAAAAAATAGACTAATATTTCTCAAAGGACATTCTAGTTTTTTCACTAACGGAAGGTACCTGTTTGTCGCTTTGAAACCTTTTGGGTACCACTCTGTCGTTTCGCCCAATCTTGGGTAGGTGTAAGTCGTTTCCCCTTTAAAATAATTTATTATACGACTTGTAAACTCTTTTCGGCTTATATAAAGTGTTGAAATTTCAAGTATATTCTTATTATATTTTATAAATTTGAATTAATTTATTCTTATATATTAAAGCCGTTTTGTAAACTAATATTAGAAAATTCTTTTACATTTTTTTAATAAAAGAACTCACAAAGTTAAAAACTATAATTTTATAAGCTCTACTTCAATATGCTTTACTTCTATAAGCTCTATTCCAATAAACTATACCAAATGGATAGTAAATTTCATTAAAACTTTTTAAAACTTTTACGATAATTATTTTTTAAATTTAAATTTAAAAATTAGAATACGGATTTTGAGGACACAACCATAAGTTGTTTTATTAAATAGAAAATGTTATTATAAAATGAGAATAAAGAGTTTATTTTCTTTACTTTAAATGGATTTATTTTATAGTTTGATTTCCAATCGCGTAAAAAAATATTTTGAATTTTCAGATAAATTTCACAAGTTTAATAGTATAACTGTTATCACATAATTCAATAATTTTATTTTTCATAATATTTTGATTGGAGTGATGACATTAGCAACCCACTTGTTATTTTAAGAGACCCTGATTATTATTATTTTTTATCATTTAAGGCTTATTTTTTTCACCCCCTAAAAGATATGTAACAGTTTTTTTTGGAAACTATTAGAAAAGCCCCTGCCGTTAAATTAACTTTGAAAAGGGCATTTTGGGCTTTTCAAAACACATTGAATTAAAAAAAAAAAAAAAAAAATCCTATTTTTGTGTCCTCCCTTCCCTTTGTCCTCTCTCTCTCTCTCTCTCTCTCTCTCTCTCTCCTACCTTAACTTTCAAAAGGGCATTTTGGCCATAAAAGTTCCGTCGCCACACCCTGCGCTTTACGCACTGGCATTTAACCACATCTCTAGGTTGTTATAATGTAAATCTGAAAGTTCGTGTGGGTTGTCGAATGTGAAGAAAACAGAAGTTGAGCTTGTAGATTTGGTAGGATTCGAAGTTTTTTATGTGTTTCTGGGTTGTTTAGATGTGAAGCAAATCTGTATTTCCATTTTAATTTGTGTTGAGTAATGATTTGAGGATTTTTAAGTTGGGAGGTGAAGATATTAAAGATTATGTTGTTCTTGAAACTTTTTTTTCTTCCAGTAATTTGGTTCATTTTCATTTTGTGTCCTCTCTTTGGTTTTGGGTTTCTATCTTGCTTTGATTTGAGATTTGTGTTTGGTTTGCTTTGATGAGAGCTTCAATTGTGTGGGTTTATGAGAGCTTCAATGGTTGCCTAAATTGGCAGCGCTGGGATTTCATCGAAGAGGAGGAAGAATTCCAGATCGCAGGGGACTTTTTGCAGAGTTTCAAACCTGCGGGAATTGCAGGGGTTTGTTCGTTAGACTTTAGAGGTCGACCGGATGTTACGATAGATTAAAAACTGCTGGGGTTAAATGAAAAGGTATAATGGCAAAACATAATTAATTAATTTCTTGTAGTGCTGTGTGAAAAGAGAAAGCAAAGCATAAAAAGGAGAAATTATATATGTTTTGACAAAAGAAAATATTGCTCCATATATAAAAGAAAAGGGAAAAAAAAAAAAAAAAAAAGGATTCCATCATGAAAATAATACATAATAACAAGTGAATATATTTATAAAAAGTAAATGATATAAGCAAGCAAAGTTTAAGATACGTAATTCATTTATGGAAGAATTCCATCCTTTATTTAATCTCTAGGTTTGCTTTGTGTCATTTCATCAAAGTAAAGTTATTCTTTTCTTTTTCTTTTATAACTTTATACATAGATTAGAATCTCCAATAATATTTAGAACGCAGATTTAATATTACTTAGTTAAAAAAAAAAAAAAAAGAAAAAAAAAAAGAACTCAATACGTAAGAATTTTATGATAAAGATATGTGATTTGTAGTACTTAATAGGTAAATATATATATATATATATATAAAGAGTGGTGCCATATGCACAAATTATGTTATGCAAATTCTAGCATACAAATTGATTTGATAAAACTCTTTTATTGTCACATCATTCATCTATATTAATTAACATTTATTGAGTTGATTCTATATACAAATTCATCCATCTACTTTGTGTCACATTAATTTATATGGAAGAATTTGTATAATTAGCATTTATTGAGTTTATATGAAAACAAGGTGGAAACCAAAGAAGAATACTTTCATTTGAGTCTATAGAGATTTCAACTTGGTAAAAATTTGTGTATCAACTTGTTGTTAATGTTAAACTTTTTTAATAAATATATATACAGTATAGTTTGTGTTCTTTCATAAGGGCAATTCACATTTGCACCCTCTAAAACTTTGGAGACTGCCTCAATCATCACAAAGTCTCCTCTCCATTCTTTTGACAATTAAATTCAAAAAATGTCAAGTATAAAATTAAAATTGAAGTAATATATATATATAAACTGAAGAAATAAATTTGATATTTTGATCGCTGGGAATAATGGGCCACCAATCGCATTCTAGGCATAGTATATTCAAGACTCTTTTCAATATTTTAGTATAAGCATATTAATAAGTTAGTTATATATTTTCAAAAGAAATTGCAATTATACATACATACGTCTTTGAAGTCGAGTAAAAGACTGATTGTTCCATGAGGATAAGGTTCGTCTTGTGGCAAAAAGGTATAAACAACATAGGGACAATTGATTTTTTCCTCGATAGCAAAAACATTTTCAGGATCAAGAAAATTCTATCAAATCAAAAAGAATAATCACTAGTATTTTAAAATTGCTTCAGGGGGATACTTTTGGGATCTTTTCTTTTGACAGCAGAAAGAAACATATGCTGCTTGTCAAACTCAAATAAAGCTTATTCTTTCGATTCTTTCTTACATTTTGCTTTACTTCTTTTATACTTTACTTGTTTTCCACTCTTTGCATCATATTCTTGTATTTGGGAAGTGGGGAAATGCATTCATTAGTTCTTCTTCACCTATAACTTAGTCTTTTAAACTTCCACTTTGAAAGCTTCAACAATCTGCATTTTTATTCAAACAATAGAAGAAAAATTAATCAAGCACCATTCAAAGATTATCCCACAATTTTATGCTGATTTCTACAATGAAAGGAGAGTTTGAGAAAGGTAAGAGATATTATGTCCAATGTCAATTATGGTTTGTCAATATTATCATCTTTTAAAATATATTTTTCTAATTTTGTATCTTCAATAATTTTAGAATCAGCTGCAAAACTTAATCTATATCAGAGCCAATAAAGAATATAAGATCGTAATACCAAAGCCCCGGAATTGGTGAAGGCAGTGGAAGTGAAGCTAGAAGATCAGCTCTAGCCTCTACCGAAAAGAGAAATTAAGGCAAGTTAATTATACTATTACTATCTAATTATGATAATTTTCCCTTATTCTTATCACTTAGATAATCACCCTAATCATAGTTAATTTTACTATTATTATTCTCATCATAATTATCTAGAAGTGTTGTGTACAAAGTGATGCAAAAATGATAGGATTTTAACACTTTGTTTAATTGTTAAAATATTTTATTGTCTATAAGGATTCAAGTCTTTTATAGATTTGAAAATCTTAATAACAAATTTGAAATAGTAAAGGGAAGGTCTGCAGTGTGGATGTTTATATATTTGATTTTGCAGTAGTAAGAATCATAAAAATTCCTATCCACAAGAATCTTCTTTAAAGGAATATATAGATGAGTCAAAAATCTGAATGTTCAAAGGAAAATTGAAACTGGTGTTTTACATGATTGTAGTGGCTAAGAAATATAAGCGTATAATTTAATTTGTACATGTAACATTACTCTCATTCATTAATACTAGAATTATGATTTTCACTCAAAATGATAAGATACATTATTGATTTGAACTTTTTTTTTTTCTTAAGAATTAATTGACACAACTCAAGTCACAATAAATTCGAAATTTAATTAGAACAGGAAAGTGTGAATGATAAAAATGATTACAAATGAACCAAAAAATAAAAATAATCAAGACAAGTCACAAGATTTAATATAAGGAAAATATTTACCTGCAAAGATAGGAATGAATTTATTAAACCACTAAAAACTATAAAACTACTACTCTAATGAATAAGAACATAATAACACTTTTTTTGTTTTTTTTCACAAATGAAGGACATTTGAAGTATATGAGGTATCTTTTGCTAATTGCTTTGTTTTAACAATGTATTTAATTTGTTTCTTGTGAGGCTAAAGATGTAACATATTGTTTCCAACCAAGTACATATTGTTCACTTTGGGTCTAGCCTTTCATCATGGGTGCCCATTCCCCATTAAGGAACACTTGTTCCTCTATCTAGGCAAGCCGTTCCATATGGAACGACCCCATTCCTCAAGCCATTCCACACTCTGCCTAATATGAGCAAAGCTTGAGGCAAGCTGTTCCATATGGAATGACCTTGTTCACCAAGCTATTACACAGTCTATCCAATCTGAGCAAAATTCCAGGTAAACCATTCCATATGAAATGGTCTTGTTCTTCAAGACTGTTCATCTTGGAACGCTCATTCCACATTAAATAACGCTTGGTCCTCTATCCTCCAAGCTTAGCAGTTTACCCCTTTTTCCAGAGTATATTAATAATTGAAATGCCTAAAGCCATAAAATACGACTGAATTCTCAATACAAATTGATTTTGAAACTATTACTTTCAATAGAAATTGATTTTGAAAATATTACTTTTAAAACAAATTGAATTTGAAACTATTAACTTTCATTACAAATTGATATTGCATGTTAAACTTCCAAGCTGTAGGAACAAATAGAGAAGGAAAAAGTAGCCTAGTTCCTTACCCTCTTCCAAAAATATAAAAAATAAATAAATAATTAAAAAGTTGTTTAAGTTTCTTTATTTTTCTCCATTGTCAATTCTCCACAACAAATCAATGCAGCAACTCCATAAGTCTCCTAATATTTCCTTCATAACATTATAACAAACTCTCATATATATATATAAAATAAAAATCGATGGGAGTTAAAACCTTAAAATAAGATAAGAGCGAGTTACAGAATATTTGTAGTTAATTGTTTTTTCCTATTTTGAGTGTTTTTTTTCTTAATATCTGTAGTTATTTTCAACTAGGAAAGATCTTGTTAAGTCATGAATGAAAGTTAAAACCTTAAAATAAGATAAGAGTACAAATTCTCGTTATTATAATACACTCTTAAGAGAAAGCCTCTAGAGAGGGCAAATATGTGAAATCAGCGTTTAGTGGTTCTTCTCTTGGACCCTTTTAACCTTTATTGGTTAATATTGGTTGTTGTCACTATAGAACATACAACCCAATTGGATTGCTCACATAAATCTCTTATAATCTTCATTGTTCATGCTTTTTTATTATTTGTATGTATTGTTTGTTAAGCTACGGAGACTAGATTTTGGGTACTTTTTTCATTTTGGGATTGTTGTAGTTTATCCCATAATCAGTTATAGGTCAACTTTAAAAAAAAAAAAAAAAAAATTAACATATGAGGTGTTTGTCTATTAAATTTTTACTTTTTATTTTAAGAACTGAGATATACCCTATGCGAAAAAACTAAAGTAGATATTTTATAAATAAACTTTTTTTATTATTAATCATACTATTTTTTAATTTTTTTAAATAAAAAGTTGAAATCTAGCCGACGGATCTCCAGCTAGAATGTCACTAGTTATCTAGGCATTGGTGTCAAGTGTGATGTCAAGTACTGTAGTGTTTTGCTACAATAGGTCGGATGAACTTTGTAAACCCGTTGTGGCAAAACGCCGCAGTGGTTGACTATACTGTCGGCCAGATCCAACTTATTTGTTTTTAATATCTTTTTATTATTTTAATTAAATTTGTTAATTAAAAAATTAGAATTTAAATTTACTTTGGAGTATTTTGTTAATTAACTCCTCTAAAAACAACTTTTGAAAACTATAAGCTCTAAAATACTTCTTTCGAAGTCTTTCAATAAAATATATTATGCAACAATCTACTTCTCTTATAATCACTTTTGAAATCAAACACATTTAAAGTAATAAATTGTGGAACAACAGATTAGAAGAGAAGCTACGAGCAACCCCAGACTCTTCCTTAGTTTAAATCCACGTAAATTTTAAACGTGCAATGGTTATAAAAAGCTATAAAAAAATTTATTTCCTTGTTTCTTTAAAATCCGTTTGTCTTGTTAAAAAATGAGCTTCTATTCATGAAATTGGTGTAATTTTATGGCAGTAACGGAACGAGGAGGTTGAGGAATCCATGGCTGCAGAAATAACCATTCTGAATAGTCTGAAAGACAAGCTAGAACTGGAAGATATTAAGCAAATTATGGACCAAAAATCGTTCGACGAATGCCTCAAGAAACTTGGTGAAATAACAAAAATTCTCGAAGAGCAAGTTGATGGCTTTGGAGCCTTGAGTACTGATATTGTACAAGCTATTTACCTGGCAGAGGACGCCATTGACACCTTCCGCTTTGGAAAAGCGTTTCAGAAAAAGGGTGTGTTTCATTCTAAGAAGGACCAATTTGTGAAAGATATGGTAAATGCAGTGGATGATCTCCCAGGAAGGTTAAGTAATTTAGATCAGAAATCATTAAAGAGGTTCGCTAGCAATGTTCATAATCCTGATAAGAAAGCCGATAGTTTGGATGTGGATGGTAGAGCAAAGGAGTTGGCCGAATTTATCGTCAATCCTAATTCGCCTTTTCACATTTTTGTGGTTGAAGATTCTGCTGAAAAACCTACGTTGTCCAAGATTTATTACACAAAGGATGTCCAGAACAAATTTGCTTGTCGTGCTTGGGTTCCTTTATCTGATGATTTTGGAAAAGAAAAAATTCTCACTGAGGTGCTGACTCAGGTTACAGGGAAGAAAGGGGAGCAAAAATTCCTTTTCCCTCTTGAATCGTCACTGAAACAGGAGCTGCGCGAGAAGAGGTATTTGGTAATGTTGCTTGATGTACCGACTCCTGATATTTGGGAGATTATCAAGAATGGTTTTCCAAATTCATCAAATGGTAGCCGAATTATTTTCAGTTTTCAAGAAGCTGATGCAGCGCGGTACCCAGAAATAAGATTCTTTGGAAGAGAACTTTTAAGGCTCAAATGGGAAGATACTGAATTTGCATCAACTCAAAGCAAGAAGGGTGGGGACGATGATATTGATAACAAGACAATAACCGATTGGGAGCTCCACGCGCGTCTGGGTGGAGCTTTCAAATATTTGGACAAGGATGATGGCAATGATATTGTTGGGGTAAAGGATAAACTTCTTGAATTAGGTCAGTTAACTCTTAAAACGAATGAAAATCATTTTTTGATCTCGGTTGTGGGTTTAGCAGGCTCCGGCAAGACTACTCTAGTGAAAACATTTTTCGATAATTCATTTGTGAAGAAACAGTTTGAATGCTGTGCTTGGGTTGATCTTTATGCTTTCCAAGATTCTGAGATGAGAAATTTGTTGATTGAGATATTAAAGCAGGTTTCACAAGTTAAGGAAGAAGAGGAATCGACTGAAGTGGAAAAATTGGGAACTGAGCTTTCTCAAATATTAAATTGGAAGAGGTTCCTGATAGTGTTGGATAATGTCTATGCGCCCAATGTTTGGTATAATCTTGAAACGATCGTTTCAAAAAATACAAACACTGGTTCCAGGGTGATTCTGATTACCCGTGACGCTTATCTTGCTCGCTGCTTCGGTCTATCAGTTGCTCTTCTCAAGCTCGATCTGCTAAAAGAAGATGACGATTGGAAATTGTTCTTGAAGAAGGTGAAAAAGGATATAAGCAGTGAGCAAGACCAGAAAATGTTGGAGAAGATCAAGGAAATGGTGCGGAAGAAATGTTGTGGTTTGCCTCTTGCAATATGCGTGCTGGGTGGTGTGTTGTATGGTAAAAAGTTGAACAATATTTCTGAATGGCCACTAGAGATTGAGAAAATAATGTCAGGAGGAGAGGAAAAGGAAGACAAACAGCAGGAAATGAAGACGGACTCTATTTCAGAATATATATTATCTTCCTTGGGAAAATTGGATCCTTCACAAATTTGGGCTCTGGGCTACAAGGATCTGTCTCCTAATTTAAAAGCATGTCTCCATTATTCAAGTCTCTTTCCCAAATCATATGAGATTCCTGTAAGAAGGATTCTTCAGTTATGGGTCGCTGAAGGATTGGTGAAACAAAGTAGTGGTACAGATAAAGAACAAACGGCCCCTGAAGATGAGGTAAAAAAATATTTTGAAGAACTGGAGGCTAGGAGCATGATCGAAGTGGCGAAACGGAGATTGGATAGAACGGCTAAAACTTGTCGAATACCAATTACATTGCGTGACGCCTTCTGTCCTGATGCTGAAGAGAAGGGACTTTTCCACATCCGTAGAAAATCAGATTCTCCATCTACTTTAAAAAACTTTTATATCCGCCGGCTGGTCGAGCATTTTGACATCGAAATCAACCCTCCGGATGAAAAGATTGAATATCTACGGTCTTTAATATCTTTTAAAACCAGAAAGAGTGATATACCTGCACAAGAAGTAAGCGATTTTCTGAATAAGACGATATCAAAGAGTAGATCTGGGTTTGGATTGCTGAGAGTGCTTGATCTTGAAGGTGTATACAAACCAGTTCTTCCTGAACTTGGGAAGCTTCCTCTTCTAACTTATGTTGGTCTCAGATGGACATTTCTGGACGAAATTCCTGATTCAGTCGGTGAGCTTTCCTACCTGGAGACATTAGATGTGAAGCACACGAACATCACCACATTGCCAATGTCCATCTGGAAGGCAAAGAAGCTTCGGCATCTCTACATGAACGAAATTCATTTTGAATTTCCGAAAAAAATGTCGTCGGGAGATTCTTTACCTGACAAAGTTCAGACCTTATGGGGCCTTTTAATTGGAATTAAGAAGCCTCCAGAATGCTGGTTGAAGAGCTTGAAGAGTCTTAAGAAATTGGGATTGACATGCCATTCAAAATCAATCGGAGATATAACTGACTGGATCGGTAGGCTCACCGATCTTCGAACGCTGAGGTTGAGATCAGTAAATGATTATAGTGAACCTTCAAAGCTCAAGTTGGGTTCCATTGAGAAGCTCCGTCACCTCAAAGAATTGTATTTACTTGGAAAGTTTTCAAGTGATATTAAAGAAATCAAACTTGAAGAAATCGGACTTCCTCAATCTCTCGAGATCCTAACCTTGTCAGTGTCAAATCTAAAAGATGACCCAATGCCAGAATTAGGTAAGCTTAAGAACCTTAACATCCTGAGGCTTTTAGCTCATTCCTACAAGGGGAAGACTATGATTTGTAGAAAGGAAATTTTTCCTAAACTTCGAGTCTTGAAGATATGGGTGCTTAAGGAGCTGGAGGAGTGGACAATTGAGAAAGGAGCCATGCCTGTGCTAAGTGAATTAGAGATCAGATATTGTCCGAACCTGGAGAAGACCGAAGGCCTGGAGAACTTGAGCACATTGAAGGAGTTGAAGTTAACGAATATGAAAAAGGAATTTGCATCTAAAGTCAAAGAAATCATCAGCGAGGACATAATTAATGAACAGAATCTGGAAACACATCCTCCATGGGTGAGTTTTTACAGCTAATTTGCATTATCTTATTCCGAAGAAGCGTGAATTAACATAATATTATTGTTTTTTTTTCCTAATTTTCTCATTTGTGTCCTAGGATTGAAAAACTCTCGGAGGCAAGGGATCTAGAGTGGACGATGCGCCATCTACTGTAAGATCATATTGGTGTTGATATACTTTTAAAATTATGGAAAATTGTTTGCGATATTTTTATTTGAAGTTACATACATATAGTGATTTGCTGCTTGGATTTTATTTTTAACTTTATATACGGCTATTATGAATATTTGTATAATAATGAATGTCTACAGCGTATATCAACTTAAATTATATATTTCATCACCCATTGCAATTATATATAATGTGTTTACCTCTTAATATTGTAATACTCTGTTTTGTTTGTATGTTATAACACATTATACTGGGACACCTTGTACGTAGACTTGGCAAACGGCCGGGTTGGATAACCATGGATACAGGTCTAATGGGAAAAAAATGTGAACGGGTAAGGAAATACACCACCCATACCGGGTCATGCGGATACGGGTGGACCCACAGGTCACCCGTTTCTAAGTGTTTGTTACAAAGCAAACCAATAATGCATTTATACTGTTTGTTAAAATGTCAAGGTGAAAACTTTGAAGCGGGGGGCCAATTCGAGAACGGAGATTTCCTGGATTTTCAAAGTTTGTTTAACGGTTAACAACTAAAAGCTTTCCCCTCTTTTCTTCAACTTTCTTATCGAGAAAACATTTCCTGTTGATTTTTTCCCCAATAAATCAATCTCATTTTTATCCTCTCTCCAGACCATCAAACCTCTCAACACTATCAGATTTTCAAAGTTTCTCTTATTTTCCCGCATTTTCTAAGCAACCAAACAAGGTATACTAATATACTATACCAAAATAAACAAGCATCTGAAGCTCCTGAGAAGGGAAGAAGGCCTCTTGAGAAAGATTAAATCACATTCACATTTCACCATGCATCCTTGGCTGCCCTGCTACCAACCAAATTCAACGAGTCATGGTTCCAAATAGGTGAAAGACACTTTTATAAATTAAATTTCATCAGTTATAATGGGAATGAAGAATCGGCGAGATTGAGCGGGAATTGAAGTAATCTCTCAAGTTTGTAATTGCTTTTTCCTTTTAAAATTTTTTCTTTTATTTTGTGTGGGTACCATGGGTATCACTCAGCCCACCCGTAAAAAAAAGGGGGTGGGTTGGATACGGGTAATTTACGGGTCTTAACTATATTAACCCGTACCTCTAAAAATTACCCGGGTACGAGCGGATCCGTTGGTACAGATCCCTTTTTGCAAAGTCTACTTGTACGTATTTCATGTTAAATGTTTCAGTGTTGACGGCATGAAGGATTATTATCCACGGACTTTATACATGTACATTTTCTTATGATTTGGTTGTAGGATTTTAGACCAGTGCTTTGTTTTCAAACTTGGAGTTTATGATTTACTTTCTTTCTAAAGAAATGTCTTTTGTTTTAAGAAAAGTTTTTTTGTAAGAATTTTTAGAGACAATTTTTCAGCATTATACAAGACACATCAGTCACTCGACTCCGAAGAGAGTGCTTGGATCTTATGTAACGGGGAGGACCAAGACATGTCTTGTCATAATGGAAGTTCATGATTAAATAAATTTCACTACAATAGATATAATATTAAGAACCCGATTATAGGAATTAGATATGTATGGTATCTTACAATTATGACATCTTTTAAAATATGAATTATAATTACTCTATTATACAATTAGAATAGGAATTAGAATTCTTTTGAGAGTTAAAATATGAATTACAATTACTCTATCATGTAATTAGAATAGAAATTAGAGTTTTTTTTTTAGAGTCATTTGGAATCAAGTATAAAACGGTGCAATAGCTTAAATTTAGATTATACTTATACAATGAAGAATTTTGTTAATTAATCTCTCAGTATCTTGTTTTTGGAGGTCTTTGTTTTCATGTAAACAGATCATATCCTATTATATAACTAGCTAACCAGGCTATTACCCACTGGTGGATGCAATACTTTAATTGATAGCTGTTTGTGCGAAAAATTAATACACCTTTAAGAAGTCTACCTAAAAGAAATTCGCTCAAGCCAGTAGATACTTATTGACCCTTGAATCAGTCAAAGAAGATTAGATATCCTCACGGAGCCCAGACGGAAAAAAAAAAAAAAAAACTGAGGCGCCCAGTATAATTGTGAGCTTAGTCAACCCTAATTTGGGTATTTACATAGCCACAAGTACTCCCTAAACTTGAGAAGGCATTACACGGCTGTACGGCTGTATGCCATAAATTTGGTGGCGTTATTTGCTATTAACTTTAACAAATTGCTGACTCAATACTGTAAACGGACAATTATACCCCAGTATAAAGGGAAACGTATGTAATTTTAATTATAGAAAAAGCTTGAACTTTAATTCATGTTTTAAATAAAGGGTCAGTTTTTCCTTATAAATGCTGATACTAAAGTTCAGAGAAAAATGAAGATTGATGAGTTACTATTGAATCTGGAGTTGAATTCTTTGCCTAAGATTTTGCTTCAAAACCCTCCTTTAAGTTGAACATGGCTGAGGATTTGATCAAATTGTCCTTTGAGGAATTCAGACTGAGTTACTGTTAGAGGCTTTTTTTCTAATGAATTAACGTAGCTGCAGCCTTCAAGTGCAAGCAAAATGCCATGTTCCCTTAAAAGGCAATATCTACCTTCTTGAAATAGAACAAGGATTGGGATGCTATACGCAGTCTAAAATATTTTTACTTAAAATTGGATATAACTTAATTATAATGATACAGAAAGTAGAGTCAATTGAATTCGAAAGTAAAATATAACATATATTGTGTGCTCGATAACTAGATCTCTAAAATAATGGATTTTTTAAGGGATCTAAACATTATAGTGGGATTGTAATAAAAGCTATGATATTTTATCATGAAAGCTAGATAAAACTTTTTAATTTTTAATTTTTTGATGATTAAGAGTGTACAAAACAGTTTACACGTACCTCAATTAATCTTTTAAGATCCTAAAACTATCGGTCGAATAAGAGCTCCAGTGATTACCCCTATTAGAAATAATATTCACGGTATGCCTAAACATTTTATTCATATAACTCTCTTATATATTCCAAAATAATTATAATAAAGAATGTCCCAAACATATATAATGATCTAGCTAGGCCCAGATCGAGGCTTTATAAAAACAAGATATGAAAGTGTAAAAGCAAAAACCTAAAGATAAAAGGGAAGAGTTTTGGAATCGCTTGGAGAAATATAAAGATTATAAATACCAAAACCAGTATCAAAGTAAGGTTTCACTCACTTTCCCTATTACCGAAGCATTCTTTGGCTTCTTCTATATAGTATAATAAACACTAGAGACACATTTTTTAACAATTTCCCATGTTATTATTTTTTACCATTAAGTAGAAAATTTTAAGTTATAATTACTTTTTTTTTTACAGATTTTGTCCCTTGTCACTTGAATTCTTGTCTCCGTCTTAACCATACATGTACTAGTTTTATTAAATTGTCCCACAACGTCAACAAAATTCGGTGATGGGACTTTATCATATAATTAACTATTGTCGTTAAGAATATTAAATTTTGATGGCCTCTTATCGTTTCTCAACTCATATTTATCATAAGTATATTTCTCTATATAAATTGCATAAAAAATAATAATAATAATGAAACTGGCAGAAAGGAATGTCAAAAGGATGTATAATGATCTAGCTAGGCCCAGAGGCTTTAAAGAAAACAAGATATGAAAGTGTAAAGCAAAAGATAAATAAGAAACACCGGGGAATCAAAGCAAGGTTTGCACTCACTTTGCCCATTACCCAAGTATTCTTTGGCTTCTTCTATATAATATAAACAAACAGAAGCTATTGGCAGCATTTTCACAACATAATCACTTATTGGTTTTTGAGTCTAACTTTTCACCTAAAAAGCTTTATTAAGTGAGAGGATTATCCATTCTTATAAACTCATTAACTTGAGTGTGCCTAGTTGATATGGCTACAAGGATGCTGAGAAGGGATCCACCCTCCCAGTTACCATCTTTAGGCATGATGGATGCAACCTCCCAGCTACAATCTTTAAGCATGGTGGATGCAACTGTTTACGCGGTCTTAGAACAATTATCTAGTTCATCTTTAACAAAAAAGATAGAAGGAGCAGGCGTCAACACCGAAGTACAGCAGCTCAAAAACAATCTTCGAGACATGAAAGAAGTGGTGATTGATGCTGAGCAAAGACAAGTGAAGGAAGAAAATGTGAGGGTTTGGTTGCATGAGCTGAAAAACACACTGTATGATATGGAAGATGCGTTTGATGAGGTATGTTTTTCGTCTTGCGTTTTAATAGTATTTCCAAGTTTATTTTATATATTTGTCTTCTTTGCATATTAAATTCTGACGATGCAACGAGGTAGATAAAGAGCTTGTTTGTTATATTAATACCAAATGTTAGTTTATGCTTAATCAGTGTTGTATATATAGTTGTGTAAATAATGAACGGTCAATTATGTCAATATAGATTATGATAAGTGTCGTTCCAGGATTAATACTAAAATAGTTTTATTATTTCAACGTTTTATAATCGATTATTAATTTATGGCATTTATAATTTTTTGTTTTTTGTTTATATTTTATTTTAAATACTTTTTATAAATTATATAAATTTTGAATATTATGTTTCTTTTAATTGAGTATATACATTTTTTTTTTTTTCAGAAAAAGAGAGTGATTAGATAACTTTCCATAAACATGTCAAACGAGTTGTATAATGCCAGCCGGACCTATTTCTTTTAGGCCCACTTAGCCTATTGCACTAGGCCACCCCATTATGAACAGTGAATTATATTGGGCCACCCAAACACGATTTTAAATTTAAGGCGCAGATCAACCCGATAGACACGACACAAATGGACTATACCACGCCTAAGCCCAAACATGAACGGGCTAGGGGCTTTGAAGGCTAGGCACAAATACTTCTTTTTTTTTTTAACTGGAGTTATTGGCAGTTAGGCTTTGGCACCCCCACTATCGGACTGAAAAAGCCTCATTTTTAAAAACACCTCATTTCAAAGTTTGAAAACTAAATATTTTTTCTATAGCACCCACAAAATTCATAAATGCCCTTATCCAATATATATATATATATATATATATATATATATATATTTTGAATTTTAAAAGAGGGTTAACATTTCATTCCCTTCACTTATGCTATACACCTGCTACCACTAGCGGTGTGCGTGTTTGGGTACCCGTCCAAATTCAAAGGAATCGGAATTGAAACTAGAACCGCCCGATTCCTTCGATTTGGAACTAGACCCGAAACTTAAAACATAGATTCTGGTTCTAGTTCTAGGCACCAAGGTTAATTTAAATTACCCTACTTTTAAAAATTGACAAATGAATCCTTTAAAATTTACAAATACACCCCCAATATTTACAAACATTACGTTGTAGTCCCAGCTCCTACTTGGGTACCCGATCGATTCTAGTTTCCGGTTCCTATTGGGTAGAATCGAAACCAGAACCGAAACCAGCTGGTTCCCGATTTCTAGAATTAGAACCTACTTTGTGAGGGTCGGTTTTGAGTAAGAACCGGAAGCAAAATCGCCTAGTTCCTTGGATTTGGAATCTAAACCAAAACCTGAAACATAAGTTCCGGTTCCAGTTTTGGGTACCAAGGTCAATTTTAATTATCCCAACTTTTTAAAAGATGACAAATAAACCCTCTAAAAATTACAAATACACCCAACAGTTTACACAAATTATAATTTAGTCCTGATTCTGCACTGATCGATTCCTATGGTGGAACCAAAACCTTGTAACTAAACCATTCTGCTCATGATCGATTCCTATTCCCAGTTTTGGTTTCGGTTCCCGGTTTCTGCATGGTGGAACCAAAACCAGAACTAAAACCAGCCGGTTCATGATTTCTAGAACCAAAACCTACCTTGTGAGGGTCAATTTTGAGTAGGAATTGGAACTAGAAACTCGGGTACCCGTCGATTCCAATTCTGGCCGATTCTTTAGCACACCCCTAACAACCACGGTTATTCCTAAAACAAAATTCTAGATAATCAAATTGAAAGTTCTAAAAAATTAGAGCTAAAAATTCCTTACAAATATTCCCAAGAACATAATAGAGTTAAACAATACAAAAATTATATAGATTAAAGTAGCTACCAATACTTTGAAGAATTTAATAACAATATATTTATATGTGACCACAAACAATATCATATTTCAATTCCTATCTTTATTATTCATTCTCTCAAAAGAAATTAGGGTTTATGAAATAATAGTGGGGTGTCAAAAGTGCTTTTAAAGAATAAGAAATTAAAGTTAATTTTAATAATTTTTATATAGGGTTAAATTTGTCATTATAAATTTTAATAAAAAGTGGGGGCTTATTTAATCTATTAGTTGGTTGCTAATTGATCCTTTTTTTTTTTTTTTTTTTTTAATTAAGAGTTGTGTTGGGGAGAGAGTTATAGATTTAACTTGCTTTAGTGTATAGTTACCCATTTTAAGTGTAGCGGAATTATTACCAAGTTGGTTAAGATATTTCCAAATTAACCACATCAAACACAAGTGTGAAAAAATAAAAAAACACAACTATATGCATGGTTTAGCTAAATCCACTTTTAGCCTTCATCCTTGGGACCTTGTCTGAAGCAATCCACTAAGTTAAAAACACATTACAAGATATAGGTCAAAGTTGATCTAAGATATAGTAAAAATAACTCTTTGTTCAACTTTACACTTAATACCATACTTTGAATCCTTAATGTAATAACTCTTTGGACATTCTTCATGTCAAGAAAACACTTGAGAACAACTTGTGAACCACCAAGCTTCAAACACTGACGCCACGCTCCAGCATCAATAAAGGAACCATGTTCCAAGAGCTATCAAGTCTATGGTGAGGTTTTGGCACAAAATGAAAATGAACCTATGAACCTTAAGAGAAAGAATACTCTAAGAAATTTCAGAGTACAATAAAATAAAATATCAAAATGTTAGATTCATACACGCAAGAAAGTGTATTATATAATGTAGAGTTTCTTGCTCAACACTATAGTGTCATCTCAACCAACAAGGGGCTGACCCATGTTTATCCAAATAAGGAAAGTCTTACTTCTTTTGGTTTGGACCACAAAACAAATTGGAAAAAAAAACTTTAATCCCTAGGACCACTTAAGGATACTATGACACATGTAAAAATGTCATAAAATGTGAGAGACAAAGATAAAAAATATATTTTTCACTTTATCAGACATGCAATTCATGTTGGGTTACAAATGTCTGAAGCAAGAGTGTAAGCACAAACTGTTGTGCACACACACTCTAAACGAAACAATCCAAAACATAAGTTTGACAATCAGTGTGCACGCATAACTGATGTGCACACACACAAAACAAATGAAACAAGCCAAATCATAAGATGTTGACAACAAGTGTGCATATATAACTGTTGCACACACACAACTCATAAGTGTGACAAATATGAATATTCCATTAATTGTTATTCAAGCCTCACCATAACTCTTTCCCATTATTAATTTTTCAAAATTTCAAAATATATATTATATATGCAAATTACCAAAAAGTACTATTTATATCATAACCTTTAACAAGTTTTTCTAGTTTTTGATACTTTTAAAGATTCTATAATTCTAGTATCACAATCTATTTATTTAATTCAATTATACTGTTTTTCCTGTTTCTGGTTTATTTACTAAATTAGTTTTATGGATTTTAGAATTTAGAACTTTTAATAATCTGTTTCAAGACCTTTTACATCTGCTTTCATCTTCTTTGTCTGTAACTTTTGGCTTGAAGTAAACCACTTGAACTTGTTTTCTTATTTCATCAAATTATTAATAATTTAATGATAAATAATTTGATTTAGCACAACATTCAATTATTGTCTTGAAGAAATAAGAAGGAATAGGAAAGTAGAGAAATTAAGAAGGAATAGAAAAGGGCAATTTTGGAATAAACTAAAATTTTTATTTTCTCTAATTGATTTTGAGGCTTAGAAAGAGTTGGGTGGGAATTAAATAACACCACTCGTAATTTATAGATATAATCATAAAAGTAAATTTTAAAAGATTTACTTTTATGATATTCAATTTGAAATAGATATGTAATTCATTAGGTGAATGTTGCAATCTTTAACGAGAAAAATAAAATACACAAAAACTTCAGTTCAATCAAATAGGATGTGGTGCATCCTATTGCTAATGGAAAAAAAATTAATTAATAATTGATTCATAAATCTATAATTTTATAATATTAGCTAATTCATAAGTTACTAATTTTATATTATAAGTTCATTCATATAAATTAGTTATTATATTATATAAATTAATTTACATAAACTAGTTACTTTATTAGATAAATGAAATGATTGTTAGGAAAATTGATATAGACAGCATTTAAATGTCAGTTAGGACAATTGATAGTGCAAAAAACAATTTATCAAACACTTGATTTGTGGATGCTAACCAAGGATCCCAAGCTTAAAACAATAATCCAAGATTACAAACAGTTGGCAATATATAAGAGTTATAAATACAAGGAGAACACATAAATCAGCAAAATGATATCTGTGGTTTCGTCAAATGGCCTACATCTATAGTGATGATAATGGTTTCATTGCAACACTCCCACACTCCTCATAATAGCCAAGTATACAAGTTTTCATCTAATCTCAACGCTAGTAGATATTGCTACTCCTAGAGAATGACTTTGCCAATGTTGTTAGTGTATGTGAAGAGAAAGATATGGCCTTGAAGCTTTTTCTTATGAGTATAATTAGGGAAAAAAGGAATTTAAACATTAATTTGTATTAAAAGGTTTTTCTTATGAGTAGTTATGTAGTTGAGAGATTAATTTTGAGTAATTAATGGTGTTGGTGTCCATTTTCAATTATTTTTCCTCAAACTTTTCCCAGGTGTTACGTATACCCAATGAAAAAGTAGCTTCCTTGATAAAAGATTTAAACAGCAGGCTACGCAGTATTGCCACAGCGAAAAATATGTTTGGTTTTACTGTGAAGAGGAGTGTTGAGAAGCCTGAGCCATTCCAATGCATATCCTTGGTTGATGAGTCTGAGATGATTGGTCAAATTGAGCTTAAGCAAAAGCTAATAGGTATGTTGTGTGAGAGTCGTAGTGACAAACAAAAAGGTCCTCATATCATCTCACTTGTAGGGATGAGAGGAACTGGAAAGACATCTCTCGTTAAAGTTGTTTATGAAAATGATAAGATAGCAAGTACATTTGAGAAAAAAATATGGGTTTCTGCATCAAATATTTTTGATGAGCTCAAGATCGCCAAAGCAATTGTTGCAGCTTTAGAAGGTGCAACGCCTGCATTTGTAGATTTAGGGTCTCTTCTACAACATCTATGCAAACTCATTATTGGAAGAAGAATTCTTCTTGTCTTAGATGATGTGCAAATAGAAGATTACAACAGGTGGAAACCCCTTCATTATTGTCTAGAGAATTGTCATTCTGAAAGTAAGATTTTGATCACTACACAGAAGGAGTCAATTTCACGAATAATGAAGGCGGCTGACATTCTCACCGTTAAGGAATTATCTGATGAGGAATGTCAATCATTGTTTAGACGGTTTGCATTTTTTAATAAGTTGCCGAAACAATGTGAAGAGTTAGAACCCTTTGTTAAACAAGTTGTAGATAAATGCAAGGGCTTGCCTCTCGCCCTAAAAGTGATGGGGAGTTTCTTGTGCTCTAAAAGAACCACATTAGAGTGGCAAAGTATATTAAACAGTGAGATGTGGAAAGTTGATGAAGAGTTTGAGACTGGCATTCCTTTCTTCTTGTTGAGTTATATCAATTTACCTTCCATGGTAAAAAGATGTCTCTCATATTGTGCCATCTTTCCCCAAAATTACCTGATAAACAAAGATCAGTTAATTAAATTATGGATGGCACAAGGTTACCTTGGATCAGAAAACAATAAAGAGATGGAACTAATGGGTCAAGAATTTTTTGACTACTTAGTAACACGCTCTTTTTTTCAAGAGTTTGATATAGACGATGACGGTGGTATCATAAGTTGTAAGATGCATGGGATAGCGTACAATTTTCTCAAACTTATCACTAAGCATGAATGTTTGGCAATGGAAGTCAATGGTGACGAACAACCAAGCCCAAATCCCGATTATCAAGACAAAGTTCGTCAATCAATGTTGATGCTTAGTAAGGAAGCCTCATTTCCCAACTCTATACTTGGCTTTACAAAATTGCGCAGTCTCTTGGTTCAAGGTGAGGTAACAAACTCTTCATCAGTGCCACAGGAAGTCTTTGATAAACTGTTGCTATTAAGAGCATTAGATATTAGTGGAAAACTTTTGTATGAGGATTCAATTGTTAACATTCGATCAACGAAGATAGGAAAATTGATCCATTTGAGATATCTTAATTTTTCCTTGCTAAAGATATCAGAATTACCCGAGGATTTATGTGAGTTGTATGATTTACAGACCTTGGAGATCAGTCAATGCATCAATCTCAACAAATTACCTCAGGGGATGGAAAAGTTGATAAATCTAAGACATGTGGTAAATGATGAGACTTCATTGAATTACATGCCCAAAGGAATGGAAAGATTAACTTGTCTTCGTACATTAAAAGAATTTGTTGTTAGTGGTGGTGTCAATGCTAGCAATGCATGTAGCCTTAAATGCTTGGAGAATTTTGTCTATCTCCAAGGGTCTCTAAGTATAAGAAAGTTGGGAGATGTGACAGAAAAGGTTGATCCTGGGAAAGAAAAACCACTTAAGAACAAGAAAAACCTCCTTCATTTGTATCTAAATTTCGAGAAAGATACAGAAGAAGAGACGGCAAATAAGGATGAAAATGTTCTTGAAGTCTTACAGCCACCTTCAACTTTAGAGAGATTAGAGATTAGAGGCTACAAGGGCAAGACAATCTCACCCAAATGGGTAATGTCATTAAGGAAGCTGAGAATGTTAAATCTCCATGAATGCATGAACTTAGACCATTTGCCTTCGTTGGGAGAATTGTCATCCCTCGAGTCACTTTCTATAACAAGTATGCACGTGAAAAAAGTGGATAATGAATTTTTGGGAAGAGAGAGCGTCGTCAATTCGCCACATTCATTATTTATTGCCTTCCCTAAATTGAAGGCTCTAAGATTTGTCAACATGGAGAAATGGGAAGAATGGGAAGCGACAACTAATGCGATATGGGAAGAATTTTGTGATTCTACAATCATGCCTTGTCTTCGTTCTTTATCACTTGTACATTGTCCCAAATTGAAGGCATTACCAGATCACATTCTTCAGGTTGCAACGTTGAATGAATTGAATATCAGTTGGTGTCCTTTGTTGAAAGCGCGTTACGATAATCGCTACGGACAGGATTGGGACAAGATCTCTCTTATTCCTAAGATTATGATTAATTTTAAGTATGTGGAGAGAGGGAAGCAAATCGGTATTGCCTAAGGAGCCACAGGTGATTATTTCGATTCCTTTATTTCTATATTATTGTAGTTAATACTTAAGAAATTGTTTCAATCTTTTGTTATGTTTCATTATCATTCAGCTAATTTTCAAGTATATATACATGGCTATAATTTTGCTGGAGATAAAATAAGATCTTCCAAACTCATCATCCAATCTTTTTGACGAAATTTAAATGCATAGTCATATGATTTTCACACTGATATTACTTTCTATTTTCTAAAATGGGTGGATTTCAAAAATTCATATAGGTGGTGAACTATCTAATATTTGTTACAATATGTATGTCTACCTATTCTATAAACTAGTAAATTTTATTGAACCATATTTGCAGGAGTTAGAAGTAGAAGTTTCAAGATTATAATGCCCAAAATTATGGTCTTCAAGTATCATTATCACAACATGATTTTCTTGAGAAATTTACTTTTGTTGTTGATATCTTTAAAATGAAAGTGGATAATAATTTTGGTCAACGATAATTATTTTACATATTATATTCTTCCAGGTGTATGTGTTGAAGAAAATATATATTTCTTGTTGCAGTGGCTTTAAATAGTGGTTTGTGCATATGCTTGCGAAAAGAGTGATAGGAGAGGATTGTCTTCGAGAAAATTAAAGGTATGTATTTACAAGAAATGAAGACTACCATTGTATATAGATGTTTTTTTTTCTGAAGTACTAAATTTCAGATTCTCAAAATTTGGATTAATCCAAAAGTAGAGAACACTTTATAGGAAAAACTCATATTCACCTATATATATATATGTATGTCCACATATCATCGAGGATCATGATCTTACATATTACATTTTTCAGGTGTGTTGAAGAACATATTTTCTTGTTGCAAAGGCTTTAAATAGTATGATAAGATTGTCTTAAGATTTGAGATATGTATGTTAAAGAAATGAAATGAAGACGTCCATTGTATATAGATAATTTTTCTGAAGCAAAGTCCACCTTGATTTTAAAAACACTATAAGCCCGAGGAATGTCATACATTAAAAAAAATCACTATTAAATTCTCATAATATTGTCATATTTTACACCGTTTCTTCTTTAATTAATGATTAAATGGTGTTTAACTTTGACGATCATCTATTGACATTCTTAATTCACTATGATGGCATCTTAATTCCTGGTTACATAGGTTTGATAATTGAATCTTTAAAATGGCATGTAGCTAGTCAAGTTTAGTCCTGGCATTTAAATTCTGAACTGCATGAGGTTTGAATCTCATGGTACTTATTGATAAATTTTGATGGAATTCATGAACTCGAAAAATCGGTTTCTTAAAAATTGTGAATCACCAACTTAGCTTTGTATCATTTCAGGAGCAATACTTCTGCGTGTTTATGAATTAATTCCAAGTTCTACTATAAATGTTGTCCTATGAATAATGTGGTAAGTAATGTCTCTTCATATATAAGATTATAAATTAAATTTTCAATGTAACCCTGACTATAGCAGTGATAATTAATTTTAACTTTTCTTGATTGCAGCTCCTTACGATGTTTAATTTCATGAGTGAAGAGCAAAATTTTCTGCTTGTTGAAAAAGAGCATTCCTTAAGTTGTTGGTTATGGTTAACTTCTCACATCAATATCTCAGCGGTTCTTTGTTCAAAATACTTTTAATGCTTAATGATTTCTAGTTATCAATTGCGTGTTTCATTTACAAGCATTTGCTTTTGTTGTTTATTGGCTCAAATTTGTTTGTTTTAGTTTAGAGTTTTTATAGATAAAATGTAGAGAGACTTGACAGTGCTTATTGTCGAGACTTGAGAATACTCTCTAGGATTGGATTTATTGTAATGAAACAATATTATCACTCGTGGACGTAGACTATTTGGTCAAATACCGTATATCGATCGTTGTGATGTTTTTTGTGTTTGTTGTGGTGTTTATTTTTCTATATTGTTGATCATTTGTAATCTTTAGTGGTGGAGCTAGCATTCGCCCAGGGTGGGCCAATGCCATCCCTGAAAATGCCAAAAAAATTCATAAATTTTATAAACTTACTATTACACCCTAAATAGTCTATTTGTTTTATAAATTACTCAATCCAATATAATGTCCAAAAACAAAATAAATAAGGTAGTTAGATTATAAATAAATAAGGCCCATATTATATAAATTTATTTGAACACATTACTTGTAGAAAAATTGTAAAACATATATATATATAAACTTAATAAATTATGGTTTTAATGTTAGACAAATCTCTTATTATCTTGGTAATTCTATATTTCTAAAAGGTTTTTAACTTAGTTTACCTTTAGGAAATTATTATTTTTTATCGGTTTATTTTTTATATGTTAGAATTGTATGGGCAAAAAATTGTATTGGGCCTGATGAGGTCCAATAACGAAATAAGCATACTACAACCCAGTGCCTTAGCCCAATTTCGGCTGGGCCTATGCTTAAATTCAGCTTGTAAACTGATTACTTTATGAATTAGGCTATCCTATAAGTTAAGCTAGGTCGAGTTCCAACCCATTAGCCTACAACAATCCAAAATGGGAATCAGAATCCTATTTACTTTCCACTGCAATCAAGATCCATAATCTTACTTGAAGTGGTAAGCTTAATCTGATAAAGGCAAGTGAAAATATTTCTTTCTTGATTGAGACTCATCCATCTAATAGGACTCCAACCTCTTTGGTTCACTGTATAAGCGAAGGTCAAACCTCTCATTATGGATTAAAAAATAACCCATAGCTCTTAGCTCTCAAAGTTCTTGCTCCCAAGAATCTCTGTCTCTCTTGCCATAAAGTTTAGTTCCGACTAACTTTACCACCCTCCACCACAAAGCTGTGCTCTGGCCACTTTGTGTTAGTCTAGCCCTAGCTGCATTATTCCGATAAACCCTTCACGCTTTTAGCCCTCACTAAAGTACCTTCAACCTTGCTAACTTAAATGTCAGAGTGCCTATGCTAGACACCACACTAGTGTCACCTAAGCCTTCACATTCTTTTTCCCTGTTTGTGTAGGTCCACCAGATTGTTAGTGGCTTGCTTTTCACAAGATCTATCCTTTTCGAATTGTAGATTTTATCGTCTACAGTTTGGCACATACCATAGGGCCCTAACAATCTTTTGACTAAAAATGACCTACTCCTTTCATTCTTACTCCCTCCGTTCAGCCATCATGACTGGAAGTACTGAAACCCCTTAGCTTGATGTCTCAACTCAGGTTGCAACACTTACCACACTTGTGCAAGAGAGCAACGAAAAGTACCAAACACTAGAAGCTCAAAACGTCGCCATTCGTGCAGAGAACCAAGCCTTTTTTTATAAGGTAAATCAATTCTACTCCCTAGATTGGACATTGAGTCAGCAACATGCCTCCTCCTCTCGCCTCATTATTTATCGCTGAAAATTGTTCACCACCCCGGATCATGGAACCTTACTCCAACCACCACAATGAACCTAGTCGAGCCGACCCAAGCCAAGATCACTTAACCCATCACTCTCTCGGCTACCAAAACACTCACACAAATGACCCTATCCCAACAATACCAACTAAACATGCCTTTCACTCTCCCACAAACACAACCCTTGCATTCAGTAGCCGGTTCATCCCATAATTCACTCTCGTTCGACTTGGCCATACACATCAACACCAATGTGTTCCCCCACCTTTAAAACACAAGCCTTTACACCCCTATGGCAACCCTCCTTGAGCAAACGTTAGCCAAGCAGTTATCTAAGATGGAAGCCATGATCCAACGCATCCCTGACATGCCCACACCCCTCAAGAAAAGCCAACCCAAAGCTGTAGGGTTTTAATCAAATAAAGTGCAAAACAATAAACAAAAATTTTATTCGAAACCCATAATCTTGGATCATAGATTGATGTTAATAATTATTCAAATCAAACATATACATAAGATTAAACAAACGTTATAATCAAACCTTCGATTGGAGGCTCCTTCGGGTGTTGTAGAAAACACTACCACTTGAAGAGGAGAAACGCACGAATGGAAATTTGCACAAAAACAGTAATCCCCACACGATCAATTTGCTAGTTTGAGAGTGAAGGTTAAAAGAAGAAAAAGGGAAGAAAATTTTATAAGAAAATTTCTCTTTACAACTTTTAGCTTGGGAGGCAAAATTGGGCTTATGAGGAAATAAGGGTTAAGGCCTCTTTTTGTAGGCAAACCCTAACCCTAATGTCCCTTGTGATATACAAGAATACCCCCACTAATATCTATTATTTATAAATAAATAATTAGACTTTACTTAGTGCCCAAGAAAAAGTTAGTTTGGTATTTTATTATTATTGTTTAATTATACAATAACAATTCACTATTTAAAATGTATATACACCAATATATAAATTTAAATAATGATTATTTATTTAAAATATATATACACCAATATATATATATATATATATATATATATATATATATATATATATATATATATATATATATATTTATTTATTTATTTAAATAAACATGTAATGTTACAAATTAAATCCAATATCATATTGGACATAGGCGATAACCTTCTAGCAAATTTAATTGCACCGTAAGAATTACTAAACTACCCCATTGTCTTGAATCGACGAACTGCCCTCAATCCAAATCTTTTTTTAATTTATCTTTTAAGTGTGTGACCTATAGGCTCCTTATCATATCAGTAGTGGGTAATATCATAATTGACACTTAATCCATTGTCTATTATACACAAACTAAGATTGGCCTCTAGCCAGGCATCATGGCCGCCCAATAGATTTGGGTTCAGCGTATCAGCTACTTGTCAACGATACAATTACCGTGCAATCGAATCATTTCCTTAACTATTATCTCATCAAGGTTTGAAGTACAAAATTAATGTCAACTTCAAATATACTACAGTATTATGGTTGTTGTCATTTACCGAATTACTTAGCGAGATAAATTTTCTTGTACCCAAGAGTGATGAATCCTTTGTCGATCCACCATAGCCATGATATGCTTCTCAATGTAGCCAATCACTTTCGTACTATAAGTGCCCTAAATAGGACCACGTTAGGCCAGCGTCAAACTATGCTGATATTTACACATGACGCTCTAATTATCTCAATTCTAAGGATCATATGCACCAACATCCATTAGAGGATATATTCCATAGACATTGGGGTTAGCATCTATATGAAATCCTCTAGAGGGTTAGTTCAGTGAACTTGCCAATCGTAAGCACCTATGCATTGCACCAAGTTGTCACCAAACAACTTCAACATGTAAGATCAGTTACTATCTTTCGATAGGGTTGTTTAGTGCTATGACAGCCCTACTGTATTATTTGTGCCCTTAGCTAGAATAATACTGGGGCTATGGACGTTTCTAGAATGGCCATCAAATGTGCTCATAGGGATCTCACAATCAAGACTTATTACCGCTTGATTCCCCATCACGGTTCAACCATTCTAAGGACATATATTATAACATATACGAAATATGATTTACATAATATAGAGATGTCTTTTATTAATATCAACATGTTTTACAAGTAGTCAATTACTATAATTGGATTGGCTTTGAGGCACCTATCCTAACAATCTCTTACTTGCACTATAGCCAATCATTCATGTATTTAATACCGGATGATGCTAAGTGTTTATCATGCTTTTGCTGCGACAAAGCTTTCGTTAGTGGGTCTGCAACATTGTCCTTAGTAGGAAATTTGTAGATTTGTACATCGCCTTTCTGGATAATCTCCTGAATGAGATGGAAAAGTCTAAGTATGTGTTTAGATTGCTAATGAGACCTTGGTTCCTTGGCTTGAGTAATAGCACCAGTGTTGTCATAGTATAACTCTACTAGATCAACTATGCTTGGAACCACTTCAAGCTCAGTAAAGAACTTCTTGATCCAAACCGCCTTTTTGGCCGCATTAGACAAAGCAATATACTCAGCTTCCATTGTAGAATCCGCTATAGTGGCTTGCTTAGAGCTCTTCCAACTCATTACAGCACCTTGAGATAGAACATGTATCCTGATTACGATTTAAAATCATCTTCATCACTCTGGAAACTAGCATCACTATATCCTTTAACAGTGAGCTCTTTCTCCCCTCCATAAACCAAGAATACATCCTTAGTTCTCTTCAAGTACTTAAAGATGTTCTTGACTGTTGTCCAGTGTTGTTCACCTGGATCTGATTGATATTTACTACAAGTGCTCAAGGCACATGAGACATTAATCCTAGTACACAACATAACGTACATGATAGACTCAATAGCAGATGCATATGGGATCCTACTCATCTTATTTCTCTCTTCTTGAGTTTTATGACAAGTGTCCTTAGAGAGATATACACCATGTGACGTTGGAAGAAATCCCTTCTTGGATTCTTTTATGTTGAATCTCTTCAACACCTTATCAATACATGTATGTTGACTTAGGCCCGACAACCTATCTGATCTATCACGATAGATCTTTATATTGAGGATATATACTACTTCCCCCAAGTCTTTCATGGAGAAGCACTTGCATAACCAAATCTTTACCGTCTGCAAGTTTGGTACATCATTCCCAATAAGAAGTATGTTGTCGACATACAACACTAAGAATACAATTGCACTCCCACTGATCTTTTTGTATACAGCGGGTTCATCTTCATTTTTGATAAATCTGAATTCCTTAACGGCTTCATCAAAACGAATTTTCCAGCTTCTCAAACTTACTTGAGTCCATTAATGGATCTCTGCAACTTGCATATCTTATCCGCTTGTCCATCAAGAACAAAACTATTAGGGTGTGTCATGAAGACATCCTTTTCAAGGTTTCCATTCAGGAAAGTGGTTTTGACATCCATCTACCAAATTTCATAATAATGATATGCAATTATCGCAAGCATAATCCGAATGGACTTAAGCATTGCAACCAGTGAAAAGATTTCATCACAGTTTGTGCCATGCTTATATTTGAAACCTTTGGCAACCAGCCGTGCTTTATAAGTTTGCACGTTACCTTCCATGTAAGTCTTCCTTTTGAAGACCCATTTACACCCTATGGGTTTCACCCCTTTAGGAGGATCCACCAGAGTCCAAACTAGGTTCTAGTACATGGACTCCATTTTAGATTTCACAATGTCAACCATTTGATGGAATCTAGATCGATGTTACCTCATTGTAGGTTCTGGGTTCATTGTCTTCATATACCAATACATCACTACGCTAAGTCACGAGAAAACCATATCTCACGGGCTTGTGGTGTATTCTCCCAGATCTATGCAATTCCCTTGATACTTGAGGTGGTTCACTTGGTTCCATTATCTATGGACCTCCTCAAGATGCTCAACCACCTCAGGTAGCACATCTTTCCGTCCTTCATCTGTTGTATCTTGTGGAACCATAACTTCATTGAGTTCTACCTTTCACCCACTATCTCCTTTCAAGAGAAATTCCTTCTCTAGGAAAACCCTGACACGGGCAACAAATGCCTTTTGTTGTTTTGGGCGATAGAAGTAGTATCTTTTAGTTGCTTTAGGATACCCCATAAAGATACATTTATCAGACTTTGGAGCAAGCTTATTCAAAGTCAATTTCTTGACATAAATTTCACAACCCCAAACTCTTAAATAAGACAACATGGGTTTTCGTCCATTCCATAATTCATATGGTGTCTTATTAACAAATTTTGATGACACATGATTCAGTATGTGAGTCGTAGCTTTTAGGGTATAGCCCCAGAATGATGTGGGTAAACTCGTAAAGCTCATAATGGATCAAACCATATCAAGTAAGGCTCGATTTCTCCTTTCACATACACCATTATGCTGAGGTGTGTAAGGTGGAGTGAGCTGAGATACTATCCCACATCCTTTCAAGTACTCACCAAACTCTAAGCTTAAGTATTCTCCTCCTCGATCAGATATAAGAATCTTAATATTCTTGCCCAACTAGTTATGTACTTCGTTTCTAAATTTTTTGAACTTGTCAAAGCATTTAGACTTATGTCTCATTATATAGACATACCCATATCTACTGTAATCATCAGTAAATGATATGAAGTACGAGTACCTTCCTCTAGCCTACACTGTTAATGGTCCACATAAATCACTATGGATGATGCCTAACAATTCTATAACCCTTTCTCTGTTTCTAAAGAAAGGCGATTTTGTCATCTTGCCCAATAGGCATGACTCACATATCTCATAATGCTGAAAGTCAAATGGGTCCAAAACTTCATCCTTATGGAGTCTTGTAATGCAAGTTTAGTTCACATGACCAAGTTTGCAATGCCAAAGATAAGTTTGGTTTAGATTGCCGTGCTTGGCTTTCTTGTTTTCAAGATTAAGAATTTCCTTATTATTTAAATCAAGAACATAAAGACCATTATGTAATCTAGCAGTTCTGTAATGAATACCATTCAAACTAAAAGACATCGATCCATTAGCTATCTCAAAATGATATCCATAATTGTCCAAAGTGGATACAAAAATAATATTCTTCGAAACAGTAGGAACATAATAACAATCCTCAAGTTCTATGACAAGACCCAAAGGCAACGATAAATAATAAACCCATACGGCCAATGCAACAATTCTCGCTCCATTTCCAACAGGTAGGTCCATATTTCCTTGGTTGAGCACTCTACTCTGATGTAGTCCCTGCACATTAGTACAAATGTGAGAACCACATCCAATGTCAATGACCGAAGATGTACCAAGAGATAAATTTATCTCAATCATAAACATACATGAAGAAGAAGATGCATTATTCTTCTTACTTGCTAGAAAGGCCTTGCAATTTCCTCCAGTAGTCAGACTTACCACAATAAAAGAAAACTACCTTCCCATCCTGATGTCATACCCAAACTCAAGGGCATCCTAAGGTTTGGACTTGGGTTTGGGTTTGGGTTTAGTGTTAGCCTCCCCCTTACTTTTGCTCGCCCCTTTATCACTGTTATCGGCTACTATCACTACTAGACTAAACCTGTTAATGTCTTGCTCTATAGTCCTTAAACGAGCTTAGTGAGGGTCATCTCATTCATACTCATGTTATATATGAACTAAGAATAAGAATCAGGTAAGGACTTCAAGACTAAGTCGATTGCTAAGTCACTGTCTAAACTAGAACCCAAAGTCTTAAGCCTCTCATATACCCAATCATCTTAAGTACATGAAGACCAACTTTGGCCCATCTTGCTATTCCCGAGTGATGTCATCACCAGGCTCTTGAGACAGAGCTTGCTCGATGGTATATAATTTACATTCAAACTTCAAGTACAATGCAGATATCAATACTTGTGTGTAAAATTACTACCATCTAGCCTGTTTCCTTTTCAATGATTCATCGCAATGACAAGTTTATTGTTTGCTCATTTAATTGATTCTACAAGTGCAGGATAAACATGTTGATCTTTTAATTAAATAAATACCACTATTTTACTCAAGTTTTAATAGCCCTCATTATCAAACTCGGGAAAGCCCATTGGACTTCCCAGTCGGCCAAGATCCCATTAATTCCATTTCAAACCTTCGTTGTGGAAAACAAGCTAGAATGGGTTAATTAGGTAGGTCACACAAACTCAATTCATACCAACTAATGGCACCAACCATTAATCCTCAAATATAAATGTTAGAGTAGGTGCCCTAGAGCCAATCTTATTTTGTAAATTGACTCTTTGTAATCATGTTTTATTATCAATAAAGGCATCTATCTATATCATGTGATCTGATTAAATTCATATAAGAAAATCATATATGTCCTTGGGATGGTAGAACTGTGATGAAGGTATCGAGTGTTTGAAATCTTGATAGTGAGAATGGCTATTATAGAAACATTCATAGCCCTAATATTATCTTGACCTAGGGCACATATAATACAGTAAGGCTATCATAGTGTTAGACGATCCTGTTGAGAGGCAGTGATAGATCTCACTTGTCAATGTTGTTTGGTGACAACCTGGTGCAACACATAAGTGCTTGCTGTAGGCAAGTTCACTAGATCGGTCCACTGGAGGACTCCACATAGGTGGTTACCCCAGTGTCTGTGGAACAAATCCTCCAACAAATGGCAGTGCATGTGATCCTTAAACTTGAGATCACCAGAGCGCCTTGTGCACCGATTGGTATAGTTTGATACTAGTCCAACATAGCCTATTTAGGACTATCAGAACAATATTGGTTGGCTGCATTGAAAAGTGTATCAAGACTATGGTGGATCGACAGAGGATTCCCGGGTATGGGAGAAATTATCTCACTGAGTAATTTGATAGATGACAACGACATTAAATCTGTGACCACAATGGGATTGAGTTGTAGCTCAATCCAATCTATTCTAGTCATTGGTCCAATAACCGAATATCGAGATATCAAGGATATCCGAGGTTGACATTACTTCTATATCTTGGCCTTGATGAGATAATAGATGATAAAATGATTTGGATTGCAAGGTAACCATATCGTTGATAGGTAGCGGTTTCGCTAAATCTAAATATATCAAGTGGCCATGATACTTGGCTAGAGGCCAATCTTGCTCTATGTCTAGTGGGCCAATTGATTGATTGTTAATACCAATATGATTCACTGTCGATATGATAAGAAGCCTTCGGGTTGCACACATAGAAGACAGATTAAGAATAAAATTTATGAGAAGGGTATTTTCGTCTTTTAAGATGAAATAGCATCTTGGAAATCTCACAGTGTAATTAAATTTACTAAGGTTGTAGCCTAAATTTAATTTCATATGGAAATCTATGTCTAGTGGGATGATTGATTGATTGTTAATACCGACACGATTCACTGCCAATATGACGAGGAGCCTTCGGGTTGCACACATAGAAGACATATTAAGAATAAAATTTATGAGAAGGATATTTTCGTCTTTTAAGCTGAAAGAGCATTTTGGAAATCTCATAGTGTAATTAAATTTACTGAGGTTGTTGCATAAATTTAATTTTATATGAAAATTAAATTAGTGAGATTATACATATTTAAATATTTAGTTTATATATATATATATATATATATATATATATATATATATATATATATATATAAATTTATAAGATATTATCCAATATTAATATTTATTATTAATATTGATAATGTGAATTCAAATTTTGTTTTCAAATTTGAATTGAAATACCATGTTTGGTTGCAATGGTAATCTATTCTAATATACAATTGGAATAGATGGCTATTCCAATTTGGAATTGGGTTTTAGTGTGCACTATTTAAGTGCAACTAAAATTAAAATGAAATAATTCATTCAATTAGAAAAACCCTAGCCACCCCTCTCTCTCCCTTCCAAAAATGTGTAGCCTTTTGTGAGAGAAAGAATTTTTCTCCCAAAGAAAAATTCTGCAGATTTTTTGTTCTTGAAGTTGGTGATTTTACTAGCCATGCAGATTTTTTGTTCTTGAAGTTGGTGATTTTACTAGCCAATAAAATCAACCAACGACATTCGTTCTATTTTTGTGTAGATACTGTTTGTGCACTCCTACCTTGTAATGGAAGCGAATCTAATCCCTTGAAGGAGCCTCCAAATGCTGGTATGGTTTCTATTACATCTTGATAATTATTTTCAAGTGTCAAATAATGTACAACAATTATAAGGATCATGGGTTAGGTTTTGGATTTAAATTTTTTGAATTCTACTGCGTGAATAGATCCATAAACCTACAATAAATTGGGCCACAAGACTAATTACATAATTCAATGGCACCAACCATCGTCCTCAGTGTAATTCTCAGATCAAAAGAATTGGACGCTACATGCCCCCTCGTATACTTTACTAAGTATACTTCTTTATTATGCCTCTAGTGTACTTATCAACCTTCGTTGTGGTGAACAAGCAAAGCACACTTAGTTAGGTCAAACCTATCACCATTACAAAAAAAAACTCCAATGAACTTTTAACCTCCCACTGGTAGAAGCATACCCTTCATTGTGGCAAACAAGGTAACGACGAATAGTAGTTTGATTAAATTCATGGTGATGGAAGGCTTTAGGTTACTTTGTTTGACTTAATCTCTTTTATGAGGTTTTGTTGTTATGTCTCATCATACATTGTTGTTTTGACATGCTTTCCAAATGTAAAAACATACTAGCATGCATTCTACAACAATAATTATACGTGCTGGTATATGGCACATCTAAAACCGATCTCCCTGCGCCAAGGGTAATCAGTTGGTCAACCTAAGGATCCTGTTAAAACAAATCTTAGGGAAAGGCTTCACTTCTTCTTCTTTTCTTTCTTTACAAAAACAATACAACTACAAAAAGCTAGAAAATTTGATTTACATTTGAGGGGAATTAAATGAGAAAAAGAAATTACAAAGAGATTATCAGAAGAAGGTAGGACACACAGGTCCTATTTAATAAATAAAATTTTACAACCATTCATTCCCAAAATTAAAAAAATCCTATAGGTCTTAGCCTCATGTACTAAGACCATGCAATCTCAACCATCATGGCATTCCATATTATCAGTCAAAATATGACAAACTGATTTTTTATTGGTATTTGGTAAATTATGTTTACCACTTGCATTATGCCAAAATCTCAAATTGGCACCTAAACTTGCAAACTTTGCAGTTTAGTCCTTGCCTAGTTCAAACAAAACTGAACAGTTTGGAACAGCACAAATTTCTCCCTTTTGATGGCTTGGCAAAACTCCAACTCTATAATCCCCAAAAGACCCTTCTCTCGTAACAATCGATAACAACCGGCAACGGAGTAGTCCCTTTACCCTCCTATTCCCACACGAAAGTTCATAGGAAAAGCCTATCGAATGGGTTGTTGCTGGTAACAACCGAAAACCTCCCACCAGTCCAAAAACAGGCTACTTCCACAAGGCCATGCGCATTAACGCATGGCCACAATCTCTCGGGCGGCTGCGAACTTAGGCTCGGGACGGGCAGGCTAATGATAGGGTTGTGCATAAGCATGCATGGCCACTAGCAGGTCACACTCAAATGTGCACGACAAGAAGGCACATCGTGTGCAAACGCACGAGACAATAGGCTATGTCGCACACAAGAGTGAGCAAGAGGGGAGACAGTCATGCGTAAATATGCGCAAAATCTGGGCATTGTTACGCCCGAACGTGCACAACACCTGGCACTTGTCGTACACAACACCTGAGAAAGCCTTGCATGAATGCACGCGACATCTGGGACAAGGCTGTGCATAGTTATATGTGCCCATCCCCAGCCAAGCGACACGTAAGCTCATGACAAACAACCTTAGGCTGCGCACAACAATGCGAGGTCAAGTGCCTCAGGCCACGTACGACAACGCGCGGCCAAGGGCAACCAGGACTATATGCAATCGGGTGCAGCCAATAGGGTGCTATAGCCGACCATGCAACTCCAGACAGCAACCATGTGCAGCGGTGTGCTGCCTTGGATAGTGGCTACACGTGGTAACTTGCAACTCCACAAATCAACCATCAAAATTTTAGGGGTTTTCAAACACTAACTCACCCAATCAATTCCTCAACATTTAATTAATCAATTTCAACGAAAGCAATTGATTTTATGAAAAACCTAAAAACATACTTTTTCAATCAACAAATCAAAAGATGTTTTTTCATCACATCAAAGGAAACATACATTTTCCATAGATTATCAACATCAAATCCAAGGCTTTGATACCACTATAGAGTTTTAGTCGAATAAAGTGCGGAATAATAAACAAAAATTTTATTCAAAACCCATAATCTCGGATCATAGTTGATGTTAATAACCCATTCAAATCAAACATATACATAAGATTAAACAAACATTATAATCAAACCTTCCATTGGAGGCTCCTTCAGGTGTTTTAGAAAATGCTACCACTTTAAGAGGAGAAATGCACAAACGAAAATCGACACAAAGACAATAATCCCCACAGGATTAGTTTGATAGTTTTAGAGTGAAGGTTCAAAGAAGAAGAAGGGAAGAAAATTTTCTAAGAAAATTTCTCTCTACAACTTTTAGCTTGGGAGGCAAAAATGAGCTTGTCAAGAAATAAGGGTTAAAGCCCCTTTTTATAGGCAAACCCTAACCCTAATGTCCCTTGTGATATTACAAGAATACCCCCACTAATATCGATTATTTATAAATAAATAATTAGACATTACTTAGTGCCCAAGAAAAGTTGGTTTGATATTTTATTATTATTGTTCAATTATACAATAACAATTCACTGTTTAAAATGTATATATACCAATATATAAATTTAAATAATGATTACCTATTTAAAATATATATACACCAATATATATATATATATATATATTTAAATAAATATGTAATCTTAAAAATTAAATCCAATATCAAATTGGACATAGGCGACAACCTTCTAGCAAATTTAATTATGCCGTTAGAATTACCAAAATACCCCTTCATCGTGAAATGACAAAATTGCCCTTATTCCAAATCTTCTTTAATTTCTCTTTTAACTGCATGACCCATAGGCTCCTTATCATATCGACAATGGGTAATATTGCAATTGACACTCAATCAATTGTCTTATTACACACAGACTAAGATTGGTCTCTAGCCAGATATCATGGCCACCCGACAGATTTGGATTCAATGTATTAACTACCTTTCAATGGTATCGTTACTGTGCAATCGAATCCTTTCATCAACTATTATCTCATCAAGGTTTGAAGTACATAAATAACGTCAACTTCAAATATACTACCTTGATCTGTTCGTATTCAATAATTCAAACTAACGACTTGATAAAATCAAAATTGAGCACCAACTCAATTCTACTATAGCCACAGTTTTGCGGTAGTTGTCATTTACCGAATTACTCAGCGAGATAAATTTTCCTGTACCCAAGAGTGATGAATCATTTGTCGATCCACCATAGCCATGATGTACTTCTCAATGTAGCCAATCATACAGTGCCGATAACCTAAATAGAATCATGTTAGGCAAATGTCAAACTACACCGATATTTACACATGGCGCTCTGGTGATCTCAAGTCAAGGATCTTATGCACCACCATCCATTAGAGGATATATTCTATAGACAATAGGGTTAGCATCTGTATGGAATCCTTTGGATGGTCAATCTAGTGAACTTGCCAACCGTAAGCACCCATGCATTGCACTAAGTTGTCATCAAACAACTTTAACATGTAAGATTTGTTACTATATTTTAATAAGGTCATTCAATGATATGACAACCTTACGATATTATATGTTTCCTTAGTCAGAATAATAATGGGGCTATGGACGTTTCTAGAATGGCCACCAAATATGCTCATAAGGATCTCACAATCTAGACTTATTATCGGTTGATTCCCTTGTCACGGTTCAACCATTCTAAGGGCATATATTATAACATATATTAAATACAATTTACATAATATAGAGATGCCTTTTATTAATATTAACATGTTTTGCAAGTCGTCAATTACTACAATTGGATTGGCTCTAGGGCACCTACCCTAACAAAAGCTATGCTGACTCACCCTTGGTAGACGCCACAACCCTCGTAGAGATGCCTTGCAAGTTCACCTTCTCCATCATAAAACTCTATGATGGAACCACCGACTCAGATGACCACATAGCTTCTTACAAAGAAAGGATGTTCGCTGTTGCTATTCTTCATGATCTCCATGAAGCATGTATGTGTAAGAGTTTCGACTCCAACCTCATGGGACCAGCCTTTTAATGGTACACCAACCTACCCAACAACTCCATCAACTTATTCGCTCAGCTCATGGACACCTTCGTTGAGTAGTTCGCCAGTAGCAAGAGACTTGAGAAACTCTCTAGTGACCTTTATAGAGTTCATCAGCACCGCAAAAAAGCACTGTAGAGTTATGTGGGTTGCTTCAACAAGGAGAAGATCTTCATCCCATACTGCAACTAAGAGATGACAATTGATGCCTTTAGAAAATGACTCCTCCCTAATAGTGAGCTCTACAAAGAACTCATCAAGTTTAATTGCTCCACTATGAAAGATGTTCTGGCTTGAGCCTTAGTCAAAATAAGGTAGGAGAAAGATGAAGTGAACCAAGCTAGACACTTGGCATATGAAAATCGTCATTCAAAAAGAGCCGAAGCTCCATGATATTCGCCCGACAAAGCCATACCCCTAACTAAGAAAAGTACCTAGCTGAGACACCATCCAGCTTGGCATACCTAAGAGCATCCATCTCTGTCAATCGATACAAAATGCACGCGTATAATCTAAGTATTGAACTAGTTGAGGTAGTGGTCGTCATGAAAGTTATGGGGAACATCGTCAAATGGCTGGCGAAGTTAAAACACACCAGAGCCAAGTGAGACACAACCAAGTGGTGCAAGTACCATGAGAACCACGGTCTTGTCACTGCCGACAATATTGATCTTCAACTCAAAGTTATGGAGCTACTAAAGAAGGGTCATCTCTGAGACTTCTTAATTGATAAAGAGAATAGTACCCTTGCCAACAAGGACCGCCGAGTCACACCTCCTCCGAAAGAACCGACCTTGGAGAGAAGGTGCCATGAAATCTCAGGCAACTTGGAAGTAAGTAGAGTTAATTACTCCTTGGCTAAATGCCATGCCCGAGCCATGGTTAATCCTAAAGCTCGCTTATCCCAACCATCATCTGAAGTGCCAATCGATTTGACTATCGAGTTCATTGACAATGAAATAGTGACCCTTGTCAACCCCCACCATGATGCACTTGTCATCACCCTCCAAGTTGCCAACATCCTCATCAAGAGAATCCTTGTGGACCTATAGGCTCCTCGGCCAACATTTTATTCCTTGAAGCACTCAAGGTCATGGCGTATATTAATGAATCTAACATCACCCATCGGTTGACCCTTCTCGTTGGCTTCAGCTCGAAGCAAAAATATACTCTTGGGGAGATAGCTCTTCCGGTTTATGCGAGTGGGATCTATTAGGGTAGGTGCTCTAGAGCCAATCCAATTGTAGTAATTGACTACTTGTAAAAACATGTTGATATTAATAAAAAGCATCACTATATTATTTAAATCGTATTTTGTATATGTTATAATATATGCCCTTAGAATGGTAGAACCGTGATGAGAGAATTAAGCAGTAATAAGCTTTGATTGTGAGATCCCTATAGAACATTTGGTGGCCATTCTAGAAATGTCCATAGCCCTATTATTATTCCAACTAAGGGCACAAATAATACTGTAAGACTATCATAGCATTGAACGACATTATCGAAAGACAGTAACAAATCTTACATGTTAAAGTTGTTTGGTGACAATTTGGTGCAACGCATAGGTGCTTGCGATTGGCAAGTTCATTGGGCTGACCTTCTAGAGGATTCCATATAGATAGTAACCCCAATGTCTATGGAATATATCCTCTAATGGATGGTGATACATAAGATCCTTAGACTTGAGATCACCAGAGCGCCATGTGTAAATATTCATATAGTTTGACATTGGCCTAACGTGGTCCAATTTAGGTTTATTAGTATGGAAGTGATTGGCTACATTGAGAAGTACATCATGGGTATGGTGGATCAAGAAAGGATTCATCACTCTTGGGTACAAGAGAATATATGTCGCACAGTAATTCAGTAAATGACAACGATTGCAAAACTATAGCCACAATGGAATTGAGTTGGTGCTTATGTTCGATTTTATCAAGTCATTAGTTTGATTACCAAATACAAACATATCAAGGTAGTATATTTGAAGTTGACATTATTTATGTACTTCAAACCTTGATGAGATAATAGATGATGAAAGGATTTGATTGCATGATAACTATATCATTGACAGGTAGCTAATACGCTAAATCTAAATCTATCGGGTGGCCATGATGTCTAGCTAGAGGCCAATCTTGATCTATGTGTAATGAGACAATTAGGTGAGTGTTAATTGCGATATTACCTTCTACTGATATGACAAAGAGCCTATGGGTCACAATTTAAATAAGATAATGAATAAGGGCAATTTCGTCATTTCAAGATGAAGGGGTATTTTGGTAAATCTTATGGTGCAATTAAATTTGTTGGAAGGTTGTCACCTATGTCCAATTTTATATTGGATTTAATTTGTAAGATTACATATTTATTTAAATGTATATATTGATGAATTTATTTTTTAAATGAATAAATTATTATTATTATTATTATTATTATTATTATTATTATTATTATCATTATCATATATATGTGTGTGTGTATTTTAAATAGTGAATTATCATTGTATAATTAAAACAATAATACTAACATACCAAACCGACGTTTTCTTGGGCACTAAGTAAAGTCTAATTATTTATTTATAAATAATGTATATTAGTGGGGAACACTGAATATTCTAAGGGATATTAGGGTTAGGGTTTGGCTATAAAAAGAGGATCTAACCCTTATTTTCTCATTAGCTTACCTTGCCTCCCAAGCAAAAAGTTGTAGATAGAAAATTTCTCTTAGAAATTTTTCTTGCCTATTTCTTCTTTGAACCTCGATTATCAAACTAGCAAATTGATTTTGTGTGGATTACCGTTCGTTCACTTCTCCTCTTGAACTGGTAGCATTTTTCCACAATAAATCAAAGGTATGATTATATATATATATATATATATATATATATATATATATATATATATATATATATATATATATATATATATATATATATTTGTTTTGAATAAATTATTAACATCAATCTATGACTCAGGTTTATGGGTTTCGAATAAAATTTTTGTTTACTATTCCGCACTTTATTTGATTAAAACCCTACAAGATCAACCTCAAAACCACCTTCATGATAGTAGACTATTAGAGTAAAAGCCCTAGAGCCAATCTATTATTATAATATTGACTCTTTGTAATAATGTTTACAATCAATTAAAGGCTTTTTCTACATTATCTAATTCATATTTGTTGTGATCCTTAGACTTGAGATCACCAGAGCACCTTGTACACCAAGTGGTGTTAGCTCTATTCAGAACTATCAGAACGGTAGTGCTTGGCTACATCGAGAAGTGTATCAAGACTATGGTAGATTAACAGAGGATTCATCACTCCCAAGTACGGGAGAAATTATCTCGCTGAGCAATTCGAGAAATGGCAAGACACTAAATCTGTGACTATAGTGGGATTGAGTTGTAGCCATTCCAATATATTATAGTCGTTGGCCCAATAACCGAATACAAAGAGATCAAAGATATCTAAGGTTGACACTACTTTTGTACCTCAGCCTTGATGAGATAATGCATGATGAAAGGATTTAATTGCACGATAACCATATCGTTGATAGGTAAGCTATTTCGCTGAATCTGAATCTATTGGGTGGCCATGATGCCTTGCTAGAGGCCAATCTTAGTCTGTGTTTAGTGAGACGATTGATTGAGTGTCAATCACGATACTACCCACTATAAGTGTTTTAATCGAGACAACAACGTAGTGGAAAACAAAATTTTATCAATTAAACATTGTTAAGCCCTGAAATCCAAATATGAGTATGATGATATTCATATGCTATAAAATAAACAAGACCAATGAAAGAATCAGAACCATACCCACGTTTGGAGGCTTCACCTCTTTTTAAGGATTCGGATGAAAAACGCTCACAATCCAAGTGTGGGATCGAACCACCGGTATCCACATAAAGGCAAGGATCAACATAAGAGATTTACTAGATCTTGATGTGAAGACTAAAGAAGATGTGAGATTAGGGTTGAGAGAAAAACTCTCTCAATGAACCTTACACTCCACGGCCAACAGAGAAAGAATGAGTGAATTATTTGATTTTAAGGAAAAGTTCCCTTTATAGGGTTGCCCTAAAATCCCTTGAAGGTTTATTTACAAAAATACCCTTCCACTAAATATTTCTTTAGTGTCCATGATTCCAGAACAAAATCATATCCCAGGTATTTCCCCATTATTATTTTTATCTATTAATAACATTCTTTCAATATTTAAAACATATATACAATGATATATATATATATATATATATATATATATATATATATATATATATATATATATATATATATATATATATATATATATATAACACTAACGATTTATTTATTTACAGTATATGTATATGACAATATACATATTTAAATAAATAGCCAATCTTACATATTAAATCCAATATAGGATTGGATCTTGGCAACAAACTTTCCAGCAAATTTAATTGCTCTGTATAATTTACCAAAATATCCCTTCATCAATAAATGACGAAAATGCCCCTCACATATTCTCTTCTTTGTAATATCACGATCGACACCCAATCAATCATTTCATTACACACAGACCAAGATTGACCCCCTAGTAAGGTATCAGGGGCACCTGACATATTTGGATCCAGCATAAATAGTTAATTGTCAGCAGTATGGTTACCGTGCAATCAAATCTTTTCATCATCTATTATCTCATCACGGTTTGAAGCACATAACTAATGTCGGCTTCAAGTATAAACCACCTTGACCTATTTGTAGGAACCATGTTGTGGCAAGCGCGGAATAACAATAAAAATTTCTTGCCATGACACGGTCCCGTTACCCAAGATCACAATTCAGACTAAATTAATCAACATAAAACTAACCATACAAGGTTATGTGATTTTACCTCCGTTGGTGGCTCCTCCTCTGGATCCTTCAAACTAATTGCTATCAACCTGACATAGGATTAAGTCCGTCGGTATCCACATGAAGCACTACAAGAATTTAGGCTTCTCACAACAAAATAATTTGTCACTATAAATATCAAAATTGTGATTATTTCTTTAATGTGAGGAATTATATTGGTCACCAGGTTGGTCACATTAAGCTCGTACTCTTAAGTGTAAGGTGACGAAAAAGCATTTGGTCACTATAACCTAATTATTTATTGTGACAATAATAATTTGTCACTTTAAACTAGTTTATTGTGATAAATTATTTGTAACAATAGAAAACAATTTTTATCACTACAAGTAATATTTTGTCACAATTGATTTACATTTAAAGACCAAATGATAAGCTTTATGGTGAAAAAATCATATATTATGACAAAATTGATTTTGTCAAAATTGTGAATGGTGACTAAATTATTTGGTCATAATTTTAATAGTGACAGAAATTTATTTGTCATTGACTTTATTGTGACAACATTTATTTCGTCACATATTTGTTTATATGACAATATTATTTGTCAAAAATTATATAGTGACAAAAATAATTTTGTAAATAATTTAATAGCATGACAAATAATTTTTGATACAAATATTTTTACATGACAGATTTTTTATTGTCAAAATAATATAAGCGTGACAAATATTTTTTGACATCTCAATAATGATAAAAATATTCATGTCTGTGCTTTTAAAATGTGACGAATCTTTTTTGTGAAAAGAATATTCAAGTGAAAAAAAGAAATTATGGGGAAATTAAAATCGTGATAAATTATATTTATCAAATTTTGTTAATAGCGACAGAAATATTTTTGTCAAAAACATGAAAAGTGTAGTGACAAAAATTTAAGTCATTAAATTTTGAGACCTTATATGATTTTTTTGTTAATATTAAAAGTGACAAAAATATCTTGTCAACAATTTAAAAGAGTAACAAAAGTTATTTTATATCAATTTGATCTGACAATTTTATATATACATTTCACATTTAATAAATAAAATTATAAATAATGACCTTTTTTTTCTTCCCCATAATAGAACGTACAACTATTATCATTATCAAAACTATGAATTCATATATCACTTTTAACTTAAGATGAAATTATATCAAGGAAAAATTTATTAAAATATATAAAGTCAACAACATTTTACTTTTAATATGTTTAATACATAAAAGTTAAAGACAGTCTACTACAACTATTTTATTGATACAAATATGAAAGCATCCATGTGTTGATGGTCCCTTCTTGATCATTTTCTCATTCTGCAAAAAAAAAAAAAAAAAAAAAAAAAAAAATGTCATAGGAATATATATAGAGAGAGAAGGAGAAAAAAATAACAATAACCTCTATATAATATTACATTAATTACTAGAAAGGCTTTTAATTAAAACATAATTTTCTTTATTACATTTATTATATCAAAAAGTACATGAAAAAGAAAACTAAAAAATTATTTAGACCTATTAATTAAGTAATGATCTTACCTTTCGAACGACCAGGTGCCATGATTGTTTGTATAATGAAGAAAGATTGACAACAATGCTGAAATAGAAGAAAAAAAGATAAAAGATTAGTAAAAGAGGTAAATAGATTATTCATTCTTTAAATATATACGTAAATATCCCCAATCAGAGAGAAACGACATTGTTAATCAAAGAATAAAATAAAAGGGATTGAAGATGAGGTGAGAAAAGACGATAAAACAAAAAAAAAAAGCAATATTTGCATTAAGAGAAATGATAAAAGTAGAACAAAGAGGGACTTACAAAGAAGTTTCACTGAGAAGGATGTTGGGGCGTTCCTAGTAAAAGCAAAAAAGAGTAGTTGGTTCTCAAATTTATAGGTTCTATAAAGACAGAAGAGAGAGAGAGAAAAAGAAAAATGTGAGTTGAGAGTTTTGACAGAACAACGGTGAGATAAAAAAAACAAAAAAAGAAGATGAAGGGTTAGTAAAGAGGTAATTAGGAAATATATTTAAAATGGGAAATATGTTCAAGAATAGAATTCAAATTTTAATTGTATATATATAATTGACTTAAGAAAGATATTTAAAATAGGAAGGATAGTTAAATATTGTTTAGAATTTTAATTGTATATATACAATTAAATTAAAATGGAAAAGATGTTTAAAACAGGAAAAATATTTAAAAATAGTTTAAAGCTTTAATAGTTTAATTTTTATATATTCAAGAGGGAATTAAAAAAAATTATTGCCGCCTCTTTATAAATTGCCTCCAAAATTTTTACTAAATGTTAGAGAAATGGAAAATTCAACTTGCAATTGTATATATCAATATCTAAGAAATCCCCGCTTTTAATATATAGATTTAGAAAATCAAATCAAATCACATGCATTGATTTTGTTTATTTTTTCTTACTTTGACTTCAAGTTGCGGAAAGGAAGTACACAAAGAGTTACTTAAAATAAATGATGGTCAAAAAGCTTGCTACCAGAAAATTTACACGTGTGAGAGTTAATTCTCGCTTTATCCATGGATTAAGTAATATTCCACCAATGACAGACCGCCACGTGTTCAAAGTTAGCTTAATTATTGTGTTTATATTAATTATAATTGATGGTGTAATTATAAAAGTGGCTGCAGCCAAATCAGTTTAGTGCCTTAAATATTAAGATATTATTTAAAACATCGAATTTTCAAAAGTGCTTTTGTTTGATTAATAAGCCAAACACTATTAGAAAAATCGGTTTGAGAATATGGAAATAAATAATAAGCCAAACACACCCTAAAGTTTTAAATTTAAAAATTTGTGTGATCACTAATTTACAACCAACTTTATTATTATTTGGTATATAAGTAGTAACATTAAAAGAGATAAATAATATACAAACCGATCATCCTACCTCAGGACAAATCCTTAGACAGGAACAAAAACACAAGGCTAATAGATTGAGAACCTAATCTCTTCTTATTTTTTCCATCTTAAGCATACAAATGATTGAAGATAAGAGTAAATGAGTAAGTAAAGGAACACAAAGACAAGAATATTTTATTACAGGACATGCCTTGAAAAAAAACAAGCGCTGTACACAACGTCATCTCTACTTGGGACAAGTCTTAGGTTAGGGTACGCATGTTTATAATTACTTTAATTCATACTTAACCTAGCAACTTAATCCTCCATTGTGATATTAATTAATTAATTATTATTAATTAATAGTACTTATAGAACACTGCAAAATTCTCTTATCCAACTAGGTAATTCTTTACAATTTGAAAGTAAAGAAAAAAATTAAGGCAAGAGGGTACTTTTTTCTCAGTTTATTATTGCCAAATCGATGTGCATATGGACATTGTGTTGAACATAGTGAATATCTACATTAATATTAATATTAATTATTCCATTAATCACATTAATAAATAATTAAAATGGACAGTTAATAATTTGGAATTTCCCATAATTCTTGGCAGATCGAGATGGAACAAGATACCCTTATGTGTCATCTAATAATTTAATTAATCTAATTAATCAATAAAAGAAATAACTTACAGAATGAGAATTTCTTGTTTATTTAATTAATTAATCCTGTAACAAGGACATTTAAACTCATTCTTCTACGATTTTGGTTTCTTTGTGGCTTTAGCTTATCCATTAATTATAATTATTCGTGCATTATTACTATAGTAAAAGACAAATGTATCTATACAAAGATCAAATTAATTATCATATTATTAATATTATTAAATATAACATGGAGGAATATATGTTATGTCTCTCGTGATTAAATCTAATTAGTTGTCGAATTTTGTCCTGTGGGAAAGAGCCTCCTATCCGCGATAGTTTCTATGTCATGGAGGAATATATGTATATTCTCTTTTCACGTTTTCATTATAGATTTTTTTTTCCACTTAATTTATATGTGCTTATTGTATTAGATTGATTTAACAACATATACTTATCAATTAAGTTTTTTTTAGGTTTTTATATCTGTTTAATTACTCAATTACTTGTGCTTATAAAAAAAAAAAAAAAAATTGTCTATCTTTAATATATAAAATATATATTATTATTTGACATAACTATAAATATTATAATTGATTATTTTTGTTATAATGTCAAGCTAATATATATTCATCATTTACATGTATATATATTATCACTCGCCCCATAAAATTAGAAGTTTAAATCAATTATTCAATTGAAGTCCTAATTGCAATAAATTAGAAATAACACATTAAATAAAGTAGAGTATTAACTAAACCACATATCAAACACTCACCTCAAGGGTAGCTTGAATTACATAATTTACCTCAATATTCTAATTTCATATGATCTTATACTATATATATTTTAGTACATGACAACCTAAAAGAATGAAAGTGTTCCAAAGAGGACGAGACAACCGTCTGTATGGTCAAATACTGGTTGTGGGGTTTTTTCTGATATTAATTAATTTAGTCAAGTTTTATTAGTCTAGAGTTATTATTATAAGTTGGAGTAGTATTAGGATTAAGTATTGCTAGCTATGGTTAGGAATATTACTCATTATATTATACTATTGCAATCATTTTAGGATTATGGATTGGGATAAGATGTAAGTCTATATTAGAAACCTAAACCATTGATTATCGTTGTATTTTTATTGGATTATGATATATTTTAATATGGTAAAGTGGGTTTTTTCTTTCTTTTTCCAAATTAACAGTAAGAGATCATTGTTGAGCTGCTAAATATTAATGAAACGGATTAAAAAAAAATTAAAAAAAGACCGAAGGTTTAAAAACCATTTTTTTGTTAAAATGAGGACAATAAGATTCGAACTTGTGTGCTCCCAAGTCTTCCCCTTAACCACCCGGGCATACCTGCTTATTTGTTTCATTTCCTTATTAATTCTATATATTTAGTTTCTTTATATCTATCTAGAAAGACAAACTCAGCTAAAGTGTGAGAGAAACGACAGCGTTTTACAATTTGTTTGTCCCCTCTCCCTGCTTATTTTCTTTCTTGCCTTTCATCTGCCACCTTGCTCCCAATTCATTGTTTCTTCACAATGGCGAATCTTTATTTTTCTTCTTTCATATTTGGTTTTCCCAATTCAAATTTCCAAAGAAAAGAAGAGACCGAGCGACTCACTTCACCCAAATCAATTTTTTCCCTTTTTCGCCCAAATCAATTTTTCCCCTTTTTCCCTTTTTCGCCCAAACTCTAACCCGAACATTAGCTACAAAAAATTTACGACAATCAAAGGAGAGTTCATAACGAAATCAAGAAAAGAAGCAAAGGAGTAAAAGAAGAGCAAGAAGCAAGAAGCTGACCTTGAAGAAAACCAAAAAAGCAGCTCCAGATCTTGAATTTTGGGTTCTTTGGGCTAGAAACCAGTAAGTTCTTTATCTTATTATTCTTGCTAATCTAGGTTGTTTGATTGTTAATTTATGTGATCCTGGATTATAATACAATTTATGATCACCGTATCTTATTATTATTTTTTTTATTGAGATTATTTGAATGGATAGAAGTTGGATGAAACTCAATCAAAGATTTAGCCCCACATACATTCGAGGGGTACAAAATTTCTTGGATGCTGCAACATATCACGCTGACTCTGCTAGTAGAATTCGATGTCCACGCAAAAGCGTAATAATTGTATCGGAAAACTTTAGCGAAGTCAAAAAGTGATTTATTTCGATATGGAATTCTTGAGGATTATACTTGTTGGATACACCATGGCGAATCTTTTCAATTGCCTGATGATAATCAATGTGGTGATTCATATAATGGTGGAAATTTTGGAAATGGAGTTCAAGATCAAGAGAATGATGTTTCAAGAATGTTAAATGATATATATAAAGCTTGCATGGAAACTAATGTAGAGGAGACCTCCAGCAATCAGGGATAGACTTGTGTGTAAAGGAGACGAAGAGAAATTTGCTAGATTGTTGAATGATGCTGGACAAGAACTTTACCCTGGTTGTAAGAAGTACTCAAGATTATCTTTTATAGTTAAGATGTTGTATATTAAGGTAACAACGAAGTGCAGTAACAAGTCTTTTAATCAAAATTTAGAGTTGTTTAAGGATGCTCTTCCAGAAGGTGAATCACTCCCGAACTCCTATTATGAGGTGAAAAAATTGATGCGAGATCTTGGCCTTGGCTATGTTAATATAGATGCATGTGTGAATGACTGCATCCTATTATGGGAAGAATATGAATATCTTGATCAATGTCCCACTTGTAGAGCTCCTAGATGGAAGTATGGTTTGGGGAAACGCAAGAAGATTGCTAAAAAGATTGTTAGATATTTTCCATTAAAACCTAGACTTCAAAGATTATACATGTCCAAAGAAATTGCTGAAGACATGAGGTGGCATAAAGAAAGTGTTAGTTGGCTGATATTGCAGAAAATGCGGGTATGTGAGATGGCGAAAATGAGGGTGTGCATGTGCCGGGGAGGACGAAAATGGCTCAGAAAATAATGCTGAAGCTGAATGAAGTAGAAACACTATAGAAACTGAATGCAGTAGCAGACCCAAAAAAAAAAAAAAGAAAAAAGAATGGAATTCAAGTTGTGTTTAAGAGGGAATATTAGATGAAGTGGAGAAACGTTGTCCTAAATGTTTGAAAAGAAGTTCTGTTCGAGGGGGAATATTAGATAAAGTGTAGAGGAATTGTCCTGTATTTTTATGGAATGAGGTGAATTTGTAATAGTGTAAAGAAAGGGGGTTTACTGAATAGTCCAAAGAAAAATCAAACGCAGCGTTTTGTTTAATTCTGTATGTTCAAAACGCTGTGTTTCTTCATTGTTTTTTCACCAATTATAAAAGAGTTGGTCTTCGTCTTTTTCAAGAGAGAAATACAGTCACACATTTTCAATAGTTTTTTTTCAGTTTTTCGTTCGGTTATAGATTTATCAACAACGTCTTTCATACCCGATCCTATGTGTTAATGAATTTTTTTTTAGTGACATATATGCTAAAATTATTAATGATTTTTTTTAAATGACATATTATTGCTAAAAACTTGAGAGGAATGAGAAATTGTTGTACACATATTAATTATGTTTTTTTACAAAATTTTTGTCACAAAATAACACATTTAATTTGGCTCAAATATTTTGTCATTAATACCTTGATTTTAACATATATATATTTTAATGATAAATAATTCTTTTGTGACAAATTAGTTTGTAATTATAGCATGTATTACTAAATATAATGACTAAAGTTTTTGATGACAAATATGGTTTGCCACGATAAACAATTTATCTCGTCGCTTAAATTTTGACTCAAACATTTTGTTATTAATACCTCCATTTCAACATATATTATGACAAATTATTTTTGTAACAATAAATAAATTTTTTGTGACAAAATAATTTGTAGTTATAGCATGTATAACTAAATATAGTGACTAAAATATTTTATGACAAAATATGTTTATCACAATAAACAATTTACCTAGGTGCCAAAATTTGGCGCCAAAAATTTGTGACGAAATATTATGATAAAATTGTTTTTCTTCAATATATTTCTTTTGAATTTCTTTATTGTGATAAAATATTATGACAATATTTGTTTTAGTCACTATATATTCCTTTTGTCATACTTAATGTGATGTTTTTTTATTTTGTCATAATACATATATTACTTGTGACGAAATAGCTTTTGACAAAATTAATTTTGTCACAATATAATATATAATATAAATTTAAATAATGATTACCTATTTAAAATATATATACACCAATATATATATATATATATTTAAATAAATATGTAATCTTAAAAATTAAATCCAATATCAAATTGGACATAGGCGACAACCTTCTAGCAAATTTAATTGTGCCGTTAGAATTACCAAAATACCCCTTCATCGTGAAATGACAAAATTGCCCTTATTCCAAATCTTCTTTAATTTCTCTTTTAACTGCATGACCCATAGGCTCCTTATCATATCGACAATGGGTAATATTGCAATTGACACTCAATCAATTGTCTTATTACACACAGACTAAGATTGGTCTCTAGCCAGATATCATGGCCACCCGACAGATTTGGATTCAATGTATTAACTACCTTTCAATGGTATCGTTACTGTGCAATCGAATCCTTTCATCAACTATTATCTCATCAAGGTTTGAAGTACATAAATAACGTCAACTTCAAATATACTACCTTGATCTGTTCGTATTCAATAATTCAAACTAACGACTTGATAAATTCAAAATTGAGCACCAACTCAATTCTACTATAGCCACAGTTTTGCGGTAGTTGTCATTTACCGAATTACTCAGCGAGATAAATTTTCCTGTACCCAAGAGTGATGAATCATTTGTCGATCCACCATAGCCATGATGTACTTCTCAATGTAGCCAATCACTTCTGTACTGATAACCTAAATAGAATCATGTTAGGCAAATGTCAAACTACACCGATATTTACACATGGCGCTCTGGTGATCTCAAGTCAAGGATCTTATGCACCACCATCCATTAGAGGATATATTCTATAGACAATAGGGTTAGCATCTGTATGGAATCCTTTGGATGGTCAATCTAGTGAACTTGCCAACCGTAAGCACCCATGCATTGCACTAAGTTGTCATCAAACAACTTTAACATGTAAGATTTGTTACTATATTTTAATAAGGTCATTCAATGATATGACAACCTTACGATATTATATGTTTCCTTAGTCAGAATAATAATGGGGCTATGGACGTTTCTAGAATGGCCACCAAATATGCTCATAAGGATCTCACAATCTAGACTTATTATCGGTTGATTCCCTTGTCACGGTTCAACCATTCTAAGGGCATATATTATAACATATATTAAATACAATTTACATAATATAGAGATGCCTTTTATTAATATTAACATGTTTTGCAAGTCGTCAATTACTACAATTGGATTGGCTCTAGGGCACCTACCCTAACAAAAGCTATGCTGACTCACCCTTGGTAGACGCCACAACCCTCGTAGAGATGCCTTGCAAGTTCACCTTCTCCATCATAAAACTCTATGATGGAACCACCGACTCAGATGACCACATAGCTTCTTACAAAGAAAGGATGTTCGCTGTTGCTATTCTTCATGATCTCCATGAAGCATGTATGTGTAAGAGTTTCGACTCCAACCTCATGGGACCAGCCTTTTAATGGTACACCAACCTACCCAACAACTCCATCAACTTATTCGCTCAGCTCATGGACACCTTCGTTGAGTAGTTCGCCAGTAGCAAGAGACTTGAGAAACTCTCTAGTGACCTTTATAGAGTTCATCAGCACCGCAAAAAAGCACTGTAGAGTTATGTGGGTTGCTTCAACAAGGAGAAGATCTTCATCCCATACTGCAACTAAGAGATGACAATTGATGCCTTTAGAAAATGACTCCTCCCTAATAGTGAGCTCTACAAAGAACTCATCAAGTTTAATTGCTCCACTATGAAAGATGTTCTGGCTTGAGCCTTAGTCAAAATAAGGTAGGAGAAAGATGAAGTGAACCAAGCTAGACACTTGGCATATGAAAATCGTCATTCAAAAAGAGCCGAACAGCTCCATGATATTCGCCCGACAAAGCCATACCCCTAACTAAGAAAAGTACCTAACTGAGACACCATCCAGCTTGGCATACCTAAGAGCATCCATCTCTGTCAATCGATACAAAATGCACGCGTATAATCTAAGTATTGAACTAGTTGAGGTAGTGGTCGTCATGAAAGTTATGGGGAACATCGTCAAATGGCTGGCGAAGTTAAAACACACCAGAGCCAAGTGAGACACAACCAAGTGGTGCAAGTACCATGAGAACCACGGTCTTGTCACTGCCGACAATATTGATCTTCAACTCAAAGTTATGGAGCTACTAAAGAAGGGTCATCTCTGAGACTTCTTAATTGATAAAGAGAATAGTACCCTTGCCAACAAGGACCGCCGAGTCACACCTCCTCCGAAAGAACCGACCTTGGAGAGAAGGTGCCATGAAATCTCAGGCAACTTGGAAGTAAGTAGAGTTAATTACTCCTTGGCTAAATGCCATGCCCGAGCCATGGTTAATCCTAAAGCTCGCTTATCCCAACCATCATCTGAAGTGCCAATCGATTTGACTATCGAGTTCATTGACAATGAAATAGTGACCCTTGTCAACCCCCACCATGATGCACTTGTCATCACCCTCCAAGTTGCCAACATCCTCATCAAGAGAATCCTTGTGGACCTATAGGCTCCTCGGCCAACATTTTATTCCTTGAAGCACTCAAGGTCATGGCGTATATTAATGAATCTAACATCACCCATCGGTTGACCCTTCTCGTTGGCTTCAGCTCGAAGCAAAAATATACTCTTGGGGAGATAGCTCTTCCGGTTTATGCGAGTGGGATCTATTAGGGTAGGTGCTCTAGAGCCAATCCAATTGTAGTAATTGACTACTTGTAAAAACATGTTGATATTAATAAAAAGCATCACTATATTATTTAAATCGTATTTTGTATATGTTATAATATATGCCCTTAGAATGGTAGAACCGTGATGAGAGAATTAAGCAGTAATAAGCTTTGATTGTGAGATCCCTATAGAACATTTGGTGGCCATTCTAGAAATGTCCATAGCCCTATTATTATTCCAACTAAGGGCACAAATAATACCGTAAGACTATCATAGCATTGAACGACATTATCGAAAGACAGTAACAAATCTTACATGTTAAAGTTGTTTGGTGACAATTTGGTGCAACGCATAGGTGCTTGCGATTGGCAAGTTCATTGGGCTGACCTTCTAGAGGATTCCATATAGATAGTAACCCCAATGTCTATGGAATATATCCTCTAATGGATGGTGATACATAAGATCCTTAGACTTGAGATCACCAGAGCGCCATGTGTAAATATTCATATAGTTTGACATTGGCCTAACGTGGTCCAATTTAGGTTTATTAGTATGGAAGTGATTGGCTACATTGAGAAGTACATCATGGGTATGGTGGATCAAGAAAGGATTCATCACTCTTGGGTACAAGAGAATATATGTCGCCCAGTAATTCAGTAAATGACAACGATTGCAAAACTATAGCCACAATGGAATTGAGTTGGTGCTTATGTTCGATTTTATCAAGTCATTAGTTTGATTACCAAATACAAACATATCAAGGTAGTATATTTGAAGTTGACATTATTTATGTACTTCAAACCTTGATGAGATAATAGATGATGAAAGGATTTGATTGCATGATAACTATATCATTGACAGGTAGCTAATACGCTAAATCTAAATCTATCGGGTGGCCATGATGTCTAGCTAGAGGCCAATCTTGATCTATGTGTAATGAGACAATTAGGTGAGTGTTAATTGCGATATTACCTTCTACTGATATGACAAAGAGCCTATGGGTCACAATTTAAATAAGATAATGAATAAGGGCAATTTCGTCATTTCAAGATGAAGGGGTATTTTGGTAAATCTTATGGTGCAATTAAATTTGTTGGAAGGTTGTCACCTATGTCCAATTTTATATTGGATTTAATTTGTAAGATTACATATTTATTTAAATGTATATATTGATGAATTTATTTTTTAAATGAATAAATTATTATTATTATTATTATTATTATTATTATTATTATTATTATTATTATTATTATTATTATTATCATATATATGTGTGTGTGTATTTTAAATAGTGAATTATCATTGTATAATTAAAACAATAATACTAACATACCAAACCGACGTTTTCTTGGGCACTAAGTAAAGTCTAATTATTTATTTATAAATAATGTATATTAGTGGGGAACTCTGAATATTCTAAGGGATATTAGGGTTAGGGTTTGGCTATAAAAAGAGGATCTAACCCTTATTTTCTCATTAGCTTACCTTGCCTCCCAAGCAAAAAGTTGTAGATAGAAAATTTCTCTTAGAAATTTTTCTTGCCTATTTCTTCTTTGAACCTCGATTATCAAACTAGCAAATTGATTTTGTGTGGATTACCGTTCGTTCACTTCTCCTCTTGAACTGGTAGCATTTTTCCACAATAAATCAAAGGTATGATTATATATATATATATATATATATATATATTTGTTTTGAATAAATTATTAACATCAATCTATGACTCAGGTTTATGGGTTTCGAATAAAATTTTTGTTTACTATTCCGCACTTTATTTGATTAAAACCCTACAAGATCAACCTCAAAACCACCTTCATGATAGTAGACTATTAGAGTAAAAGCCCTAGAGCCAATATATTATTATAATATTGACTCTTTGTAATAATGTTTACAATCAATTAAAGGCTTTTTCTACATTATCTAATTCATATTTGTTGTGATCCTTAGACTTGAGATCACCAGAGCACCTTGTACACCAAGTGGTGTTAGCTCTATTCGAACTGTCGAACGGTAGTGCTTGGCTACATCGAGAAGTGTATCAAGACTATGGTAGATTAACAGAGGATTCATCACTCCCAAGTACGGGAGAAATTATCTCGCTGAGCAATTCGAGAAATGGCAAGACACTAAATCTGTGACTATAGTGGGATTGAGTTGTAGCCATTCCAATATATTATAGTCGTTGGCCCAATAACCGAATACAAAGAGATCAAAGATATCTAAGGTTGACGCTACTTTTGTACCTCAGCCTTGATGAGATAATGCATGATGAAAGGATTTAATTGCACGATAACCATATCGTTGATAGGTAAGCTATTTCGCTGAATCTGAATCTATTGGGTGGCCATGATGCCTTGCTAGAGGCCAATCTTAGTCTGTGTTTAGTGAGACGATTGATTGAGTGTCAATCACGATACTACCCACTATAAGTGTTTTAATCGAGACAACAACGTAGTGGAAAACAAAATTTTATCAATTAAACATTGTTAAGCCCTGAAATCCAAATATGAGTATGATGATATTCATATGCTATAAAATAAACAAGACCAATGAAAGAATCAGAACCATACCCACGTTTGGAGGCTTCACCTCTTTTTAAGGATTCGGATGAAAAACGCTCACAATCCAAGTGTGGGATCGAACCACCGGTATCCACATAAAGGCAAGGATCAACATAAGAGATTTACTAGATCTTGATGTGAAGACTAAAGAAGATGTGAGATTAGGGTTGAGAGAAAAACTCTCTCAATGAACCTTACACTCCACGGCCAACAGAGAAAGAATGAGTGAATTATTTGATTTTAAGGAAAAGTTCCCTTTTATAGGGTTGCCCTAAAATCCCTTGAAGGTTTATTTACAAAAATACCCTTCCACTAAATATTTCTTTAGTGTCCATGATTCCAGAACAAAATCATATCCCAGGTATTTCCCCATTATTATTTTTATCTATTAATAACATTCTTTCAATATTTAAAACATATATACACTGATATATATATATATATATAACACTAACGATTTATTTATTTACAGTATATGTATATGACAATATACATATTTAAATAAATAGCCAATCTTACATATTAAATCCAATATAGGATTGGATCTTGGCAACAAACTTTCCAGCAAATTTAATTGCTCTGTATAATTTACCAAAATATCCCTTCATCAATAAATGACGAAAATGCCCCTCACATATTCTCTTCTTTGTAATATCACGATCGACACCCAATCAATCATTTCATTACACACAGACCAAGATTGACCCCCTAGTAAGGTATCAGGGGCACCTGACATATTTGGATCCAGCATAAATAGTTAATTGTCGCGGTATAGGTTCGATGCAATCAAATCTTTTCATCATCTATTATCTCATCACGGTTTGAAGCACATAACTAATGTCGGCTTCCAAGTATAAACCACCTTGACCTATTTGTAGGAACCATGTTGTGGCAAGCGAATAACAATAAAAATTTCTTGCCATGACACGGTCCCGTTACCCAAGATCACAATTCAGACTAAATTAATCAACATAAAACTAACCATACAAGGTTATGTGATTTTACCTCCGTTGGTGGCTCCTCCTCTGGATCCTTCAAACTAATTGCTATCAACCTGACATAGGATTAAGTTCGTCGGTATCCACATGAAGGTAGGCTCGGGATCACCCTAGGATTGACTGCTAGATTAATCGAAGGACTTAAGGGAGGTGGCAGATTAGAGAAAGAGAATTTCTCTCTCTAGGGTTGGCAGCTGGGGTTTTTGGGAGAGTTAATTTTTGCTCTTTAATGCAAAATTAACTTTATGAATATTTGCTCCCTTAAAATAAACCCAATGCCCCTTTATATAGACAATCTCAAATAAGAGTTCAATAAGGATTGTAAATCCTTAATTCCTATTTGGCTTGCATTACAATCATTATTTGAATTGGATTGTAATCCTTGATATAAAGGAAAATAATATCTCTTAAAGATATTCTCCTAAATATTCTCCTAATTAAATAAATATTCATATTTATTTAATTCCTATGTAAATACATGTTCTAATTAAATAAATATTAGTACTTATTTAATCCATATATATTTATATATATTTATCATATTTAATATATGGGTTTAATATATATTTAATTAAATTAAATATATATTCTCCATATTAATTAAAATTAATATGATTCCAATTTTGCTAAAAATTCTCCCAATAAATTGGATAATGGCGTCAACCCATTAGCAAAATTACCAAAGTGCCCTTTTCGCCCACAATGACGAAAATGCCCCTGGACTCCAAATTCCCGAAATACCCTTTTCAACCCAAGGACAAGATTGTCCTTCTATTTCCATTTCTCACTTAACTACCATCTATGTGTGTGACCCGAAGACTCTTCACTTTGCTGGTAGTGTCTCACTAACTAATTAAGCATCAAACAATCAGTGGTTTCGTACACTAATCAATATTGACCTCTAGCAAGGCATCATGATTCCCGAGTAAGTAAAGAATCAGTGATTTAGGCTTACCTTGTCTTCGGTATGGTTACCGTGCAATCCAATATGTTTCATCATCTTTTATCTCATCAAGGTTTGAGGTACAGAAATAGTGTCTACCTCAAAAGCTACCTTGACATGTTCTATATTTCATTCTTGAATCTGGTGACTATTGGATTCGAGCACCAACTCGATTTCATCGTGGCCACAGATTTGAGGTCATAGTTCTTTAACCAAATATCTTGCTGAGATAAGATATCTTGTAATCAAGAGTGATGAATCCTTTGTTGATTACATACAGCGCTCTAGTGATCTCAAGTTGAAGGATCGCATGCACCACCATTCATAAGAGGATATATTCCATAAACACTAGGTTTACCATCTCACGTGGAATCCTCTGATGCATCAATCTAGTGTACTTGCACAAGCAAGCACCGATGCATTGCAACGCGGTGATAGTCTCTCCATATAATCTGTGTCCTTGGTCAGATTTATACTATGACTACAGATGGCTTAAGAAGGGCCACCTTATCCTCATAGGGTTCTCACAACCTTGACATGTTCTATATTTCATTCTTGAATCTGGTGACTATTGGATTCGAGCACCAACTCGATTTCATCGTGGCCCACAGATTTGAGGTCATAGTTCTTTAACCAAATATCTTCTTTGAGATAAGATATCTTGTAATCAAGAGTGATGAATCCTTTGTTGATTACATACAGCGCTCTAGTGATCTCAAGTTGAAGGATCGCATGCACCACCATTCATAAGAGGATATATTCCATAAACACTAGGTTTACCATCTCATGTGGAATCCTCTGATGCATCAATCTAGTGTACTTGCACAAGCAAGCACCGATGCATTACAGCGGTGATAGTCTCTCCATATAATCTGTGTCCTTGGTCAGATTTATACTATGACTACAGATGGCTTAAGAAGGGCCACCTTATCCTCATAGGGTTCTCACAACCTTGACATGTTCTATATTTCATTCTTGAATCTGGTGACTATTGGATTCGAGCACCAACTCGATTTCATCGTGGCCACAGATTTGAGGTCATAGTTCTTTAACCAAATATCTTGCTGAGATAAGATATCTTGTAATCAAGAGTGATGAATCCTTTGTTGATTACATACAGCGCTCTAGTGATCTCAAGTTGAAGGATCGCATGCACCACCATTCATAAGAGGATATATTCCATAAACACTAGGTTTACCATCTCACGTGGAATCCTCTGATGCATCAATCTAGTGTACTTGCACAAGCAAGCACCGATGCATTGCAACGCGGTGATAGTCTCTCCATATAATCTGTGTCCTTGGTCAGATTTATACTATGACTACAGATGGCTTAAGAAGGGCCACCTTATCCTCATAGGGTTCTCACAATTAAGATTTATTACATTTAATTCCCTCGTCACTGGTTCCAACCTTTCTAAGGACATATACTATTTTCTTTATGCGCAATAAATAGATGCTATAGTATATGCTCATAAATAAGTGATGCCTTTTATTCATTAATTGAAATGAGTTTACAAGAGCTAAATCGTTGGCTCTAGTGCACCTACTTTAACAATTTCCCACTTGCACTATAGCCAATCATTCATACGTTTGATCCCATATGATGTTATGTGCCTATCATGCTTCTGCTGCAACAGAGCTTTCATAAGTGGGTCTGCGATGTTATCTTCAGTAGGTACTTTGTCTATTTGTACATCACCTCTCTTCACAATTTCCCTAATGAGATGGTATCGCCAGAGTATGTGCTTGGATCTTTGGTGAGATCATGGTTCTTCAGCCTGAGCAATAGCACCACTGCTATCATAGTAAAGCATAACTGGATCAAAAATGCTCAGAACCACTTCTAGTTCAATCATGAACTTCTTGATCCAAACAGCCTTTTGGCCACATCACCCAATACTATGTACTTGGCTTTCGTTGTAGAATCTGCTATAGTGCTTTGTTTTGAACTTTTCTAGCTAATTGTAGCCGCATTAAGACAGAACACATAACCTAACTACGATTGATAGTCATCCTTGTAAGTTTGAAAACTAGCATCATTTTATCCTTTTACAGTGAGATCATCTTCTCCTTCATAAACCAAAAACATATCCTTAGTCCTCTTAAGGTACTTAAGGATGTTCTTGACTACTGTCCAGTGTGTTTCCCTTAGATCCGATTGATATCTACTACAAATGCTCAAGGCATATCAGGCATTAATCCTAGTACATAACATGGCGTACATTGTGGATCCTACTGCCGAAGCATAAGGAATACCTCCAATCCCATCTCTCTCCTCTTGTGTTTTAGGACACATATCCTTAGAGAAATACATGCCATGTGACATTGGAAGATAACCTTTCTTTGAATCTTCCATACTGAATCTTTTTGGTGCTTTGTCAATGTATGTACTTTGACTTAGGCCCAGCAACCTACGAGATCTATCACGATAGATCTTTATACCGAGGATGTAGGTTGCTTCCTCTAAGTCTTTCATGGAAAAGCACTTGGATAACCAAGTCTTTACCATTTACAAGTTTGGTATATCATTCCTAATTATCAATATGTCATCGACATATAACACTAGGAATGCCACTACGCTCCCACTGATTTTCTTGTATACATAAGACTCGTTTTTTTTTTTTTTTTTTTTTTGTATAAACCTGAATTCCTTTATGGAATCGTCAAGATGAATGTTTCAGCTCCTTAATACTTGCTTGACTTTGTAAATGGATCTCTTCAACTTGCATACCTTCCCTGCTTGTCCATCAAGAACAAAACCATGGGGTTGTGTCATATATACATCTTCTTAAGGTTTCCATTCAGGAAAGCAGTTTTGACATCCATCTACCAAATTTCATAGTCATGGTCTGCAGCAATAGCTAGCATAATTCTAATGGACTTTGGCATTGCTACTGGAGAAAAGGTTTCATCCTAGTCAATCCCATGCTTTTTTTTGAAACCTTTTGCTACCAGCCATGCCTTATAGGTTTGAATATTCCTATCCATGTCAGTCTTCTTCTTGAAGACCCATTTACACCATATGGGTTTGACTCATTCGGATAGATCCACAAAATCCCATACTTAGTTCTAGTACATAGAGTCCATTTCAGATTCATGGCATCAAGCCATTTTGTGGAATCTGGATTTGACAAAGCGTCATTGTAGGTTCTGGGCTCATCGTCTTGATAGACCAATACGTCGCCACTTTGAGTCATAAGAAAACCATACCTCTCGGGCTCACGACGTATTCTACCGGACCTACATGGCCCTTGTGTCTGAGGTTCGCTTTGTTCCACTCCTTATGGAGCGATCTCCTTATGATGCTCAACCATGTTTGATGGCACATCATCTTGTCCATCATTTGATGCATCTTGTGGCTCTAGAACTTCATCAGGTTCTACCTTTCTTACACCATCTTCTCTTTGAAGGAATTCCTTCTCTAAGAAGACTCCAGCTCGAGCAATGAAAACTTTTTGCTCAATTGGATTGTAGAAATAGTATCCCTTTGTCTATTTATGATACCCCACAAAGATGCATTTTTTTTTATTTTGAGGCAAGCTTGTTCGAAGTCAATTTCTTGACATAAGTGTCACAACCCCAAACTCTTAAATGAGGCAAAACGGGGTTTTCGCCCATTCCATATTTCATATAGTGTTTTATCCACTGATTTCAACAATACACGATTCAGTGTATATGTCACAACCTCTAGGGCATAGCCCCAGAGTAATGTGGGTAAATCTGTAAAACTCATCATTGATCAAACCATATCCAACAAGGTTCGATTCCTCCTCTCAAACACTCCATTATGCTAAGGTGTGCAAGAAGGTGTGAGTTGAGATATAATCCCACATTACTTTAGGTATGCATCAAACTCTGAGCTCAAGTAGTCTCCTTCCCTATTAGATCGGAGAACCTTGATATTCCTGCCTAGTTGATTCTATACTTCATTCTTGAATTCCTTGAACTTGTCAAAGGATTCAAACCTATATCTCATTAAGTAGACATATCCAAATCTACTGAGGTCATCATTAAACGTGATGAAGTAAGAATATCCACCTTTGGCTTGTACTGATAACGGTCCACATACATCACTATGTCTAGTAAAAGGTGACTTGGTCATTTTATCTACTAGGCATGAATTGCATACCTTATAAGACTTAAAGTCAAATGGGTCCAAAACTCTATCTTTATGGAGTTTTGCTATGTGAGTCTAATTCACATGACCAAGCCTACAATGCCATAGCTAAGTTTGATTAAAGCTATCAACCTTGGCTTTCTTATTCTCTAGATTGAAAATCTCATTATTATTTAATTTAGAACATACAAACCATTATGTAATCTTGCAATTCCATATTGAATACTATTTAAACTAATTGACATCAATCCATTTGTTATCATAAACTGATATCCAACGTTGTCTAAAGCGGACATAGAAATAATATTCTTTGAAATTGAAGGAACACAAAAACAATCTAAAAGTTCTAGTTCAAAGCCCGAAGGCAAACATAAATAATAATCTCCTACGGCTAATGCAGCAACGCGTACTCCATTCCCAACTCATAGGTCCACCTCTCCTCGATTAAGCAGTCTACTCCATCATAGTCCCTACACAAAAGTGGAAATATGAGAACCACATCCTATGTGAATAACTCAAGCTGTAATAGGAGACACATTTATTTCAATCATGTACATACCTTTAGAAGAAGATGCAGGCTTCTTCTTGCTTGCTTGCTTACTTACTAGGAAAACCTTGCAATGTTTCTTCCAGTGGCCAAACTTGCCACAATGGAAGCAAACAACCTTTCCATCTTTGCATACAGACTTAAGAGTATCCTAAGGTTTGAATTTAGGTTTGGCGTTAGCCTCACCCTTACTCTTGTTTGCCCCTCAACAAGTATTAGCAACTACTATCACTACTGGTTTCAACCTTTTATTCTATAGTCTTTAAACGAGCTCAAGGAAGGGCCTCTCATTCATGTTCATGTTATACATGAACTGAGAGTCCGATAAGGACTAAGTCGACTCCAAGTCACTGTCTAAACTAGAACTCAAAGTCTCAAATCTCTCGATATACCTAATCATGTTGAGTACATGAGAACCAACTTTGGCTCTTGTTGTTCCCTTTCTTTTGAGGCAGAGCTTGCCCAATGGTATAATTTACTTTTAGACCCCTAGTATAATCAATACATGTCTGAAAAATTACCACCATCCAGCCTATTTCTTTTGATGATCGATCGCAATGGACATCAACCCATTAGATGGATGTCTACAAGTAAAAATTTTAAACATAGTTAATAATCTTTTATTAATTAATAAGGCCTTTTATCAATTAATATTCTCCCACTATTTTTATTCAAGTTAATAGCCCTCACTATTAAACTCAGGAAGGTCCATCATTCTTCCTAGTGGGCCAAAATTCCATCATTCCTAATTTGACCTCTAACGGGGGCAAGTAGATCAAAGTAGGATGAGTAGGTAGGCCACAAGCTCTAGCTTACACCATTTAAGAGCACCAAACTTATTAAACTCAAATGTAAGTATTGCAAACAAACCAATTACACAATCCAATGGCACCAACCATTGGCCTCAAGCGTAACTTTCGGATTGGTGAGTTTGGACACTACATGCCCACTCTTGCATTTTAAATAGCACTACTCTACCATGCCTCTAGTTGTACTTATCAACCTTTCACGGAGGTGAATCTAGCAAGCTATGCCTAGTTAAGTCATAACCCACACCATTAAGGAAAAACTCCAATGGCGATTAACCTCCCAAAGGTAGAAGTGGCTCCCTCCGAGGGCAAGTGAGACCATGACGAATGATGGTTTGATTAATCTCATGGGATGGAAGGTTCGATTTATTTTTTACTTAATATCTTTTATGAGAGTCTCATGCTTTAAAATCTCACCATTTTAATTATCTTATATAGCATGTTATCGTTTGGCATTCAACATTAGCATGTTTCTACAAATAAGACACTCCATAAACTTGTGTTGGTACATTGCCATTCTAATACCAATTTCCTTAAGCTTAGAGGAAGTTGGCAGGTCACCCTAGGTTTATTATTCTATTACAAAAAATTAAAACATCTTTGGAATTCGTCACGCCTTCGCCTCATCTTCAAAGCTTATTCTACTTTACAAATAAATTTAAAGAAACCTCGAGTTACATTCGAGGGGATTTAGATGAGAAGAGAATTTACATTGAAGAATGGGAGGTAAGGTAGGACACGCAGGCCCTATTTAAAACAAACAAATCCAAAATAATAAAACCTAAGGTCTATGGCCGAATACCAAACATGATCCATAATAGACACCAATCATACAATACAAAAATTCAAATTTAGCATATTTGAATAGTCAGGTAAATTTCACTTTACCCCTTTTAATTTTGCAGAGTTTCTATTGGTCCCTGATCTTCATAAAATTATAGTTTAGTCCCTATCTAGTTTGAAAAATGACTAAACAGTCCAGAATAGCAACAACTCATTCTTCTATTGATTGCTAAGCATAAAAGTTCAAAATGCTTTTCTCCATTCCCTAAAATACCCTTATCCCGCGGCAACAGGACAATTCCTTTTCAACCTTAATTCCCACACGAAAGATCGCAGGGTGTATCCTTATCAACGATAACAAACATTAAAGCCTAGTAGCCCAAAATGAGCCACTACCATAAATCCTAAGCGGCTAGGCACTTGTTTGTCGTGCGCTCGCATGCGCGGAAGGTGTTATAGCCGCACACGCAATGGGTAGCACCGCACACAAGCATGTGACATTGGGGCAATGTGCCACACGCTTGCGCGCAGCAGGCTCCATGAGCCAAGGGTAATGCGTCATAAGGAGCATACCCTTTGATTTAGGGACATCCGTGCATAAAGGCATGGCCAAAGGCCCTTGAGGCTGCCTGGTGACCCATGGAAATGCACAACCAGGTGTAGTCATGTGTGACAACACACAGTAGGAGGGGTTGCTGCCCACATCAACGTACAGCAAGTTGTAAGGTTGTCACGCACAGCAGTGCGTACTAGATGGGGCAAATTGCCTCGAGGCTGTGCACTCACACACAACCTTGTTGGAGTTGCCATGCACAGCCACGCACATCCATGGTTAGGGTGGCTATGCACGGCAGCACACAGCCATGGAGCAGGGATTTGTGCATGCCAACGCACAGCCATGGACAAAGGTTGCGTGCAGTAGCACACAACCCACAAAATAAGCCACCATGACTAGGGTCTTTGAAAACCCTTATTCAACCAATCTCTCACAAAATTAAATTTAAAAAATATAGCAGGTTTAATATAATAAAATTAAACCCTAAACATGCAAATCTAGCGCCCAATCACATATATGCAATTAATAGCCGAATCGAAGCTTCGATACCAGTTGTAGGAACCATGTCATGGCAAGCGCAGAATAAAAACAAGAATTTCTTTCCATGGCATAGTCCCACTGCCCAAGATCACGATTCAAACTAAATTAATCAACATAAAACTAACCATACAAGGTTATGTGATTTTACCTCCGTTGGTGGCTCTTCCCTTGGATCTTTCAAACCAAACGCTATTAACCTAACGTAGGATTGAGTCTATCGGTATCCACATGAAGGTAGGCTCAGGATCACCCTAGGATTGACTGCTAGATCAATCGAAGGGCTTAAGGGAGGTGGCATATTAGAGACAAAGAATTTCTCTCTCTAGGGTTGGCAACTAGGGTTTTTGGGAGAGTTTAGTTTTGCTCTTTAATGCAAAATTAACTTTATGAATATTTTAGCTCTCTTAAAATAAACCCAATGCCTCTTTATATAGACAATCCCAAATAAGAGTTCAATAAGGATTGTAAATCCTTAATTCCTATTTGGGTTGGATTACAATCCTCATTTGAACTGGATTGTAATCCTTGATATAAGGGAAAATAATATCTCTTAAAGATATTCTCCTAAATATGAATCATAATTAAATAAATTGTAAGTAATTGATCTACCATATGCAACGGAAAACAAAAATTCAATCGGTAAATCAATTACCTTTCTTTGCCTAGATCCGAGTATAGATTATACCGTTTATATGTTTATAAACAAAAATTTGTATAAAGTAAATCCATTCAAGGATTTCAATACTTTCGTACGTTTGGAGGCTCCTTCGAATATCTCTGATTTCGGACAGGAACATTGTTCACGGTTACTGTTCACGTGATTTTTTTGTCAATCGATCCAAAGTAGGCTAACACTCACGGATGTCTACACTAAGATAATCCAAAGAACCCTTGATTATTTTGCTAGAACAATCAAGGGCCTCAAGAATGAAGAAAGAAGAACAAGAAAAGTTTTCTTCTTGAGAGAGAGATAGGGTGCTAGCGTTTTAATTGAATGAAAATTCCTTATGTTTTAATTTTAAGTTGCACTTGTATAGTGCAACAATAAAAACCTTATTCCATGTAGGAATAGCCATGGGCTCCAACCCTAGTTTACCCTTGCAACCAAACACACCCTTTAAGTTATTTTAATTAATTAATTATTATTATAATTAAAATCAATTAATATATAATAATATATTAACATTCAATTAATAATAATAATTCATTTAAATATATACATAGATATATTTAAATATAATCTCACTAATTTAATTTTAATATTAAAATTAAATACAGGCAGCAACCTCAAGCAAATTTAATTGCACTGTGAGATTAACAAAATACCATTTCATCCTACAAGATGAAAATACCCTTCTCACAAATTGATTCTTAAATTATCTTCTAAGTGTGTGACCCGTAGGCTCCTTATCATATCGGCAGTGAGTAGTATCGTGATTAACACCAATTAATCATCTCACTACACACAGGCCAAGATTGGCCTCTAGCAAGGCATCATGGCCACCCGATAGATTCAGATTCAGCGAAACCACAACCTGTCAACGGTATGGTTACCGTACAATCAAATCGTTTCATCAACTGTTATCTCATCGAGACTGAGGTACAGAAATAGTGTCAACCTCAGATATCTTCGACTTGTTTGTATTCAGTTACTAGACTAATGACAGGAATATTAAATTGGATTGAGCATCAGCTCAATCCCATTGTGGTCACAGATTTAGTGTCATTGCCATTTACTGAATTACCTAGTGAGATAACTTCTCCTATACCTAGGAGTGATGAATCCTTTGTTGATCCACCATAGTCTCGATACACTTCTCAATGTAGCCAATCACTATCGTATTGATAGCTCTGAATAGAACTACGTTGGGCTAGTGTCAAACTACACCAATTGGTGCACAAGGCGCTCCGGTGATCTCAAATCTAAGGATCACATGCACCACCATCCGTTAGAGGATTTATTCCATAGACACTGGGGTTACCATCCATATGGAATCCTCTGGTGGGTCTGTCCAATGAACTTGCTTCTTGCAAGCACCCATGCATTGCACCAAGTTGTCGGCAAACAACCTTAACAAGTGAGATCAATCACTGAATTTCGACAGGGTCGTTCAACACTATGATAGTCTTACCGTATTATTTGTGTCCTTGGTCAGAATAATACTGGGGCTACGGATGTTTCTAGAATGGCCATCATATGTGATCATAGGGTTCTCACTATCAAGATTTGAAACACTTGATACCCTCGTCATGGTTCTACCATCCTAAGGACATATATCATTACAAAAACGATATAGAAGAATATGTCTTTTATTGATAAATAAACATTTATTACAGAATCAATTTTACAATAATTGATTGGCTCTAATGCACCCACTCTAACATAAATATTCCTATTTATTTAATTCATATATAAATACATATTCTAATAAAATAAACATTACTATTTATTTAATCCATATATTTATTTATATTTAGCATATTTAATATATGGGTTTAATATATATTTAATTAAATTAATATATATTTCCCATATTAATTAAAATTAATATGATTCCAATTTTGCTAAAAATTCTCCCAATAATTTGGATAATGGTGTCAACCCTTTAGTAAAATTACCAAAGTGCCCTTTTTGCCCACAATGACGAAAATGCCCTTGGACTCCCATTACCAAAATACCCTTTTCGGCCAAAGGACAAGATTGTCCTTCTATTTTCATTTCTTACTTAACTACCTTCTATGTGTGTGACTCGAAGGCTCTTCACTTTGCCGGCAATGTCCCACTAACTAATTAAGCGTCAATGAATCAGTGTTTTCGTACACCAATCAAGATTGGCCTCTAACAATGCATCATGATTCTCCAGTATGTAAAGAATCAGCAATTTAGGCTTACCTTGTCTTCGGTATAGTTACCGTGCAATTCAATTCGTTTCATCATCTTTTATCTCATCAAGGTTTGAGGAACATAAATAGTGTCTACCTCAAAAGCTACCTTGATATGTTCTATATTTTGTTCTTGAATCTAATGACTATTGATTCGAGCACCAACTCGATTTCACCGTGGCCACGGATTTAAGGTCGTGGTTCATTAACCAAATATCTCACCGAGATAAGATTTCCTATAACCAGGAGTGATGAATCCTTTGTTGATCTACCATAGCTATAATGTACTTCTCGATGTAACTAATCACTACTACTCTGGTAATCCCTAAAAGAGACAACATTAGGCTAGTGTCAAATCACATGGATATTTACACACGACACTCTGGTGATCTCAAGTCGAAAGATTACATGCACCACCATTCGTAAGAGGATATATTCCACAGACACTGGACTTACTATCTTATGTGGAATCCTCTTATGGGTCAGTCCAGTGTACTTGCAAAAGCAAGCACCCATACGTTGCACCAGGTTTATGCCCACAACCTTGACATGTGATATCTATCACTACCTTTCGATACGGTCATTCAATGCAATGATAGCCTCTCCATATAATCTGTTTCCTTGGTCAAATTTATACTATGATTACGAACGGTTTAAGAAGGGCCACCTTGTGCTCATAGTCTCTCGATTAAGATTTATAACACTTAATTCCTCTTCACTGGTTCCAACCTTTCTAAGGACATATAATATTTTCTTTATGTGCATGTTGAGTGTTGGAAATGTAAATTTATTTAGTGATTGAGGGTGAAACTGTAAGGAATTTAAGGTTTAATGCATGATTTATGATATGAATTCTTGCATGTTTCGTTATCTTCCAGAATCATGGATGTTGTATGTGTTTTCAGGTATTTAAGTGCAAAAGAATGGATTATTCATGCTTGTGCTGGTGTTCAAACATCTTGGACCCATCGAGTGCGGATAAATCAAGGCTAGAAGAAAAAAAGAGTGAAATTTTGACTTTGCACTACAGCATGATTTTTTTAGCCGTGGCGTAGTATGATTTTTGTTGAAGAAGAAATTGCTTGAAATGTACTGGGGTGCAATTCAACCGAGCCATGGCGGAACTAAACTACGTCGGGGTGCAAATCGTGTAAAATGTAAAAATGTCATATTTCCAACCCTAATTTCGGCGATAAGTATTTACAAGTTTGCTATTTTGTCTAAAAACTATATAAAGACAGCTTTAGTCTATTTTTGAGAATCAAGATACACATTTAGGGATTGAAATACATTTGGGGCTTCTTGGAAAGGAGGAGCTTGGAGAGGAGAGGAGGTTCCCTTCCTCTCCTCCTTTTTTGTTTTTCAAGATTATGGTTCCAGGTGTAATCGTTTCTTTTCCTTTATGTTGTAGTTTGTTTTCTAGGGATTTGATATAATCTAATTGAAGGCTTGTGTTTTATTATTATTCTATTTGTTTGATCCATTTTATTATGTTCTAGATTCATTCATTACATTTAATTCAATCTTTAGTTGATATTAGGGCTTGATCAACCTTGATGTTAGTTGATTGATTGTATAAGACAAGATTAGGTGTGGAATGAGTAATTTGTAGCCCTGCCCAAGTATAGATTGGTTATTGTCTTTAAGATCGTCTTGCACTTAATGGGTTTTTGTTATTAGACTAGGCTATACTCCACTAGCTAGTTTAGTTGATGGAAACACTAGGTTATTTTTAATGGCCACTGTAATACCTTAGAAACGAGAGACGTCATGCCTATCCTGATTAGCTCTGTGAATGGATGATTTATGTCTATGCGAATTGGTTCCTTTGTTGTTTAGACTAGGCTATACACCACTGGCTAGTTTGAATGATGAAAGTACTAGGTTGAACTTGATGATGAACGAACCCTAGAATGGAGTGGGGAAGAATGATAGTTTGATGATGAACACGTAGCTTGATAGTTATGATGGAGTTTAAGCCTTAGGACCCTTTGTATATATTTAGATTTAGATTTACTTTAATGTCATTTATATGTTTTTCTTTATTTTATTCTCGTTACTTTCATCAAGGTATAGTTTCTAGGATCACAAGAGCACTTTCAGTCTCTATGGGATCGACCCTTAGTCGTGCATTATGCTACGATTGCGACTTGTGCGCTTGCGAAGGATTAAACTTTGTATGTCTGTCAGCGCAATAGATAAATGCTACAGTATATGCTCATAAATAAGCAATGCAATTTATTCATTAATTGAAATGAGTTTACAAGAGCTAAATCATTGGCTCTAGTGCACCTATTCCAACACTATTTAGATACGGTTATCGGACCAATAGACCAATCGAGCTTTAACTCGATTCCACTATGGCCATAGATTCCAAGGTCATTGTCCTTCATTGAAATCTCATTGAGATAATATCTCCTGCACAAAGGAGTGATGAATCCTTTGTTAATCTATTGTAGTCATGATGCACTTCTTGATGTAGCCAATCACTCCCATACCTTCTTAGGATTACGTTTGGTTAGTGTCAAACTACACCAATAGGTACACACGACGCTTTGGTGATCTCAAGTCGAAGGACCACATGCACCACCATCTGTTAGAAGATGTATTCCATGGACACTGGCGTTACCATCTATATGAAATCCTTTGATGAGTTAGTTCGATGAACTCGTGAATCACAAGCACCTATGCGCCACACTAAGTTGTCACCAAACAACCTTGACATGCCCATAGCTCCTATTCTGGTGTTACCACAGAAGGGTGTAGACTATGATATTTATACAGATGCCTCACTTTAGGGACTTGGTACTGTGTTGATGCAATTGGGTAGGGTAATAGCTTATGCTTCCCGACAGTTAAAAAAGTATGAGACAAGATACCCTACGCATGATTTAGAATTAGCAGCTGTAGTCTTTGCATTAAAGATATGGAAGCATTACTTGTATGGGGGCAAAGAGTAATATTTATACCGATCATAAAAGTTTGAAGTATTTCTTCACCCAAAGGGAGTTGAATATGAGACAAAGGAGATGGTTAGAACTAGTAAAAGATTATGATTGTGAAATCAAGTATCAACCAGGAAAAGCCAATGTGGTAGCTGATGCCTTGTAACGACTCCATTCTTATAAAAACATGCATAGTAAAAGTACATGTAACAATAATATAAAAAGTTGGGCCCAAAATTTTTCTTTTATTAAACATATGCATTCTTTATACAAATATATACAAGATTTGTGACATATGCAAAACTATCAAAATAGGGTGGACAGTGTAGCCATTTCTCTTCGTGTGTCGATGTCCATCCGACTGTGTCCTCATCTAGAACCTGCAAAACATAAGGAACAACTGGATGAGCACAAACAAGGCTCAGTAAGTAAACCCCTGAACTCAAATATCTCCGTAACTCTTTCTTTAATATAACTATCTAATTTCTCTTTCTCATAACTCCTCTATACTAACTTTCTTTCTAGTAAGTCACGACCCCATCTCGACCGGGAGGCACTACTGGGACTCGCTCCACTCTCTGTGACTTCTACTCATTCTAGCCGATCGGACTTGGTTATGCATGGATTCGAACCTTGGCCATGTGAGTGCATAGAATCTCTCGGGTAAACTCGGGTATAGCCCTCATCCGCATGTACACTACGGGCTACACCACTTCTCTTCCTGATACTCTGGCCGCTTTCTTGATGCGGCGTACATGCGGGAATACTCTACCCGTACTCACAGGTTCCCCATCGCACAACCTACTCTATTCTCTTATTAAGCACTACTCTAGCTTTTACTCTATAGTGCTCATTCTCTCTACTCTTAGAGTAGTCTAAACTCAAAAGTCTCTACTCTTTCTCTACTCACTTTTCTAATGCATAAGTAAAGCATAATTAATGCACATCAATGACTCATACTCATTAATGCATTTATGAAAAGTAACTATGACATGTAGCAACAATTAAGGCTTTCTACCCTTACTTATGATTCTCTTGAGCATTTCATCATACAACTCATGTGCATAAATAACTCTACTCTAACTCTAACTTTTATGTTTTCTTTAATCAACCAAATGGGAGAAAACTCCCTCATAAACTCTAAATTCCCTGTCAAAAGAGAAACACTTCCATAAACTTGCTCAAAACTTCCTCCAATTTCTATCAAACTCAATCCAACATCAAGCAAATAAAACACTTCTCATAACTCAATCATAACTACTAATCTCAACAATTAAAAGAATACACATATGTATATCAATCTACTCAAAAGAGTTCTTAAATCTCAACTTAGGTTGAGTTTACTTACCTTATAAGAAATTAGCTTCTTTAACACTTCTCCTTTCCTTTGGTAGCTTGCTTTTCCTCTACAACTTAACCAACAATCACAACATGAGACTCCAATCAAAACATAATAAAACTCTCATCTAAAGCACAAATCCTTACCTTAGGAAGCTTTAGATTAAAACCCTACTAAAAGTTACTCAAAAAGGCTCTTGGAAATCCTTGGAAGATTGAAGGAAATTTGAGAAAGTTTAGAAGAATGAAGGAGGCGGTGGAATGGGAAAATGAAGAGCTTTCAAAGACTAAACCCTTTTTAATATCTCTTAATAACTCATTCTTCCCATTTTGCCCTTGCTCTTTCATGGAAATTCCATCCATATCCTTTGATTCCTTACTAACACACCCCATACTAACACGTTCTCCTTGAAATTTCCTTACAATTTACTCCCCCCTTTTCCTGCTAATTAGGGGTAGAATGGTCACAATACCCTTAGGGAAGAGAATGTCTAAAACTTAACAAACATTTTGGTCGGACTGTCGCCACGGCGAGGAAGCTTCTGTCACCGAGGCGAAACTGTCTAGAGAGTTTCTCATGGTTTCAACACCTCTTCGCCGCGGCGAAGATTATTCTTCACCCCGCCGAAGCTTGGCACACTTCACTTCTTCTATTTTCAACCAATTTCAGGGCAAATATTCAACATAACACTCAAACAAATGTCAACCAAACAATATTACCAAGAGACCAACTCAAATAAGAGCAAAAGAAGGAACAATAACTACGTACCTCAAGTGGGGCGTTACAATTCTTCCCCCCTTAAAAGAATTTCATCCCCGAAATTCATACAAATAACTCTGGAAAGCGAGTCTGCATGTCCCATTCTACTTCCCAAGTGGCCTCTTCCACTTTGTGATTCTTCCAAAGGATCTTCACTAGCGGAACACTCTTGTTCCGAAGCTCTTTAACCCTTCGATCTAAAATCTGAACTAGACGTTCTTCATATACTAGGTTCTCTGTTACTTCAACGTCCTCTACACTCAAGATGTGGAGGGGATCACTTACGTATTTCCGTAGCATCGAGACATGAAAGACATCATGCACCCTATCCATACTAGGCGGTAGTGCCAACCTGTAGGCCACCTTTCCTACCCGTTGCAAGACTTCAAATGGACCTACGTATCGCGGTGCTAACTTCCCTTTGCTTCCGAAGTGCATTACTCGCTTGAAGGGGGAAACTTTCAAAAACACTTTATCCCCCACTTGAAATTCGACCTCTTTTCTCTTCAAGTCGGCATAGCTCTTTTGTCGATCTTGGGCTTGCTTCATCCTGTTTCTGATCAAACTCACATCTTCTATCAGTTTTTGGGTCACCTCGGGCCCAAGAGCTGCACTCAGCTCATCCTTTTCACCTACCTCATCCCAATGTAGTGGAGACCTACATCGTCTACCATACAGAGCCTCATAAGGCGCCATCTTAATCGTAGACTGATAACTATTGTTGTAGGCAAATTCCACTAGGGGTAACATTTCGTGCCAAGCTGCTCTATAATCCATACAGCAGGCTCTCAACATATCCTCAAGCACCTGATTCGTCCTCTCGGTTTGGCCATCCGTCTGAGGATGATAGGCAAGTCTTAACGCCAATCTAGTACCCAAGTTCCTCTGTAAACTCATCCAGAAGGCTGAGACAAATTTGGAATCTCTATCTGACACTATTGTCTTGGGCACACCATGTAACCTGATAATCTCCTTAATGTAGATCTGAGCCAACTGATCTGCAGTAGTGCTTTCCTTTACTGGAAGAAAATGGGCTGATTTGGTTAACCTATCCACAATCACCCATAAAGCATTATACCCTTTCTGGACTCTAGGGAGACCGGTGATGAAATCCATTGAAATACTCTCCCATTTCCACTCTGGAATACTCAATGGTTGAAGCAACCCTGACGGCCGTTGATGTTCTACTTTCACCTGCTGACAAGTTAGACATTTAGCCACAAACTCTGCAATGTCTTTCTTCATACCTGACCACCAATAGCCTTTCTTTACATCTTGATACATCTTAGTTGCTCCAGGATGAGCGATGTACGGTGTGTCATGAGCCTCCATAAGAATTTTCTGCCTCAACTCACCATTCGGAGGAATACACAACCGATCCCTAAAATAAAGAACACCATCTCTCACACAGAACTCTGATGTCTTACCTTCAAGTACTCGTTGAACTATTTTCTGACACCACTCATCGGCCACTTGCTTTTCTTTCACTTCCCCTAGTAAGGTAGTCTGAATCTCTAACCTTGTAATCCTTCCCTGAATCACTTCAATTTGCTCTCTACACAACTCTTCTATCAACTCTCTTTGCTTAGTGAGTCGGGATAAATAGGCTTTTCTACTCAGGGCATCGGCTACTACATTGGCTTTCCCCGGGTTGATATTTGATCTCGCACTCATAATCTTTAACCAGTTCTAACCATCTTCTCTGCCTCATATTCAACTCCTTCTGAGTAAAGAAATACTTCAAACTCTTATGATCAGTGTAGATATTGCTCTTTGCACCATAGAGGTAATGCCTCCAAATCTTTAAAGCAAAGACCACTGCTGCCAACTCTAAATCATGCGTAGGGTATCTCATTTCATGCTTTTCAATTGCCGAGAGGCATATGCTATCACTCTACCTAATTGCATTAACACTGAACCAAGTCCTTGCAACGAGGCATCTGTATAAATGTCATACTCGGCCCCCTCCTGTGGCAACACTAACACTGGGGCTGTTGTTAACCTTTTCTGCAATTCTTGGAAACATTCCTCACAAGCTTCTGACCATACAAAATGAGTCTTCTGTTTGGTAAGAGTTGTCAATGGTTTAGCCAACTGGGCAAACCCTTCCACGAATCGTCTGTAGTAACCTGCCAAGCCTAAGAAACTTATGACCTCCTTTACTGTCCTCGGCCTCTGCCACTCGAGGATTGCTTGCACTTTACTCGGGCCTACAGAGATCCCTTCCTTCGATACAGTATGGCCCAAAAATATTACTTGATCGAGCCAAAACTCACATTTCGAAAACTTAGCATACAACTGCTTTTCTCTCAACCGTTGCAACACTATTCTCAAATGTCCCTCATGCTCTTCTCTCGACTTAGAGTAAACCAGGATATCGTCTATGAAAACCACTATGAATTGATCTAAACAATCGTGGAATACCCGGTTCATCAAGTCCATAAAAACTGTTGGGGCATTGGTCAAACCAAACAGCATCACTACAAACTCATAATGCCCATACCTTGAACGGAAAGCAGTCTTAGCTACATCTTGCCCACCACCTCTTCAACCCGATGGTACCCGACCTCGATCAATCTTGGATAATACCGCTACCCCCTTCAACCGATCAAACAAATCATCTATTCGGGTAATGGGTACTTATTCTTCACACATCTTATTCACTCGTAATCAATACACATCCGTAGCAATTCGTCCTTCTTTTTGACAAACAAAATTGGGGCCCCCCAGGGAGAATGACTTGGTCGGATAAAACCCTTATCCAAAAGCTCTTGGAGTTGCTTCTTTAATTCCTGAAGCTCTATGGGGCCATTCGATAAGGGCTTTAGATATTGGTGCTGTCCCTGGTGCTAGTTCGATACTAAATTCAACCTCTCTTTCCGGTGGCAAACCTGGTAAATCTTCCAGAAACACATCTAAAAACTCTCGAACTATAGGCACCTTCTGAATCTCTGGCTGTGGAATATCACCACTCTGCACTACATGCAATATATCCGGAACACCCATTTCTTAACATCTTTCTAGCCTTCACACTACTAATTAACATACTCAACCGATGGCCCTCTCCAAAGCTAAATTTATCTCTACTATCGAGATTAAATCTTGCTTTCTTCTTTCGACAATCGATCTCTACTCCATACCTCCCTAGGAAATCCATGCCCAAAATCACATCAAAGTCGGGCATATCAAAGACTATTAAATCGACTGCTAACTCTCGACCATGGATCACTGTGGATTCTCCTAACAACATCTCCTAAGTCAACACACTCACCCCATCAGGTAACTCAATCTTAATAGGTTGACTCACTCTGCCAGGTTTCAAACCTAGTCTCTCGATCATCCCATGCGATATAAAAGAATGGGTAGCCCCAGAATCAATTAAAGCATATAAAGAAATAGCATGGAATAGCAACCCGACCGATTACGGTGATGGGTGGCCTCGGCCTCACCACCCCCGAGCCACCGTAAAAACTCTGGCATTAGTACCTCTCGAACTCTGAGCTGCGGGCGGAAAAGGAGCTTTACAATCCTTCTTCAGATGCCTTGGCTGTCGACACCTGTAATACACGTTTCTATCCCTTAAACATTCTCCTAAATGGTTCCTTCCACATTTAGCACAAAGGGGCAACCCTTCGGTTCTGGGCCGCTTGTTCTGCCAATCCCTCCTATTACTCTTGGGTTGAAACTTCTTCTTGACCCTTACTTCTCTATTCCTTGATGCATCCACTCTCTCTCTCTGCAAAGTAGTGGATGGTTCACTGAGTACCGGTAAAGATGACTCTTCGGCGATGTGTTTATTTACATAAATCTCTGCCCTTAACGCCCTTGTTAAAGCCTCACTATAGGTATGAGGAGGCTCAGCTCCTGTCATCATATCTCGGGCAATATCGGATTTCAACCCCTGTACAAACTTGTCCCTCCTCAACACTAGAGTGTACACTATCCCGGGTGCAAATCGGGCGAGGGAATTGAATCTTACCGAATACTCCTTCACCGTACTAGTCCCCTGTTTCAAATTAATGAACTCTTGGACTTTCTCATGTACTCGGTCTTCCGTTCGATATTTGGCTTCAAACAGTCTTTTGAATTCTTCCCAAGTCATTAGAACCAAGTCGTGAGTCTCTTCCATTAGTTCCGACCAAATTCGGGCATCTCTCCGAAACAGGAAACTAGCATATCTGATTCTCTCTCTGTCGTTCATGGGAAACAAGGCCACTATCCGCTCTACGGACTTAAACCACTCTTTCGCTTCTAGCGGATCCCTTGTGCCCTTAAACTTTGACGGTTGGTGTTGGCTTGCAAGCCCCTGAACCGGATCAACTTGATTCGGTACTACCTGAGGTACCGGCCCCTCACACTCTGGTCTTGCGGGCCGTCCTCTACTAGGGGTCTCAGTTCTTTCTGGTACAACTATCCCCTGACTCTCTGCTAACACCTCTTGAACAATATTCCGAATCAATGTCACATCAAGAGTAGGGGGGTTTGGTTCTGGTGGGTTAGAGGGTTCTCCCTCATTGATCACACTCTTACCCTTATTTCGGTTACTACGCCTCATCTACAAAACGACCACACTAGATCAATTTAAGAGAACACTTGACATAAGGAAAGAATTAACTTACACAGTCGGCTATTGGACATCGTAGCGATGAGAATGGTACACTGTCAAATCCCAAACTCTTTGCTCTGATACCAAAAATGTAACGACTCCATTCTTATAAAAACATGCATAGTAAAAGTACATGTAACAATAATATAAAAAGTTGGGCCCAAAATTTTTCTTTTATTAAACATATGCATTCTTTATACAAATATATACAAGATTTGTGACATATGCAAAACTATCAAAATAGGGTGGACAGTGTAGCCATTTCTCTTCGTGTGTCGATGTCCATCCGACTGTGTCCTCATCTAGAACCTACAAAACATAAAGAACAACTGGATGAGCACAAACAAGGCTCAGTAAGTAAACCCCTGAACTCAAATATCTCCGTAACTCTTTCTTTAATATAACTATCTAATTTCTCTTTCTCATAACTCCTCTATACTAACTTTCTTTCTAGTAAGTCACGACCCCATCTGACCGGAGGCACGGCTGGGACTCGCTTCCACTCCCTGTGACTTCTACTCATTCTAGCCGATCGGACTTGGTTATGCATGGATTCGGAACCTTTGGCCATGTGAGTGCATAGAATCTCTCGGGTAAACTCGGGCATAGCCCTCATCCGCATGTACACTACGGGCTACACCACTTCTCTTTCTGATACTCTGGCCGCTTTCTTGATGCGGCGTACATGCGGGAATACTCTACCTGTACTCACAAGTTCCCCATCGCACAACCTACTCTATTCTCTTATTAAGCACTACTCTAGCTTTTACTCTATAGTGCTCATTCTCTTTTTCTCTCTACTCTTAGAGTAGTCTAAACTCAAAAGTCTCTACTCTTTCTCTACTCACTTTTCTAATGCATAAGTAAAGCATAATTAATGCACATCAATGACTCATACTCATTAATGCATTTATGAAAAGTAACTATGACATGTAGCAACAATTAAGGCTTTCTACCCTTACTTATGATTCTCTTGAGCATTTCATCATACAACTCATGTGCATAAATAACTCTACTCTAACTCTAACTTTTCTGTTTTCTTTAATCAACCAAATGGGAGAAAAATCCCTCATAAACTCTAAATTCCCTGTCAAAAGAGAAACACTTCCATAAACTTGCTCAAAACTTCCTCCAATTTCTATCAAACTCAACCCAACATCAAGCAAATAAAACACTTCTCATAACTCAATCATAACTACTAATCTCAACAATTAAAAGAATACACATATGTATATCAATCTACTCAAAAGAGTTCTTAAATCTCAACTTAGGTTGAGTTTACTTACCTTATAAGAAATTAGCTTCTTTAACACTTCTCCTTTCCTTTGGTAGCTTGCTTTTCCTCTACAACTTAACTAACAATCACAACATGAGACTCCAATCAAAACATAATAAAACTCTCATCTAAAGCACAAATCCTTACCTTAGGAAGCTTTAGATTAAAACCCTACTAAAAGTTACTCAAAAAGGCTCTTGGAAATCCTTGGAAGATTGAAGGAAATTTGAGAGAGTTTAGAAGAATGAAGGGGGCGGTGGAATGGGAAAATGAAGAGCTTTCAAAGACTAAACCCTTTTTAATATCTCTTAATAACTCATTCTTCCCATTTTGCCCTTGCTCTTTCATGGAAATTCCATCTATATCCTTTGATTCCTTACTAACACACCCCCATACTAACATGTTCTCATTGAAATTTCCTTACAATTTACTCCCCACTTTTCCTGCTAATTAGGGGTAGAATGGTCACAATGCCCTTAGGGAAAAGAATGTCTAAAACTTAACAAACATTTTGGTCGGACTGTCGCCGCGGAGAGGAAGCTTCTGTCGCTGCAGCGAAACTGTCCAGAGAGTTTCCCGTGGTTTCAACACCTCTTCGCTGCGGCGAAGATTATTCTTTGCCCCGGCGAAGCTTGGCACACTTCACTTCTTCTATTTTCAACCAATTTCAGGGCAAATATTCAACACAACACTCAAACAAATGTCAACCAAACAATATTACCAAGAGACCAACTCAAATAAGAGCAAAAGAAGGAACAATAACTACGTACCTCAAGCGGGGCGTTACATGCCTTAAGTAGAAAAGCCTTTTTGTCTCAACTCACAATGCAGAAAGAACTATTGGAAGAATTTCTCAAGGAACAGATAGAGATGATACTAGGAAGAATTGCCAGGTTAGAAATTCAATCTACTTTATTGAAAGAGATTAAAGAAAAGCAAGCTGTTGACGAGTGGTGTCAAAAAATGAGTCGACAAGTGTTGGAAGGCAAGATATCATAGTATCAGATTTCAGCTGGTGTTCACAATTTTAGGAGCCGTATATGTATTCCTCAGGATGCTGAGCTAAGAAAGAGGATTCTTGCGGAGGCCCATGACACACCATGTACTGCACATCCTGGAGGAACCAAAATATATCAAGATTTAAAAGAAGAGTTATTGGTGGCCAAGTATGAAGAAAGATATCGGAGAGTATGTAGCAAGATGTCTGGTTTGTCAATAGGTTAAAGCAGAGCACCAAAGACCATCAGGACTACTTCAGCCACTTAGCATTCCTGAATGGAAATAAGAAAATATATCAATGGATTTCATTACAGGCCTTCTAAGAGTTCAAAAGGGTTATAATGCGCTATGGGTGATAGTAGACAGATTAACCAAATCAACGCATTTTCTTCTAGTGAAAGACAGTACCACCTCGAATTAGTTGGACCAGATCTACATCAGAGAGATAGTTAGATTGCATGGGGTGCCCAAGACAATAGTATCAGATAGAGATTCTAGATTTGTTTTAGCTTTCTGGACTAGTCTATAGAGAAACTTTAGTACCAGGTTAGCATTTAGTACAACTTACCACCCACGCATGATGTGGCCGGAAACCGAGAGAACCAATCAGGTGCTTGAGGACATGCTAAGAGCGTGCTTTGTATGGATTATAAAATGACCTGGCATGAGATGCTACCATTGATAGAGTTTGCTTATAATAACAGTTATCGGTCTTCAATTAAAAGGGCTCCTTATGAAGCTCTATATGGTAGATGATGTAGATCCCCACTGCACTGGGATGAAGTAGGAGAGAAAGATGTTTTGAATATAGCTCTTGAACCAGAGATAACTTAGAAAATGATGGAAGACATCAAGTTGATCAGGAATATAATGAAGCAAGCTCAAGACAGATAAAAGAGCTATGCGGATTTAAAGAGAAAGGATGTAGAATTTGAAGCGGGTGATAAAGTGTTTATTAAGATTTCCCCCAACAAGCGGGTAATGCAGTTTGGTGGTAAAGGAAAACTTGCCTCTAAATACATTGGCCCCTTCGAAGTATTGCAACGAGTAGGAAAAATAGCGTACCAGTTAGCGCTACCACCAAATATGGATAGAGTGCACAATGTTTTCCATGTATCAATGCTTCAAAGGTATGTCAACGATCCCTCCCATAAATTGAAAGCAGACGAAGTGGAATTAGAGGAGAATCTTGTTTATGAGGAGCGCCCAGTTTAGATACTGGACATAAAAGTTAAAGAGCTCTGAAATAAGAGTATTCCACTAGTAAAAGTTCTATAGAGGAATCATACAGTAAAAGAAGCTACATGGGAAGTGGAGCGAGATGTACGTAACCGCTATCCTGAGTTGTTCAGTTGAATTTCGCAGACAAAATTCTTTTTTTGTGGGTGGGGGCGGGGGTGGGGGGAAAGAGAATTGTAACACCCACATCAAGGTACATAATTTTATTTATACCTTAATACCCCTTGTTGGATTTCTTTGAAGTTACCTTAGACAAATGTGAAGGAAATTCCTTAAAACTTTATTGGGGGTAAAATGGTCTTTTCACTCCTAATTAGATGAAAAAGTGGGAAGTGAAAGGAAACAAAATAATGTGAAGAAGATAATAAAAATGAGGGTTTATTGGTAATTGACTAAAGGATATAGATGAAATTTCATAGAAAGTGTAAGGGCAAAATGGGAATATATATTTATTTAGTTATTTGGTTGCAATAACCTAAACCCTAGCCATTCTAACCCTTATTCATGCCACCCTTCACCCCCATTTTCTCTCAATTTTCTTCACTAAATTTCAAAGATTTTCAATCCTAAAGCATCCAAAGATAAGATTCTAGCAAAAGGAGTGTGATTAAACTTTAAAGTCTTAAATTCTTATGGTCTTTATATGATCTAAGTCCAAGAGAAAGAGACTTTTAGCAAAAGGAAGTTATATCACACATTCAAGGTAAGTAAACCCCAATTTTAGCCTTGATTTGAGCAAGATTTGTGTAGAATGAATTCTTGCATGTTTGTATGTGGTTGTATGTGAGAATTGTTGGCTGTTTTTGATGTTTAATGATGCATAATTTCCAGCCATAAGAAGTAGTGTATGAATATGTGTTGAATTGGTGAAATTATGGAAGAATTAGTGTAGAAATAAATGTTTAGAATTGTTGAAAATGGCCAGGTTTGATGCTATAATTAGTGAGTTTTTGCTCAAATTTTGGTGGATTTAGAAAGATGTGGAAGTGTAGCCAACATGGTAGTTGCATGTGCATATGAAATGTTTGAAGAAAATCCAAAGAGAAAATGCATGCATGAGTTGGCTAAACCGTAATGAAGAAAGGGTTAAAGAAAGGCAAGAATTGAAGTAGGAAGATTATGTCTGGGCTTAACCTAGTGTAAATGTTAGTGTTCAAGAGTGGATATTGTTATGCCGAAATTTAATATATCACTTGGTCATGTTAGTTCCGTGAGAGAAATGGCCCATAGTGCTTGGTTCTAGTTACTTGAACCTTTACTACTTCTTGAAATGCCCATGGAAGTGTTAGAAAAGAATTGCAAGTTAAAGTGTTACTTTGATATGGCAATTGTGATAGTAGAGAATGGTAGAATATGTCATGACATACCATTATGCCATAATGAATTTTCAAGTTTGTGTATGTGAACTTGGAAAGAACATCAAAGAATGTGCTTGATCGTGTATATATTGTGCATATGATTTATATATAGCCTTGATTTAGTAAATGAGAATATGAAAGAATATGTTAGCAAAGAATGAGAAAGAAAGAAAAGAGAATGGCTTGTAGTTTTCTTTTAAGCTAACATGCAAGTATGTATATTTTCTCATTTACTAAAGAATGTAAGTGTAGAATTTCCATAGCTTGGAAATTCATGTTGAAATGTGTATAGTATCTCTTTCTATTCTCTTTCTATAGCATACTATGCTATAAGGTTGTTGCGATGGGGAACCCATGAATGACAGAAATGCCCACATGCACGTTGCCATCAGTGAGCGGCATCAGTAGAGAGATATAGTATTTGTACAGTCCATCAGTAGTGTATGTGGATGAGGATTGTATCCAGCATAGCATACCTACATGCACGCCGCCATCAGTGAGCGGCCACAGTAGAGAGATACAATATTTGTACAGTCCGTCAACAGTGCATGTAGATAAGGACTGTACCCACTCACATGGCCAGGGTTCCAAATCCATGCACTAACCTAGTCCGATCGGCAAACCAGAATAGAAGAAAGAAAAGAAAGAGAAACAGAGAAGAAAAGAAAGAGATACAAAGATACAGATACCAGAAAAGAAAAGAAAGTTATTTTCTCAGTACATTTTATTATTTTGCATATGTATTATGCTACTTACATGATTCAGTATTTCTTATGTGCTCGACGATGTATAGTTTTATTCATTGTCTTTGCACGTTGATAAGTAGCAAATTAGAGTATCAGAAAAGAATGCAGCATATCAAAAAAGAATGAAGAATATTATCAAGGATTAAAGTGAGAAAAGGAAAATCAAAACATGAGTAACGGAGGAAGAACAGTAATGCAATTTGGTTTACTTACTGAGCAATTAGTGCTCACTCCGTTATTTCTACTGTTTTGCAGGTACTAGATGTTTTACGGTCGGATGGGATGTCAAGAAGCGGAGGAGCTTGGCAGCACTGTTCAAGACTACCTTGTACTATCAGTTATTTTGTATATATGTTTATAAGATTTAAAATTAAAAATTTTGGATTTTACATTATATACCTCTATGTATATATATGTTTACAAAGTTATTAGTGGATTTTATCATATATTTCTTAAAGAATTACTAGCTAGAGAGTATATATATATATATAGTAGAAAATAAAAATTATTGCCCATCGATTACTCTGATTACGCTAGGATCAGGGTCTGATATGTGTGTGTGTGTGTGTGTGTTTATATTTATATTTATATATCAGACCTTGATCTTGGCATAATCAGAGTAATCGATGGGTAATAATTTTTATTTTCCACTGCTTCTGCTCATTGATTTACTTACACTAAACTCTCACCTGAAGATAGTACCCCTTATGATTATCCTAGTATTTATAAAAGCACTATAGAAGCTTTACAATACTTAGCACTGACCAAGCTTGACATTAGTTTTATAGTCAATAGACTTAGCCAATTTCTTTAAGCTCCCATTGTCCTACAATGGCAAGCTTGCAAAAGGGTTCTAAGGTATCTCAAAGGGACACTTAACCATGGCTGATTATTCAGACCAGCTGTTGCCTTGCACATCAAATGTTATGTAGATGTTGATTGGGCCAACAGTCCTGAAGACAGGAGATCCACTAGTGGATAATATGTGTATTTAGGTCTTAACCTAATTCAGTGGAGCTCTAACAAAGCAAAACGTAATGGCTTTATCATCCACTAAAGCAAAGTACAGAGCATTAGCCCATACAACCACTAAAGTTGCCTGGTTCTAGAGTCTTTTTGCAGAATTAGGACTAACAATTGACAAGTTCCCTGTCATTTGGTGTGACAATGTAAGTGCTGGTGCATTGGCTTCAAATCTACTTTTTCATGCTCGAACTAAACACATCGAGATAGATGTTCACTACATAAGGGAACAAGGGCTTGCCAAGTAAATTATAGTGCAATATGTCCCCTCCAAACTTCAGATTGCTGTATCCTGACCAAGGCACTGTCAGCAGCTCAATTTAATACACAAAAGAAATAAATTGAATGTGGTAGCAGTTAGTGAAAAAGATGGCAACAGTGATCATTTGTTCAAAGTTACTGCTGGTTGATGATTGGTGATTGATAATTGAAGATTGACAAGTTACTGATTGTTTATTGAGTTTTTCAGGTGTTAATTGAAGATTGGAAGTTCAATTTTTCCTTTGTTGAGTAGAAGTGGCAGTTGATTCTCTGAAATTGCAGTTAAACAGATTTTCAGTTGATGATAAGCCTATTGAACTTGGAAGCTGAGGTTCTAACAGTTTTAATGGTGTCCATGATGAGTTTTTGTTTCAGGTTGCTGATTAATGATTGAGTTTATCAGGTTGCTAATTGAAGATTGAAACTCATAATTTCAGTTGATTGGTGGGAAGTTATTGAAATTTGAAGCTGAAGCTCTGACTGTTACTCAATTTTGAACATGAGTTGATGATGAGCTTTATCTAGTGATTTCTGCAGTTGTTGATGAAGTTCTGTTTGAAGCTTACTGAAATCACTAATGTTGAAATTGATATAGTGAAGTATGGCATTAACTTTCTTGGTTGGTATTTGCTGAAACTGCAATAATAGTGGTAGTTGAAGCAAAGCATTGTCACTAATGTTAGCTGAAGATAAAGCAAGAGTATTGGTATCTGCTGTCAAATTTCATTCATTGGTGATAGTTGAAGAAAAGTCTAGTCTGCTGCTGTCAAATTTCATTTTCTCATTATTGTTTTACATTCTGGATATTATGTTGAATTGAAAAACAGATAATTGGTTAAGTAGTGTCGAGCTAAGACCGGAAACCCAGTCTAGCTTGAGGGGGATGTTAGTATTGTTCGATATAAAGGGTGTAAGCTATCCCTCCAACGGCGTCGTTTTAATGAATCAGTTTAGTAAGGACTATACGCTGTCGTTTTGTGTCTATATAATACAGTGGGTAGTTCGGTGTCGGTCGTTGTACTCACTGAACTTAGGTTAATTTCAGCTCAAATATTCTTTGAACTCTCTCTCAAATCCTCTCTCAAACCCTAACCTTTACAAAAATGGAAAGCAAAGTAACAAAGAATAAGTTTATCCAACCAAAAAAGTTCATATTCGAATAAACTCATTTCCAGCTCTCACATATTGCCACTTTCCACATTTTAATTGAAAAAAATAAATAAATAACCGTAACCTCAAAGTTGGGGTGTGACGTATACTCACTCCAGGGAATCATAAGATGAACTGCTGACCAAGTTTAGTATATAAAATAATTACTATTTAAGAAACGAATTAAAAAATTTCTGTAGACACTACTTTTCTGAAGCAAACTTTGGTTGATTTACAGATTTCATGTTGCTCTATTGAAGGAATTTCAGATACTCTCTTTCTCTTGCATACTCACACAGAAACTACAGAGAGTACTGGTTTAGATCTGTTACAGCTGATCGAGATTGCAGGAACTCAACTTGTCCACAATGATGCTCACTGCAGGTATCTAATTTAACATATGTTTTAGTAAATTTTGAATACATTGAGAAAATCTTTATGTATATTGCATGTACATTTTCAGTTTTTAGCAGCTTAGTTTTTATGAAGAGGAGGAGCATGATGGAGATTTTTCCGGAAAAGATAAGAGACATTTGGAAGGAATGGGAACTGAGAGCACTGGTTTTCATTAGCCTCATCTCACAATTAGTTCTAATCATTTGGGGCAGTCGCCGGAAGTACAATCCAAACTTGTGGATTGCAGGTCTAGTCTGGAGTGCCTACTTGCTAGCAGATGCCGTCGCCACCATGGGCCTCGGCGTTCTCCTAAACAACCTTGGAGAAATCTATGAGCACCATGGCTGTTCTATCGATGCTAACAACGAGCTTACAGCATTTTGGGCACCGTTTTTCTTGTTGCATTTGGGCGGCCCTGATACTATCACAGCTTACTCTTTAGAAGACAACGAGTTGTACCTGAGGCACGCATTTGGTCTAGTTTTTCAAACAGTGGCAACAGTTTACATCATTCTCTTGGCTTGGAATTCTGGCTCTGATCTTTCATTTCTAGCATTGCCAATGACTGTTGTTGGGTGCCTCAAGTATGGTGAGAGGACATTTACTCTTTTTTTCGCAAACGGCGATCAACTTCGAGACTCGATGCTCACTTCTCCTGATGCTGGTCCAAGCTATCCCAAATTCATGAATGAGTTCAGTTTGAAGCATTCAGAAGGGTTTCATGTTGAGGCACAGGAGGTAATGGCAGCAAGTCATCAGGTTGAGATCTCAGTGGCTGCAGTACCTGAACCAGACTCCACACCTGAAGAACACATCCGTAAAGCGGATGACTTGTTTAAGAAATTCAAGTGTTTGGTTGTGGATCTTATTCTCAGCTTTCAAGACAGAGACCACAGTCGATCTATGTTCCGGAAAATGTCTTATGGAGAAGCCTTCAAAGTGATTGAAATCGAATTGGGATTCATGTATGACTTACTCTACACAAAGGCAACAGTAATTCATACTTCTTGGGGTCTTGTACGCCGCATTATCACCACCTTCGTCACCTTCGTCGTGTTAGTGATCTTCAGCTGTTTCGTCAACAGGAAGAAATATACCAAGATAGACCTTTCAATAACCTTCCTATTGCTGATAATAGCAATTGTTTTAGAGATATATGCAGCTTTGTTTCTACTTTACTCAGACCAATCCACTCTATGGCTGGATCAGCATAAGAAAGTTGCAACATGGATCAAAAAGATCAAGAATTCGACAATCTTGAAACCCACAGTTGGTTTTTTGGAGCGAATGGTTAAACTAAAACGGTGGTCAAATCAAATAGGGCAGTACAGTGTTACATGTCTTTGCCTCAAAGAGAAACATGGCCTTATTGGCCTTATTTATAAAATCTCAAGGCGATTGCGGTACACAGAAAGGCTATGGGAAGATTACCAGTACACAACTTACAAGCAAGTGCATGACGATCTGAAGAAGTTGGTCTTCGAACATGTGTCAAACATGAAACTCGATGAAGAAACCAAAGAGGAAAATCTGAAGAAGCGGGTCCCCGAAAATGTGTCAAACAAGATATCTAATGAAATCGAAGTGGAAAGTAGTGCTGGTGATGACAAGAAAAATGACCATATTAAAGAGGTATACTCCAAATGGGGAGGCCGCATACTTGAAAATTATAAGCAAGAGTCTCTGAATTGGAGTGTGGCGGCTGAGTTTGACAAAAGCATTCTTCTTTGGCACATTGCAACAACACTTTGCTATTACAAAAATTATCCGGAAAAAGGTAGCAATTCAGGTGAGACCAAGTATCGAAAATTCAGCAAGTATCTGTCTAGATATATGATTTATCTCCTGGTTGTGTATCCTTCATTGTTGCCAGTTGGGATAGGTCTTATAAGATTTCGAGACACTTGCTCGGAAACCGAGAAATTTGTTCAAGTACGAATACCCATCTATTGTAGCAAGGAATATCGTGCTCCAAAAAAGGATGAAAGAAAATGTTCATTCTTGCGAAATGGGATAATCCTTAACAAATTTCGAGAGACTTGTTCGAAAATCAGGAAATTTTTCAAGGAAGGAATGTTCACCTGTCGTACAAGCCAAACTCAAAGCAACACCGAAACTTCAAACGGTCAAAGAAACACTTCATTGTCGCGGACTGGGTTAATTTGGAAATATTTCAAGGAACGAATGTTCATCTGTTCCACAAGCCAAACTGAAAGCAGCAATGAAACTTCTGGTCAAGAAAACACTTCATTGCCGCCGACTGGGACAAGGCAAACTCAAAGCAGTAATGAAACTCCTGGTCAGATAGGGGATCTAAGAAAAGAAAGAAGAGTTGAAGCTTGCAGAATGTTACTTGGAGTTAAAACTTATGTCCCGCCAAACAAAGTGAAAGGAGATAGAAGTAAATCAGTGTTATTTGATGCATGCAAGCTGGCAACGGAGTTGAATGAAATTACAGATGAAAAAAGGAAGTGGAACATGATTACAGATGTTTGGTTGGAGATTTTAATTTATGCTGCAAGTCAGGGAAGAGGAAATCAACATGCTCGCCGCCTGAAACGAGGAGGAGAGCTTCTCACTCATGTCTGGTTTCTTATGGCACATTTTGGAATGACTGATCAATTCCAGATATCTCATGGCCAAGCAGCAGCCAAATTGATTGTCAAGTAGTTGTTCAAGATATTGCAATTTAATTTGAAATGTGCTGTTGTTATTATTACTGCATTTCTTTCCTGTTTTCAGAGTTACGTTCTATGGTTGTTGTCATTAATAAATTTTCTTTCATGTTTAAGACTTCTTTCTTCACTGTTAAGTTATTCATGTTAAACTAAAAGCTTAAGAGAGTAGATACTATATGAGACTTGGTTTTCCTTTATTTTTTTATTTTTTTTTTTTTTCCTTCCATTTTTTGAATCCAATTGAAATGTGAGGATTTGAACGTTTGTAACAGTAAAGCCTTAAGCTAAGAGGTAGGGATTATTCAGTCCAATATTTGTTTAGTTATGGAGTTTCAATTATAAGCACCACTACACCTACAACTTTTTGATACAATATTTTTATACAACCTTGATGTAATGGTTCGTGATTAATCAACTTGTAGTGGATTTCATTTTTTTAAATGCGAACTTACCAATCACGAACTGCCACATCAAAGTTATATAAAAAGATTGTTTTGAAATGTTGTAAGTGTAATTTTATTATTAAATTATATAATATAAGATTAATTTTAATTGCATGAGGCTTTGCATGCATCATTGTTATCACATTAAATTTTCATATAAAAGGAATTACCAGGAATTTGTTAAATGTCGAACTTAATACAATTCTTCCTTCTTCTTTTTTTAATAACAATAAATACACGTTACTAATCTTATGAAAATATGTTTGGTATAAATGAGTCGAAATGTATTTGAAAACAGTTTTTGAATATAATCCTACAAGCTAGTGTAAAACAAGAAAACGATTCAAGAGGTTCTCACAATTTTTTTTTTTTTTTTTTTTTATAGTTTTTCAATATTATATCAAACATATTTTAATATATTAGAAACTACGAAATCAGATTTAAATCGTATTTAAGTTTTTTGAAAACTATGTTTAGATTACAAATCAAATGGACAGTAGAACATTTTGTTTTTTGGGGGCCTTGTCTTCTGAAGCTCTAAGCAAAATAGATTGAGTACAAGCACTATTATTTACTATATTATATCAACTAATTATAATTCAACTGTTTCTCATTCTAATTTTCTGTTGCCAAATAGATTGAGTACAAACACTATTCTTTTGTCTTAGTAGTCACTTCTAATTCTCTTTTTATCTTTAATCCGAAGAGCATATTTGTTCTTCAAGCCTGTTTCTAAAGCAAAACTAAAGTTGATATATATATATTTATATTTATATCTCCGGCAATTATTGCATTTGCCTCTTTGTTCTTTACTCATGTAAGTTGTAACAGCACGTCTAGGATCTTCTTCTAGCTACCCCGATGCCCGCAGAATATTCATTCAGAAATATTTATGCACAAAATAATTTTGTCGCATACCTAAGCCCTCAAAAATTAGATGAACTCTTGTATACAAGATTTTCTTTTTTACAGCCAAAAAAAAAAAAAAAAAATCTTGCATGCAAAAGTAACAAAGAGTGGATATAAAAACCTTATGACATAGGTATGTCTGAGGAAAGATTGATATAAGGAGAGGAATGCACTAAAAAAAAAAAAGATTTTCACCAATTATCTCACATCACAAATGTAAAATATTTATAATACACTCTTTCGGCCAGGATTGGACAACCGGGTCTCAAAAAATCTGAACCTCTACAGGAGAGAATGATAAAATAAATCATCGTATATGTTTGGTTTCTCCATAACCAAATTGTACTTCATTATTTCTAGCTACTTAACAGCATCCATCTTATTCAAAGAAGTCCAGCTATGAAGTCTTCCAAATAAAAGAAAAAGAGAGAATAACATAAGGAGAAAAAGAAAGAAAAGAGAAGAGAACAAAGAAAGAAAATAAAACAGAAGATCCGAGGGAGAGAGTGCATGAAAGAAAAGAGAATAAGACAGGGGAAAAGGAAAAAAGAAAAAGAAAGCGTAGAATGCCAGGAAGCAGCTGGCAGAATCTATTAGGAGATTTAATGAAAAAAAGACAAAACGACATGTTTCCGAGGTTTAGTGAAATGGAAAGCTGGTATATCTAATTTCATTTATTCTAAATTCCTACCCTTAAAATCACACCTTCTTACCCTTAAAGTAACACCGTTAATTTAGTGGTGAAGGGGTTGGCTCCTAGGCAGTAGCTGGGTGAGAACTTTAATCGAGCAGGTTATGGGCACTAATTTGGGTTTCGATTTCCCGCAATTGGAAAGTCAGTAACAGCCAAAAAACATATCACAACAATCAACTGATGGCAGAGAAGCTGGTGCTGAAATCTGGAGGGGTCACTTGTACCCATATTGATGGGAAAAAGCTTGAGAACTAATCCAATCTCACAAGGTAGCAAGAATGGAGGTGATTGGACACGATGAGTGAGATTGATAAGTAAAGGTATGTGTTTTGTAAAGGAAGTTTTGAGAAACTTAATAGTAGTTTCGGAAGTGATTTTAGACTTTAAAATCGACTTTAAAAAAGCTAAAAATCATTGACTTGAATGCTATTAATATAAGTCTGCCTTCTGCCAAAGAAAACCCTAAACGTTTCAATGTAAACGGTGTTACTTTTAAGAATATAAATCTTAAATAAATAAAACCAAAAGTATTACTTTGTCATTTTGCTAAACCTGAAGTGGAAACATGTTTTACTCTTAAAGAAATTTAACACTAATTATTGTCAGGCTACATGTTGGACCAAGATTCTCTCGTGATTTGATCTTTTACTTGACGTCCAAATAAAGGTTGTGATTTGTTGTTTCAGTATGATAGACAAATAAATATGAACAGTAAATATGTGAAAATACCCACATGTTATGAGATTTTTAAAAGCTCATGAAAACGCAAATCAAAAAAAGATCCAAATTCTAGAGCGCTTCCTACCCTCTCCCTTTATGTCTGTGACATAAGGTTGGCAAATGATTGGATTTGCGTGGGCTAAGTACCAATCCAGTTCAACCAATACATTTTCAATTCATTTGACCCATTCTTTGAAATTTGGAAAAATAAATAACAGGTTATCCATATCTTCTTTTAAGAATAAAATTATATATATTTAAATGAATATAATAGTTGGTTTGATATACATTTTTTATATTTATAAAAGTATTTAATATAAAACTATAAATTAAGATCTACCTTTGGTGATTGTAAATTTCATTTGTTATACTTCAATAAGAATGGCCCCAGATATGTGAATTATGGAAATCTTTTGACCATTTTTCTTGGTCTTATTTTGACTCCTCTTTGTAAGTCTCCTAAGATGTGAATTATGCGCTATGATTTAGATTCTTGGATTAAAGTTAAAGGCAACCTGACCCTTTTCTTGTGGGGTTGTGTTTCATCATCTTTAGGATTTTGATGGTTGCCTGGTTATGTCTTTAGGAGTTAAAGCAACTTTCTTTTTATTCTAGTTTTAGCTATTGATGATATTATTGTTGGTCAGGGATGGAGTTATCTTTGGATTGTGTGTTTCAATGTTTGTTTATTCATAATTTCAGCCTCCCTAGCATCTTAGGAGTTAATTAGTTATATGACTCCTAATTGACTCTCATATATATATATATATATATATATATATATATATATATATATGAAATTATTGTCCACTTATTATATTTAGACCTGGTAAAACGGATCATTTACTAATAGGTATGCTCGTACCCGAGTAATTTTTGCAAGTATTGGTTAATATATTTAGGACTCATATGGTTATTACTTGTATTCAGCCCACCCATGAAATTAATTGATGGACCGGATGATACCCACGGATACCCGCATTAGATAAAAAAAAATGCAATTACAATGAATTGACATAAATAGAGAATGAAAATTTTTAAACTCAATTGAAGATTTGTGCGTGTTACCCACATGAGACAACCGGGTTGATCTAGACCTAAAATCAAGTGGAAAAATAAGAAATTAAAATTAATATGAATTGCAAAATGCTTTTATTTTTAAATTGCTCTGCTGTCTGCTAATAACTCTTACCTATATATAAGTGATTGGGTCATATTATACTACCAAATTTCTAATATTACTGATTGGATTACTTTTTTTTATATTTTAAAGCTAAAACTTTGAATATTAATGTTCTAACTTCATAATTTTTTTCTTGTATCATATGGTTTTTAATGTCAATTACCCAGCTGAGAAACTACAAGTTGAAAAACTTCTACTCATAGATCAATCCCTTTAAATAGCACTTGGTTTATAATGTAACCAATAAGGATTCTTTTGATTCAAATTATCTCCTTTTTTAGTGTATCAGATGGGTGAAATTGATGATGAAATTGTATTGCTGGTGCTGCATAAAAATAAAAAAAGTTTAAACAAATTTGGGTAAAAATAAAAAGTGAAAGTATTTGTGGGAAATGGGTGACCCGCGGGTCAACCCGTATCCACACAGACGGGTACGGCTGATGCATTTTCCTGCCCGTCCAAAAATTTTACCCGTTTAACCTGTACCCATGGTTACCCGGCCCACCCATTTGCCAAACATAATTTATATTTGGATAGATAATCCTATAAGGAGATACAAACATTACTCTATAATGATAATTTTGGTATTATAAGTTCTAGATTTTTTTTTTTTTTTTTTTTTTTGTCTTCTTGTATTTCTACATAACAAATACGTACAAATACAATAACTTAAAAATATCTTTATTCTCTCCCTTACCAATAAACTTCTCTTCTTTTTCTGCCAACTTCTCTTCTTTTTCTTTCTCTTTTTCATTTTTCTTTCCAATTTATCTATTCTATATAGGTTCTTTTTCTTTTGCTTTTCTTTTTCTTTTTTCTTTTTTCTTTTCTCTGTTCTCCATTCTCTCAGCATCATAGTTACTGTCAAATTGGACATTGTTTGTGTCTATCAGGTAAATAGGTCACGTCAAAGTATTCAAACATTAGACAAGTTCATTTCGTAACAATAATTTGGTAATTTTCACAATAAGTTTATAATGACTACCCAGATAAATTTGTAGTTATGAGTAATATGTACATTAAGGGAAAAGAAAAGAATTTTGAAAAAACTTGGAGAACAATACATACGTTTCTTAGCGTCAAAGCAAAACTTTGCTTCAAGCCACGTAAGACATAATATTCTTTGACTATTTCAATAAATGCAACATATATAAAGATCAAAACGAAAATAGTAATCATTTTACAAAATTACAGACACCAAATACTTCAAATTCTCATCTTTGTAAGGGCAATTGCCATCTTTGACTATGACTGATCAGGTGATTGTTTCCACAGCCTTCGACAAACTGAACTCAATGCTTCGTCAGGAAAAACAAGAAGGGTTAAGACTAGTGGTGTGCGTGGAGGAAGAATTTCGCAAGTTCTTCAACCAAATGTTGGCCATTCGTGAGGTGCTCGAGGACGCGGAAAGCAGACAGGTTAATGATACTGCTGTGGGAGATTGGTTACATAAACTTAAATCCACGTTCTATGATATTGAGGAGATGTTCGATGAGTGGACGACTGCGATCCAAAAACTACGACCTGAAGAATTAGAGGACACAGGAGAACAAAGATATTCCACTCTTATGAGAAAGGTATGTTCATCCATCCGTCTTTATTTGATGTGTAATAGGCGAGTTCGTTTGCATGGGGAGATAGCTCTTAAGATTAAATATGTTAATAAAACACTACATGATGTTGGTGTGGAAAAAGATAAGTTCAATTTTAAGTTGGTGAAGGTCACAAGAGAACTAAAACAAAAATTGACTGCCTCTTTTGTTGGTAATATGTCAAAAGTTCATGGAAGAGATGAAGTCAAGGATGAAATAGTAAACTTTTTGGTGAGTGAGAGAACTGAAATCCTCCCTATCATTTCTGTTGTTGGGCCAGGAGGAATTGGGAAAACTACTGTAGCTCGAGAAGTTTTTAATGATAAGAAAGTAAAAAATCATTTCAATAAAAAAATATGGGTATGTGCTCATCCTTTCAATACGATTAGAGTTGCCACAATAATTCTTGAATCTCTAAATAAAGATGATGCATCATCAAATTTTGTTGAATTGGATATTGTGTTATCGTACATACGCCGATGTAATAAGAAAGAAAAGTTTTTTCTTGTCGTAGATGATGTACATTCTAACTCTATAGATGATTACCATTGGAAACAACTGACCCATGCTCTTAAGTGTAATTCTGAAGGAAGTAGAATTTTGGTGACCTCATCGGATGAGAAGTATGTTTTAGAATCCACCAAAATGATATCATTGAAGACATTGTCTGTTGATGATTGTTGGTCATTGTGTAGTCAAATTGCACTTTCTGATAGGCCTAATTATAAAGAGAGAGAAAAGATAGAAAAAATTGGTCAACAGATCATAAAAAAATGTCAAGGTTTGCCTCTTGGTGTAAAGATATTAGGAAGCCTTTTGCGCTTTAAAACAAGTGTAGAAGAGTGGGAAAGTATCTTAAATAGTGAAATATGGGAACTTGAAGTAAAAGGAGGGTTTGTATTCCAGCTCTTATTACTGAGTTATTATGATTTGCCTTTCATATTGAGAAAATGCTTCTTATATTGTGCTATCTTTCCAAACAATTATGAGATAAAAAAAGATCAATTGATAAAGTTATGGATGTCTCAGAGTTATCTCATAAAGTTAGAAGAGGAAAGGGACCATATGGAGTTAACAGGAGAAGAGTATTTTGACAACTTAGCAATGCGATCATTTTTTCAAGATTTTCAAATAAATGAATATGATGGTAGCATAATAAGTTGCAAGTTACATGATTTGGTGAGTGAATTTGCTCGATTTCTTGCAAAGGAAGAATGTTTTGATATGGAGGTAAAGGGATCTAAATCTTCCCACGTAAGTACTGATGTTCGACATTTAATGATAACGTTGGAAGAAGTTTGGAGCTCATTTCCCACAGAAGTTTATGCTAAAGATCATAAAGAAAGGTTGCGTAGCCTTTTGGTTGAGCCTAGAGGTGGTTATATGAGTAATATAGAACTATCTAAGTTATTTGATCAATTGACTTGTCTAAGGGCATTAGATTTGAGCAACCAAGATAATTCTTTTTACAAATTAATCAAAGAAGTTCCAGGAGAAATAAAAAATTTTGTACATTTGAGGTACCTCAACTTTTCTAACAACAAAGGGATAAGAGAATTGCCTGAGACAATATGCGAGTTGAGTAATTTACAAACCTTAGAGGTCAATCGGTGTAGGAATCTCAAAACTTTACCTCAAAGGATGGAAAAGTTGATCAACCTAAGGCATATTGTAAATGATGAGACTTCACTAAGTTACTTGCCGAAAGGAATCGAGAAATTAACTCGTCTTCGAACATTAAGTGAATTCATTGTGTGTCGTAATGGTGGCAACGGTAGCAAAGCATGTACTCTTCAATCTCTCAAAGACTTGAAACACCTTCGAGGGTGTCTTAGCATAAAAAAGTTGGGGAATCATGAAGAAAAAGATGTTAATGAGAAGTTGGGGAATCATGAAGAAAAAGATGTTAATGAGGTTAAAAAAAAACCCTCGACAAACTGGAAGGAAATTCTCCAGAATAAGGAAAGCCTCCTCGATGTGTGTCTATGTTTCAGAAAAGATGAAGAAACTGGGATGGTAAAAAAGTTGGGGAATCATGAAGAAAAAGATGTTAATAAGGTTAAAAAAAAACCCTCGACAAACTGGAAGGAAATTCTCCAGAATAAGGAAAGCCTCCTCGATGTGTGTCTATGTTTCAGAAAAGATGAAGAAACTGGGATGGGAGGTAATGAAGATCATGATGAAAAGTTTCTTGAAAACTTGCAATTACCTCCCAATTTAATGAGATTAAAGATAGTTCAATATAGTGGTAAGGTTATGTCTTCCAAATGGGTAACCTTACTAAAAAAGTTGAGGTTTTTGTCATTAAATCATTGCATGAAGCTGGATAATTTACCTCCTTTGGGAAAATTATCATCCCTCGAATCACTTATTATAAGGAGTTCGAGGAATGTGGAAAGAGTGGGTAATGAATTTTTGGGATTAGAAATTACAGATAGCAAATCCTTTGTGGAGGCCTTTTCCAAATTAAAACATCTCGAATTTCAAGATATGAAAGAATGGAAAGGATGGAACTACGGGATTGCGTTTGCAAAAGAAGAAAATGTTAAAATTATGGAACGTATTGAGTCCCTCACCATTGCATTCTGCCCCAAGTTAGAGACTCTGCCAGACTACATTTATAAGGCTACAACTTTGAAGGAGTTGAAGATCATCTCATGCCCTAAGCTAAAGAAGATGAAGGACAGTATCAAAAAGAGAGTGGATTCATCTGGATCTCACCCGAAAATCGACTTTACTGATCTCAAATATATTGAAAAAGGCAGCCATTGATCTGCATTCAGTCCACAGGTAATCTCTTTTCCTTATCCTTTTAATGTAGATTGCTTTATTTGTAAGAATAGAACGTTTTGATTTTATTTCCTAATTCAGTGTTTCATATCTACAATATATCACGATTTAATTTTACAGGTTTAGTTTCCGTATAGTATGGCTTATTTATGCTAGTGTTTTTGCTGATGATACCAAATTGCTTTTGCAACTTCTCCTCACATATTCTTTGCTTTTTTTTATGTTCAGAGTTTATGGAATTGTTACGAGCTTAATTTTAATATTTCTTTGCCGGAAACGGGATTGAATCATGGAAGATAACTCTGGTGTCTTCATGTTCTTTAATTTTGCCAAGAAATGATTATTTTCAAAGTTGACTCACAATATTATATTCCATTCTTCAATGGTGGGATGCTGTTCTATCTTTTTTCACCAAGGATTTGCAAGATGATATCAGTCGGCAATTACCTGGATGTATGTTTACGTACAGTTATTCTAGATTGGGTAATGTTGTTTTGTATTTTGCCCTTTTTTTTTTTGTGTGTGTTTCATGCATGCATACATCATTTTTTATATATATTCATGTAACATAGATTTAAAGGGTAAGGCTCATTACGTCCCCCCTTACTAGGTGTCAAATTTTTTATTATTAACAAAATTTCCTCGTACCGTCGAGGTTTGTCCAAAAAAAGATCTTGATATCAAGTAATGATGTTATGTAAACAAGAAACTTTCTTTGCCGAATCACCTAAAGTTTATCTAATATGGGAAATAGCAAGGGTATTGGAAAGGAGACAATGTGTACCCTATGTTAAGCAATGTTTTCAAATCCATCCCGGCTCAACCGGTTTGCCGATCAACCGAAAACTAGGGGCTAAGTCGGGCTGGTCAGGCCTGAAAACCGATAATTGCAATTAGCCCGCTTTGACCTGCTATTGGACCGGTGATACAGTAGCGAACTACCGGTCCAACCAACCCGGGCCCTAAACTGGGTCACTAAAATTGCAAACCCCGGTTTGATTTTTCATTCTTCATTCTACATTGTCAATCTTCATCTTCAATCTTCATCCTAAATCTCCAACAAAGCCAACAACTTCCCTCTAGAGAGACTTCATCAGCTTTCTCTGGGAGTGTAAGCAAATCACCGCCGAGTCGACACGTTGCGGCCCAACTAACAAGTCCTAACGCAATCCAATTCGACAACCGTACCCACACATCATTGGCCATTACTAATCAACACTACAATCCAAAGTTTACTAATCTTCAAAAAAGTCATCACTAATCAAAAATCAGGAAAACCTTAATCATAAGCAATCTCATTCAGAATACCCCAGCAAAGCAAGTAAAACTCCCCTAAAAATTTAATCAATGTATTATCAGTTGTTTGGTCCTTTCGCAAGCTACCTATCAGCCCCAATGCACAACAGTAACGACCAAATGCGGCCAAATTTGAAGTCAAGATGGTCAAGTTGGGAGGGGGAGAGGGGCGGCAGCAGTGGGTTAGGGAGGCAGAGAGGGTTGGCAGCTGTAGGGTTTGATGCCAGCCGCTGCAATGGCTAGAGATGGAGAGAGGAGTGGCGGTTGTGGGATTAATGAGAGTGCGATGACTGTGGGATTAACTTTAGATTTAGGTTTAGTTTTTTCTATTTTTTATTTTTTTCATATTTAATTAATTATTAATAATTATATATTTTTATTACGTCAATTACTCTTCAAATATCAAATATCAAAGATTCGTTAATTATCTCCAATAAATGTTTATAACATTTTAATGTATGGGCTTTACTCTAAATTATTATTGCACAAGTATTATTCTATAACTCAAATGTCTTCACTTCCAAGTCATAAGACTCATAACAATTTACCATACCAAAAATCAAAAGGTTACACATCCAAAACCTTTTGCTGAAAAAAATTATTTTATTCATTCGGCTATGGATTTAATACTTGAGAATTATTATTTCATCGCCTAAGGTATGGAACCATCTATAGCAGTACCCAAATTCTCACAGCAGTAAAGTTATCAGCCCTATCACTGTATTGTCTTAACCATCCTATTAACACTATTTTTAATAAACTACCAATTAGATATTAGGTAAACCAGAAAAGTTAAGATGTGATAGATTAAGAAAAAACAGTACACAAGAATCTACCCCTCACCAAACATCATTCAAGACTTCATTCTTACCCGGTAAAGATAACGGAAAAAGAATTTCCGCCTTCTATATTTTTCATTCTCTAGTAAAGAAACCATCATAAATCTCTATGACCATGACTGAACTAATTCCAAGGTTTAGCAAAAACCTCATAACATCTCACCACCAATAACCCTCCTTTTCCAATTTTACAAACAATATCAAGACCTAACACCCATCCCAATTTCTTACCTACTTCGTCCACCTCCAAACACAATGATAAAATAAATCTTCTAGCAATATTTCTTCCATTCAATCATTTCTCCAAATAAAGAAATCAAAGATTATTCTTCCATCTTCCTATTTTCCCCAATAAGAAACCTTGAAACCAGAAGCTAGATAACTAGAAGATGGCAATACGAAACCTTTGGAACAGTGAAGACAGAAATGTAAAAACGGCATGAAATTGATACCTTTATCGGTCGATGACGGCAATGAAGACAACAAGTGAGGGAGAGTCGCAGAAACTCGGGGAGAAAATAGAGTAACATCCTAACGAGGTTGAGAGAGCGAGAGAGGGTCGCTTTAGGTTAGGGCAAACCTGATGTCGATGGCGATGGCAGTTCTTCACTTCTTCTAATCTGATTTCTTCTTTTTTTCCCCGATTCCTAACCTAATAGACCTTTTTTGATATTGAATTATTGATAAGTAAAATGACAAGCGACCCCTCATTGTTTCATTACATTCCGTTCCAAGCCGGCTCCCACCCCGAGTACCTAAACCTTGGTTCTGATTCCGATTTCAATTCCGATTCTTGGTTCTCGATTCCTGCATTGTAGGAACAGGAACCAAAACTGAAACCGTTCGGTTCCTGATTTCTAGGAACCTGCCCCAAATGTAGAACCAGGTTCTGATTTCTAGAACCAGAATTAACCTTGTGAGGGATGGTTTCAAATAAGGATCGGAACTGAAACCCCGAGTACCTGTCGATTCTAATTTTGGCTGGTTCTTGTTCTAGCCGGTTCTTTTCCACACTCCTAGACATAGGACAAAATTCTTGTGGTGTACCCTCCATATGTGTATGTACCTCTAAAAGGTCCCCCTTTACCCTTTTGAAGGCAATTAATCCAAGGGTTCATGTGGTACCTTTTAATTCATCGTTCCTCAACCTAAATTTGCTTGTGTTGTTTAATGATTAAGTTTATATATCCTCCCCCCTTCTCCATTTTGTAGTTGTTTAATGCCATATTGAAAATTGGCTTCAACGTCTAGGAATCCTCAACCCAATCGTTGATTTCAATAAGCAGAGATTGAACAATTAAGGATTGACATTTTCAATGACGATTGGGAGTTGGTAATTCCACCTAAAAAAAAAATTATTAATGTAGTCTAGGTTTTTTTGTTTTAACTTGTATTAATGTTTTTAAATGACTGTTTATCTGAGCTTATGAAAATTAGGTTAGAAGTATTAGGGTTTTTTGTTTTAACTTGTATTAATGTTTTTAAAGGAGTGTTTGTCTGAGCGAAAATTAGCTTATAAGCCGCTAGTGCTTATACTATAATTTGAGCTTATAAGCATTTAAAATTTAAACAGTTATGAGTTTAGTTAAAATACTTATAAGTGATTGATAAGTAGTTGACGCGTTTGGTAAAATGTGGCTTATAAATACATTTTATTATTAAAATGACTAAAAATGGTACCATAGTAACATGACCAGTTTAAAATATAAAAATAAGAGTATATTATGAAATTTTAAAATAAAATATGGATAATATGGTAATATACTTAGTCAAACTAACTTATAAGCAGAGTGCTTATAAGAAAAGAAAAAAGTACCTTCCCCAAACTTTTTTTTTTTTTTAGGCTTGTAAGCCCCGTTTATAAGCTCAAAAAAATTATAAACAAATAGGTCAACTTAATTTTAGAGCTTATAAGCTGGTTTGACAAGCTTATAAGCTCAAACAAACACTTCCTAGATTTGACTTCACTTATTTATTTTTTCATATTTTACCTTATTTTATTTTGAATTTATCCCTTTAAAGTTAAAACGTGGGTCACGATGATCTGTGGCCTGTTATTGTCCCTATGCAAACCGAGATATGTCATAACTCCAATTATTTGAAAGGAAAATGTATAAAGTTGTGCAAGTCAGCTTGTCACTTTCACTAAACCTTATGTTCATCAATGTAAATTTCCTAGAAACAAAGTATCCTACCTGTTAGAACTCAAGCCCAAGGGAAAGCCTAATCCAAAAGACCGGCCTGATAGTTGGGAGAGCCCCTATGCTTAAGTACTACACTTGGTGGGTGTGAGATCCCGATGTGGGATCCTAACATTGCACTCTCTTCAAAAGCCGACGTCTACGACGACTTTCACTCTATCGACTATGACCTGACGGTAGCCCTTTTTCTCTTTGGGTGGCGTCATTCACCTATCAGTTATTCGATGCAACGCCTCCTCCCAAGAGAGCACACTGCACCTTAATATAGCCTATAGGTAGCCCTTTCCGCAGCTCAACTATTAATGAAAAACACTAATGTTAGAACTCAAGCCCAAGAGAAAGTCCAACCCAAAAGACCGACCTAATAAGTGGGAGGGCCCTTAGGCTTAAGTACCACATTTGGTAGGCGTGAGATCCCGATATGGCATCCTAAATTGCACCCCCTTCAAGAGTCAATGTCCACAACGACTTTCACTCTATCGACACTAACCCAACGGTAGTCTTTTTTCCCTTTGGGTGGCTTCACTTAGCTATCAATCATTCGATGCAGCACCCAGTCCCAAGGAGAGCACACTACACCATAATCTAGCCAATAAGTAGCCTTTTTCGTAGCCTAACTCTGAACGAAAGCACCAATGTTAGAACTCAAGCCTAAGGGTGAAAGTCTAACCCAAAAGACTAGTCTAATGGGCAGGAGAGCCCTAGGCTTAAGTACCACACTTGGTAGGTGTGAAATCTTGATGTGAGATCCTAACATTCAAATTGATAGATGAAAGATATTGACTTAGTTCGAGATAGTCAATCTCTAAGAAGATGAATAGAGAGAAGAGAGAAATTGAAGAAGAAACTAGTTTTTTCTTTATTGGATGCTTGTAATTACAATTACAATGAATTATATCCCTATCAAAAACTAACTTCAATTATCTATAACTGAATACAGGTAATCTGTTTGAGCTATGGCTAACAAACTCAACTCACTTCTAACGTTTTCTTTCTCTTCAAATTACATGAGACTACACGTAGTCTCCTAATGCTCTGGGCTTCTTACTTAGTCTTCTAGTTCTGGGCCGACTTTCCACAAGCCCTTTGACTCTATCATTCTCTTCTCCTTCAAGCACAACCTTACCCTCAAGGTTGAATTACAGATATAAGCGCTTGAACTGCTCCAATGACTCCCATGATGTTTCTTCAAGTGACAATCCTAATCATTGCACTAAAATCTCAACAATTGATTGAGAATTAACCTTTCATACCCGGGATGCTACTACTGTTGTAGGTTCAATCACAGGAAATTGTTTTTAAAACAAGTTAAAACCACCTATAAATGTTCTGAATGATCAAATTCATTTTTGCTGTAAACCAAAATGTCATCAAAAAAGACAATCACAAACTTTCTTAGATATGGTTTAAAAAGCAAATTCATGGTTGATTGAAAAGCTGCTAGTGCATTTGTAAGACCACATGGCATCACAAACTTGTAGAGTCCATTGTGTGTCCTAAAAGCAATTTTATGGACATCATTGGGGTTCACACAAATTTGGTGATAACCAGCCTTAAATCAAGTTTAGAAAACACATCAACTCTTTGGAGTTCATCTAATAACTCATCAACAGTGAGTATTGGGAATTTATCTTTTATTGTAGCTTGATTTAAAGCCCTATAGTCCACACAAAAGCGCCAAGTCACATCTTTTTTTCTTAACTAGAAGAACTAGAGATGAATATGAACTCTGACTCGGCCTAATTATACTTGTGCTTACATTTCTAAAACTAGCTTTTCAATCTTAGTTTTCTAAAAGTAATGGTAACGATATGGTTTCACATTAATGGGTTTAGTTGCTGGTGCTAAGTGTACGTGATGGTCAATTTCTCTAAATTATGGTAATTCTTTTGATTCCGAAAAAGCCACAACAAAATCATCCAAGAGATAAGAAAGATCATTATTAAGAGTACTTACATTGGTTTCTTAAATTGGATGAGGTAAAACACCAAGATGAAAATAGCTTGCAACATTATCATTCTCGGTTAGCTTTCTCAACTAGGACATCTAGGTTAGCATTGCAGCAGGGGTTCTCCTTGTAACTTCACAGTCTTTCCATGCCATTGAAACTCCATGTAGTTCCTTGTAGTCCATGATAACTCTTCCAAGAGCTCGAGCCATTGGACTCCCAAAATAGTACATGCACCTCCCAAATTCAGAACATAGAAGTCAACTAGGAATTGTTGATCAGTTAACTTTAGTGGCAGTTGAGAACAATAACCTTCACACTCCAATGTATCGCCATTACCACTTAGTATCTTGAAGTGCTTAGAAAGCACTATAGGAATATTTAAGTACCTTGCCACCCTTTCTTGATGAAGTTATGAGTACTTCCACCATCGATCAAGACTTGTACATCCATACCCTGTATAACCCCAATCATTCTTAGTGTTCTTGGACAGTGTTGACCAGCCAATGCATGTAGACTAATGGTTGGAATATCAATAACCTCCTCTATAATGGCTAATACCCCGGCAGTGATTTCTTCCTCCATAGGCACAGAGTCTTTATCTTCCTCATTAGTTAATAACAGCAAAAACACTCTAAGTACCCTTGCATCTATGACCCTTGTGAGATTTTTCATCACAATTATAGCAAAGCCCTTTTTCTCTTTTGACTAAAATCTCACTTGGAGTTAGTCTCTTGATAAGAAAATAAAAGGTTTTTGAAGCATCAATAGGGGTTACCTTGATGGAAAATTTCTATTCCCAAAAGTATTACTCATTTAAACTAAGATTTCTCATTCCAAGATTTGTACGCCACTCTCTATTCTTCAAACTTCTTCTCTTACATCTTAGGCAAATGCATAACTTGGACCAAGGAATAAGGAACTTGGATCTGTACCTCAGTCTTTATGTGTGTTTTCAATCCAAGCACCTAGCAACTAATCAAGGCTCTTTCTAATACACCTTCCGTTTTTATAGCTAGCTTCTCAAACTGACTACAATATTCCTCTACTATCCCAATCTATGTTAGCTTGGTCAATTTACCAAAAGCATCTTCATATTGAGAATCCCCAAATCTGTGCTCAATTTACGTCATAAAATCTTGTCAATCCCTCAGTAGATGATTTTTATGCAACCACTAATAATGCTCTAATGCCTTTTCTTCTAAATGAAAAGAAGCAATAGACAATCTTTGATGTACTAGAGTGTGGTGAAAGTCAGAGAAGTTCTGAATTTTCATCAACCATCCTGAAGCACTTTCCCTATTGATTCTTGGAACCTCCACCCTGATTGATTGCATCTGTGGTTAGGTCTCTTGTACGTGAATCAGATTCTGAAATTGATGCTCCTAAGGATGAATGGGTGGTTCTTGTCGTCTAAATCTCTCTTCAAATGTCATCATTCTTTTGGCAACATCCTGAAGAGTTTCCTGTAATTCTGCAATATGTTGAGTCTGATTCGGATCAATATTATCCACTGATATTGAAATTCATTGTGAACTGCAAAATCATGACTTAAAGTCGCAACTGCATCTTCCAATCTGGCAACACTAGCTGTTGAGGGATTTGAATTCTAATTGAGATTGAAAAGCTAGTTTCAAAAATGTTAAGAACATGGTTGTCAAATCGCGTATCGTATCATGTATCGAAAACCTAATTTTTTGAATCGTGTATCGCAAATCAAATCATATCGTAGGATACACATTTTTTTTAAATAATAAAATAATAATTTTTTTTCTAAAAATTAATATAACCCCATGATTAATTAACAAATTTTGTGATACTATTAGCTTTAAATTATGGTAATACATAATCAAAATTAATCACAAACTTAAGAATCTATATCATTTCTTTTCAACTATTTATATCATTTCCAAGATCAATGTCAATATCTATATCTCCACTAGTGTTATTATTTTCATGCAAAATAGGCAACACATCTTCCTCTACACTTTCTCCGTCTTCATCACACAAAATGGGCAGTACATCTTCCTCTTCAATAACTTTTTCTTTAGCTTTTTTGTTGCTAGCATTTAAGTTCCTTGGTCCTATAAAGAAATCATCAAACCATCAATATACATAGTACATTCAATTTTTTATTAAAATAATTGCTAGATTAATATCAAAGTAAGATATACCTCTGGCTCTTTCATTGCTAGGAGCACCTTCATCTATGTTGAAGCATTCTTGAACATCCATCCATGAATTATCATCCGGCAAGCAAGGATCTTCTTTTTCCATAATCCACTCATCATCAGATTCCATGTCTAATAAACATATTGGATCATATGCCTCTCCTTTCTCCTCCCTAAGCTTTTGCCTCATTTCTAATTGAAGGTTATATTTAACAAAGACAAGAGCATTCAATCTTTGTTGCTCCAAACAATTCCTTCTTTTAGAATGCACATGTTCAAAGGTGCTCCAATTTCTTTCACAACCCGTGGCACTACATGTAAGGCTTAAGACTTTTATGGCAAGTGTTTGCAACTCTTTGCACTCTTCTCCATAGTTGTCCCACCATAAAGCTATTTAAAAAATAATAATAATAACAAACACATTAGTAAGTTATAACCAAAATAAATAAATAAATAACAAACATATAAGTAAACATACCCGGTTGTTTTTTGTCTCTTGTTATTATGGCCATATCCATTCCAAATAATCCTACTCCTCTTTTAAACTTGTCAAGTTGAACATCAACTTCAACTCTTGTTTCCACATCCGGATACATCTTCTCAATTATCTTGTACAATCCAATTTTAACTTCCTTGTCCGGATGGAAGTTTGGATCATAATGGTACCTAATATATAAAATCAACATAAATTAGATTTCTAAATTCAAATTTTCAAGCAATTTTTTATGGATTAAAAAAAAATGATCAACACTTACTTAGGATTAAGGTAGTATGCCGCTGCATGAAGTGGCCTATGAAGTTGAAAATCCCAACGAGTGTCAATTATCTTCCATATTTCTCTATATTGATGCTCCACATTGTTGAAATTCTTTGCAATTTGATTCTTTGCTCTTCTCATGGCTTCATGGATGTATCCTATTGCTGGTTTCGCATCACCATCTACAAGCCTCAAAACCTCCACTAGTGGATCCACACATTTCAAGGCAAATTGGATGGATTTCCAAAATCTTGTATCACTCAAGATAATATCCACCACTTTTTTCCCCTTAACTGTAGTAGCATGTGTACTATTTGCCCATTCTTCTGACGCAAACATGGACCTAAGAGCTAATTTACTATCCATAATGCAACTCAATGTGAGAAAAGACGTTGCAAATCTTGTTACTACCGGTCATGCTAGCTCTTTATCCTTTGAAAATTTTCTATATAAATTAAGCACCCATGTATGCCCATAAATGAAACTTGTGACTTGCTTGGCTTTTGCAATGGTGCATAGAATACTGTAATCTTTCCAATATCCTCAAGAATCAAGTCAAGACAATGAGCCGCACAAGGAGACCAAAATAGCTTTCTCTTTTTCTCTTCTAACATTCTACCAGCAGCTACATAATTGGATGCTCTGTTAGTTACCACTTGTACAACATGCTCTTCTCCTATCTCCTCCACAACACTATCAAGAAACTCGAACATTTTTTGAGCATTTTTTATAAATTCGGAGGTATCAATAGATTTCAAAAAAAACTCTCCCACTTGGACTATTGACAAGAAAGTTAGTCAGTGATCTACCCTTTCCATCTGTCCACCCATCTGACATTAATGTGCAACCATTCTTTTTCCACTCATTTTTATACTTTCCAAGCTTTTCTTCCACAAGATCAACCTCTCTCTTCAAATAAGAAACTCTTGCTTCATGATAAGTAGGAGGTTTCAATCCCCTTCCATAATCTCCCACTAACTTTAACATGTCAACAAAAAGAGGACTTTTAACTAAATTAAATGGTAATACATTGCCATAAAGACACCTACATATACCTTGAATTGCCTTTTCCCTATCCTTCACAACTTCATTTAAAGTTCTTTGCTTAGTATTAGAACCACTTCCTTTTTTTCCCTTACTAAGAAAACTATCAATTTTACCCGTATTGGGATTAACATCTTGCTGTTTAAAAATGTCAACCATATCATCATCATCATCATCCTTATTAACTTTCTTTGCTACCAACAACTCTTGAAATTTCATTTTAACATCTTCGGGAACTTGACTACATGGCTTAACTTGGATATGGGTTCTAGCAAGATGATTTTTCATTCGTATTACACCACCCCAATATGGTATACCACAATAGTTACATGTAAGATGCAATCTACTTTCCTCATTCACTTTTTTACAATGCTCCCATGTAATATCATCTAATTTTCCCTTCTTATTTCTCATGGTTCAAATCTCAATCTTAATCTAATGGACCAAAAGAGGCTGCAAAAAACCAAATGAAGAAGCATAACATAAGGAAAACAAATCAAAACTCATATACAAGAGGTTTGTAAAATTGTTATTCGTAAAACAATGCAACTAGGAATTTCTTAGTATTCTAATATTATATTATTTAATTGTTTTCAGTTGTATTCAACAATCAACAAAGATGAATCACTTTTTTATATTCTTAATGAGCAAATAAACAAATCAAGGTTTTTGTAATATTATATTACAAATCAAATATGAAATGAAAAGAGAAAAATAGTAGTACACCTGAACAAATTGTGTAGAACTTGGGTGACTTTTAGCTTAATTGGTTTAATACTTTAACTACTGACTACTGAGAGTGGGGACCGAGAGGCTATGGTGCATGCAATTGCTCTATATTATTTAATTGTCTCCACTTGTATTCAACAATCAACAAAGATGAATCAACTTTTTATATTCTTAATGAGCAAACAAACAAATCAAGGTTTTTATAATATTATATTACAATTCAAATATGAAATGAAAAGAGAAAAAGAGTAGTACACCTAAACAAATCGTGTAGAACTTGGTGACTTTTAGCTTAATTGCTGACTACTGAGGAGTGGGGACCGAGAGACTATGGTGCGTGCAACTGCTCTCTTCACCATGAGTGAATCTAGCTAGGGTAAAATTAGTGATGGGTAATTTTAGGTGGGTTTTAGTGAACCAGGTCGAGTGACCTGGATCTAACCCGATTTATTTCAACCCGACCCGAAAATTTTTTTTGGGCTAAATTAAAAAAGCCGTATCGATTTGTATCGATATTTTTAAGGGTACGTATTGTATCGTAGGATACATATCAACGTATCGAAAAGTTTGCGATACACCCCCTAATATGTATCGTTAGTGACCCGTATCGAATCGTATCGTAGGATTCATATCGCGTATCGTAGGATACTAACAACCATATAAGCACTGGTATAATTAGGCCAAGTTAGAGTTCATATTCATCTGCAATTCTTCTAATTAAGAAAAAGGATGTGACTTGGCGCTTTTGTGTGGATTATAGGGCTTTAAACCAAGCTACAATAAAAGATAAATTCCCAATACTCACTGTTGATAAGTTATTAGATGAACTCCAAATAGCTGATGTGTTTTCTAAACTTGATTTAAGGGCTAGTTATCACCAAATTCGTGTGAACCCCAATGATGTCCATAAAACTGTTTTTAGGACACACGATGGACACTACAAATTTGTTGTGATGCCATTTGGTCTTACAAATGCACCAACAACTTTTCAATCAACCATGAA